>CM033697.1:1398849-1619756 GCA_019514585.1 Dendrobium officinale
ACGCCCCGTGCAGGCCGCTCACGGAATCAGCAATACTGAACGAAACACCAACGCTGACAGAGAACGATCTAAATTTAAAGGACACTGCGCTGCGGGCCCCGGCCCGCCTAGCCGCGCTGCAGCGCCCTCACCTGCTCAGCTTCCCAGCGTGCGCTCGCCTCGCCTCACCGAGCATGTCGGTACCGTGTCCAGGTCGGGTCAACCCGGCAACCCGCCGGTTGGGTCCAGGTTAAAATTTCTGTCTCTGTCCGTTTTCTACCCGGTCGGGTTAGGGGTCCACCCATGTGAACTCAACGGTTAGTTCCGGATTCGACCCGAACCCGGGTAGTGACCCTAAATTAACACCCTTAATCAAAGCCTTCCACCATTTCCATCCAAAAAAAAATTCAAAGCCTCACGAAGAGTCAAAATAAAAATTTCATGTTTTCAATAAAGTTAGTCCACTTGAATGGCTTATGAAAGCTGTTTGGTTTTCAGACCACAATTTATTGTATAGTGTATACGACATATTATAATTGTTGGAATGTTTATGAATAGTCCTATGATCTGCCACTACCAATAAATGCGTTTGAGAAAATAATTAAAAATTTTGAAATTCCTCCAAGTAAAATATTACTTAACTTTCTTTACCTCCTCATGAGCTTATTGACCATATCCTTAACTTTCAATCAAGATGCTAACCAAAACATCGCAATTCCATTCTTCAGAGATTGCAAAAGACTTAGATGTCTATAACTCCACTTGTACATACTATCAATCTCGGGGATCCACTAGTACAAACTATAGCGGCGCTATATTTTTTGGGATATTTAGATCAATTAAGACAGATTCATATCACATTCACATGACTCAAATCCAATATCTCTTAATTAATAAGCCAATACTCTCAACCAACACATCAAAATGTACTATATATTAGTTGCCTTAGTAAACTAAATAAATTTATGAAAATCACATTCGTAAAGTATGCAAACATAATTTTGATATTTTAACTATCTATCAAAATCCTTTTAACTTCAAATAAAGAGTAAAAAAAAAACACAGCTCATCATGGCCTGTTGGTTGAGAGCTTATGATTCCAACTAAAAGGTCTTGAGTTCGAGTCTTTATGTATACTTTGCGTGTGTGAATTTATCTTAAATGACTTAAATGTCCAAAAAAAAATAAAGAGTATAAAAAAAAATATTCTTTGACTCGAAATTAATCCAAATTTGACTCGCTGCAGCCTATCTCCAAATTGGGAAAGTGGGCCCCATTTTCTCTCTCTAATATCTTGCATTTTCTCTTTCTCTTCCCTCTGATCAGTACTGTGCTCAACACTGAGGCTTCGTTTGGGACGGCTTTTTTATTGCTTTTTAAAACGGAGTTGTAGTACAAATTTTTTAATTTTTATACTAAAACTCTGTTTTTAGAGAAGCAATAAAAAAAGCCGTCCCAAACGAAGCCTGAGTGACTTACAGTAAATAAGCAGAAATAGGCCCACCTGCTGACCTGCATATGACTATCCTCCATTACTGATCACTGACCAACTCTCTCTCTCTCTTAGGCGTTGGGCTTCCTTTTCCATCAATGGCAACCCGACAAATCCTTTTCTAATGCTCAATAATATATTTCATATATAAGATCTGTGCACCCAATTCTTTTTTAGACATTTCGCTTAAAGAGCATCTCCAAGGGAACTTCAAATTCTTGAATGTCGTCGTCCCTGAGTTCTAGCCAAATCCTAAAATTTATGCTATTTTCTTACGCTTAGCTTTAACAATGGGGATGCCAATATTGTTGCTGCACTGTTCATCATCGCTATTTTTTCTGCGTCTACCAAACTTGTCAAGAAATAACGCAAAAGAAAAAATATCGTTACCTTAGCAAAATGGTGTTCGATTGGAGAAGAATCGCAACATTTTTTAAGTTTCACAACATTTTGGAGTGATAAATACGATTTTTCGTTGGAGATGGTCTAAATTCACAAACTATATAAGCTTTCATTCAAATATTTGAGAAAACTTTTTTTATTACTTATTAAAATAATTTTTTTAGTAAAATTAATGCTTACATCCTTCAAATAGATTGTTTACTATATTGTCACACTTTCCTATTCTCTTAAAATCTCCTAAACTTAGACAATGAGTGAGGAGAAAGAGAGGCGAGAGATAAAGATAGACATAGAAGGGAGAGAGCTTCAATGAAGTTAGCATTGCTTTGAAAATTGTTAATGATGTCATAAGCGGAGAATGTGAGGCCTGAAGAGGCATCAAAAAGCTATATACGAGTAGGATTTAACTTAAATCCACAAGTCTCCTAAACTCCTTCACATGCAACTTGTCTCATCAATGTATTTCGTAACAAGCTCCTAGTTGTGACTTCCCTTCATGCATTGATGATCTTGTTGTACCATCTAGGCATCTACCAATGAGCCCTTATGCAATAACACAAAGATACAAAAAAGCATTTAGTAAATGAAAAAAAAATATGATTTTTTGAATATATGTTTGAACTAGAGCGCTTTAACACTGTGCTTCAGAGTACTATGGTGCTAAGCCAAGAGCACCATGGCGCCAAAAACTGTCGCTACGACAATTGCATCTCTGTTCTATAGTAATTCTAAATTCAACATGTGGGGCTTGGTCGATGCACTACAACCACTAAAATTATATATTTAAAATATCTATGTCATTTCACCTCCATCGCCTCTCTCACTCATATATGCACTGGTCGTGAAGAAACCGAAGGAGAAGGGAGAGGAGAAAGAGAGAGGGAGGAGAGAGAAAGTACATTGAGGCCTGTTCATGTGTCATTTCTTTTATAAAAATTATTCTATTCATTGTAAGTGACTAAACCTTTACTCCTATTTTCAATGAATTTATTTCGACTGATTTTATCTCTCCTAGATTTATAAAAAAGAGTATTATCCTTATTTCATAATCTTTTGCAGTGTAACTTTGATATGTTATAAATTTGATCATCATGAATAATTTTAATATAATTTTCTTACATTTCTACTAGTTAAATTTGTGCATAAAAAATTTTTCTATGAAAAGTGTGGGAAAAATTGTACTTAAAATGAAGTGAAAAGAGATGCATTGTGATTGATGTGATGAACTGAATTATAAGATGCGTTGAAATGATTAATATGAATTGAAACATAATATTGATATGATTGATATGTACTAGCATGTAGTCTTGATACTAGTGAAATGATGTATTAAATAATATATGTTTATAATAACCCCACAAGATACCATCAAGATCCACTTGATTCACTAATGAGAGTCATACTGAACTGGATACTAATTCAGAGTCATAAGGAATCATGATGATTTATTTATATTATTCAAAGGGGAGTTATACGGAGTACATTGATTAAGAGTTATGAGGGGTTGATTGATTGAAATTATATAAGTGTTGGAGCAAGATTAAGATGCACTCATTTGAATAATTGATAGAATACTAATTACTAATTAATGATACTAATTATTGTTTATTAATGATACTGATTACTATCAATAATTATCATTATGAAATACATATATTGACGATACTGCTATTATAATTGATAGTCCGCCTCGAATAATTGAATGATAAGAGTGAATTCAATTGAGTAAATGATAAAGAAAGAATGATTGGTTGATTCATATAACGAGATGTGATGTGTAATAGAACTGATCAATTGATACATGTGACCATTATAAATAGCATATATTGATGTATTGACTTTCTTACAAGATTTATAAATATATTATTTATCTTTTGCTTTGCATTGATTACAGTCATAAGATTTTTAGTTATTTGCTAAGCTTTTATGCTCATTATTTAGTTTTACTTAATTTCAGGCAAGGGCGATTCCAGCCTTATTTTTTAGGGTGGATAGACTTATTATATAAAAATTTAAATTATATATATAAGCTAAAATTCTAAGTAAAATCTTATATTTCATTATAATTTATGAATTTAAAAATAGTTTATAAAATTGCATATATAATTGTATCATATGCATTCATTATAGAATTTTAATAATTTGGAAATGAACCTACATAAAATTGATGCTTTTTCTCTATCAACCGGCCTAAAATGATGGGCAACCAACACTAGATGGGTCGTATTAGGGTAAAAAAATATTTTTGAGGGTGGGGGGGTGTGGTTGGGGGGCGCATTACCCCTCTTTTTACACTAATGTTTTTTTTTTTTTTTTTTAAGTGTGAGCATTTGCCCACCCTGAATATAGTGGGGATCCGTCCATGGTAAGGGTAAGGACCTCGTGGCATGAGGCACTAGAGACAACATGCCTAGTTTTTTTTGACACATGTGACCAATATAAATTAAACAATATATATTGATGTATTGACTTTCTTCCAGATTTAGAATATATTATTTCTCATTTACTTTTGCATTGATTTTAGTCAGAAGATTTTAATTATTTGCTAAGCTTTTGTGCTCATTACGTAGTTTTACCTAATTTCAGGTAAAGGCAAGGGCGGATCCAACCTTATTTTTGAGGGTGGGCAGACTTATTATATATTTATATATATATAAATTGCCCATCGTCTACATTAAATTTTTTTTTTTAGGGTGGCCATTTGCCCACCCTAAATATAGTGGGGGATCGCCCATGGGTAAGGGTAAGGACCTCGTGGCATGAGGCACTAGACAAGATGAATAGTTTTCTTTCAGCGCTGCTAGTTTAGTTTTCTTTAAGTTCCTCTAGTTTATATATATTGTTTTGTAGTCTATGAAAGATATTGTATATATTATTTTGAATTGTACAGACAAAATAGAAATAACTAATGTGAATTTTATGTTTCATTATTTATATTTCAATAATATAATTAATTAGCTATGAAAATTGAATTAAATGAGAGAATATTAATTGTTATGAAAAGATAAAAAGAATAAAAAAAATCTTCCACTTTAAATCCCAAGGCTACACCTATATGGTGACTTCCTTGTTTTCGATCACCAAGGATTTTAGTTTGTAGAGAGAAAAGAGAGAAAGAGAGTGATAGATCAAGAGATAGAGAGGGAGAGTATGATGAAGATTAGTTCGGAGGGGGGGTTATGTGCTTGCTTGAGGAATTGAAAGAGGGAGAAGATGCACACAAGTTGTGAGCGATAGGGGCTTGGCTGGGAATTTTTTTAAAATAGAAATGCCATTTTATTTTTTATCTTAGTAATAAGTTAACATGCTACGCATGGAGTATTTAGGCGGGATGTTCAATTCTATATAATTTTTCATTATGACTATCTACTCTATCACCAAAAATAGCTAATGGGCATAGTCAATACATTTCTTTTAAGGCTTTAAAGTGCACTTCCTTCTCTACATCCAGATATAATATATGGATATAAACTATTGTGGTAATTATTACATAAGTACAAATTATAAATATTTTTTGAACATTTAGATCAAATAAGACAAACTCATACATACGTCACATACTCGAGATTTGAACTCAAGACATCTTAGTTGATAGCCAAAGCTCCCAACCAAAAAATCAAAATGAACTCAGTAGTAAAAATTATGTTGAGTTTTACCATTTTTATAGAACTACAAAGCTAGCAATCATGATGCATCCAAATGCACAACCTTAGGCCACCTCTACTAAACAATATGACTATAATATAGTTTTTCCTATAACCACTTATTTATTCATAAATATCTTTCATTGAGTTTATTCTCAGTTCTTCAGAGTTCATGAATAAATTATGATATCTTAACATTTTTTCTAAGTAATACATAAAATCAAAAAAAAATGAGAAAGATAACATGTAATTTTTCTTTTTGAGAGCTTTATTAGTTCATATAATAAATTAAATAATGTGAATTTAGTTTTTTTTTTTTAGTATTTTCTTGTTTGCATGTGAAAGTTATCATCGTAAAATAAAAAATAAAAAATTACCTAGTTACCCCTTAGAAGCTCCAATTTTTTTTTATATGCAGCCCAGTACCAGAAAATAAGAAAGCTTAATAATTTCATCTGATTGTTTTTTTTTCCAAGATTTAAAAATGGCACGTATTGCTAGAATCTTTACTTCGGTCCCATGACCAATTTCTGAGAACTTACCAGAGTGATAAATTTGTTTGTCCACATCTCATCGAAGAATTCGCTTGCTTTCCTATCCCCTGCTTTCCGACCTGTTTCACTGTTAAAAATTAAAAATATTACTAAGAACATATAGAAGTTTAAAATTTTCTTGATATTGCTGAGCAAAATGGGCTCCATTAATTAAAGTTGAAGAAGAAAGAGAGTTTTTTTTTTTTTTTTGTGAAAAAGAGTAAAAAGATCAACGATTTTTTTTTTGAGCAAGTCCCATCACTGACCCAATAAAAGGCCACTGACCTCACTTTATACATTCCGAATCGAAATCCAAATTAAAGATTCGAACTTTTCCGAGTTTACTCCACTAGAACCAATAATGCCCTCGATCTCTGAGCTCCCCATCGTTGCCGAGCTTGAGAACGACTCCACCGCCGGAAACCATAAGCTGAGGCGTCGGAGGCGTAAAAGGAAGAAGAAGAAGGTGACGGCAGAGCAAATTCTTGCGTCAAGGGTACGTGCATGAGTGGGCATTCGGTCACTTCCGAACCCTCCGATGACAGCGCCGGACGTGTCCTCTTTGAGCTCCACTCGCATTCGAAGTTTAGCGATGGGTTCTTATCGCCGACAGCGCTCGTGGAGAGAGCTCATAGGAATGGGGTGAGTTTTTGATCTTCTCCTAATGATCTTCGTAACCTGATTTTTTTTTCCCGTTCTTGGTGATTTTTGTCTGGTTCTGCATGGTTTAACTGTTGGATTCCATGGTTGGCTCTTATCTATTTGATGTTTTTGCCGCAGTGGCTGCCTAGAAAATGCGAAGAATTGGCCTTCTATGTTATACACCAAAAAAAAAAAAAATGACTTTTTTTTTTCTTTTGTGAATAAGGATGTTTTTCGGCTTCATTTTGCTGTATGTTCCTATTTCGTTGGATTTTGTTGTTTGTTTTTTATTTGCTTTTGAAGCATTCCTAGTAGTTTTCGATTGTCTTTTGATCGGTGAAGTATGGAAAGGATCTTCTTTGCTGAAATTTTAAAGTTGATTGTCAGCCATGGCCTTCTTCCTTGTCACTTCTATGAATGATGTCGTAATGATTATACCTTTTCCCCATTATAAAGCTCTGCATTTGCTTTTCTGTGGAAAGGAGTTGCTTGTTCGTTTCAGCTTCATTTTGCTGTAATTTTTCCCATTTAGTTGGGTTTCTGTCGTTTGTTTTGCTTTTTTTGAGGCCTTTCAACCTGGTTTTGCTATGAACTTGCAAAAATAGACTGTCTTCCTTTGTCTTTTTGCCGGACTGTATAAAAGTGACCTTCTTTACTGAAGTTTGTTCTCCTTTCAACTCGTGCTGTTCGGTATCCTATTTTAGGAGCATTTAAGCAAGAATTAGCTTAAATCCTGCCGAATAGAAGTTTGTTGGCTCTAAATCTTATTTTTTTACTAATTAAATTTATGTTTTGCCGCAGAATTCAAAGCATTTTTTTCTCCTTTTGCAAATCCTAAGCGCTGCATCAAATAGTCAAATAAATTATCAGAGTTTAGCCAGATTTAATCGTTGTCATGTCAAATAAATTTTTAGATTTTAATCATCGTAAGATTGACAAAATCTGAAGTTGCAGGTTTTACTAAATTCTATTTGAGTTTTATTCTATCTTTGGCCAAACAACAATGACTTTATAGTTACCTTTCTCTTTTGTGGCATTTTTATGTGAAGTTTGTAGGTGAATGCTATATCGATTGAGCCGTGTTCCTGCAAGAAGTGAGCGATAGGCTTAAATCTCTATTGCTAGACTTTTTATTGCTATAATGGAAATTTCATAAAATATAATGAACATGTAAGAAGCAGCTGAAACGTTTGCTCCCCCATTTATGAGGAGAAAACTTGTTTTCTTCATTTTCATTGTTTCACAAAGTCTGAAACATTATTTTGCTCTAGTGGCGGAGAAAAATTCTTTTGAATTGTAATCATTCTGGCTTGGTGGAAGCTTTCCAGTTATCATCGTAATGTCTTTTCTGAAAATCTAAGATGAAAACTTAGCCATTGTTCAAAATTTGCACAATACGTACTAAAAGTGCAATAAGTACTAAAAATATTTTGAGGTAAATGCCTTAACTGGATTAGGTGAGTCATATGCCTCACACTATCTACATGCTCCCGAAGACGATCTTAAGATTTATTTATTTTAAATAGTTATGCTAATTACCCTCACGGGCTCACCCCAAGATGCATTTACGCATTGGATCGAGAACTTGTTCACCTCGTATGTTTCTCACAACCAGCCTATATGGCGGGGAGAGAGGGCATTTGCATCATAGAAGTTGTCTCCAGAGATTGCTAGACAAGCACATAGACCTATCAGCATGAATATTCGGAGGTTTGTTTATGAGAATGCCATTCCATTCAATGTGGCAACTTTCCCTCATTACTACACCATGATCCATTCCACAAGTGCTTATGGTATAGGCTTGAAACTCCTATGTATGTATGACTTATAAACTTAGTTGAGCAAGATTGAAAAAACCATTGAGGAAAATAAAATGACTTCAAATTAGATTAGAGTGAAACGGTTGGTCTGATATCAAGAATGAAAACCTGATTAATATTTTGATAAATAATTCTTATGGAATTATTTTTTTGAAATCAATAGAAGCATAATATTAAGTTAAGTGTCGCAAAGATGATAATGCTTAGGTGGATGAGTGGCTTTACTCTTTGAGATAAGATACAAAATGAGCCTATACGTGAAAAGGTTAGTGTAGCTCTAGTGAAAGATAAGATTAGAGAGAGTCGCCTTAGATAGTTTGGTCACATATAATGATGGCCTTCCAATGACTTGGTTAGGAAAGTAGATGCATTAGATTTTACTTATGTTAAGAAATGTATAGGAAGACCTAAAAAGACTTGGTTAGAAAATATTAGAAATGACCTTTTTATTAGATTTAAATGAGAATTTGACTATTTATAGGACAATGAAAAAAAAAAAAGGTTTCATGTAGCCGAACCCACATAGTGGGATAAAGGCTTGATGTTGCTGTTGTTGTTGTATAGAAGCATATGATCGGGTGCAGGGTACTTTTTTTGATTGCTTAATAGGGTGATACAAAAGATTGGAGAGTATTCAGTTGTACATGTTATGACAAATAATGCCAGTGTTTATAGGGTAGTTGAGGCCAAATTGATGGAGGAGAGAGAACCTACGTTGTACATCTTATGTCGCACACTATGTAGATCTCATTCCAGAAAAATTAAGTGACTTACCACAACACAAGAATGCCGTAAGCAAAACCAGGAAGATAAGTAGTTCATATAAAATCATTATTTGGTTTTAATTTTGATGAGGAAGTTTTCTAAAAAATAATTCCTACAGCTGCAATTAGATTTGTTACACTTGGGAGCATGTTGGAAGCTATGTAACCATTGGAGGCTATATTTACTTCCACTCTATGGCTCAATTGTGCTTGGGCTAAGAAAGCTAAGGGAAAGAAGCTAGAAAAATTGTTCTGAATGAGAGATTTTGATTAGTATCATATGTAATAATGACAATAAGATTGTTGGTCCAAGTTTTGAGGACAATTGATGCCGAGAAAAAGGTAGCTGTGAGTTTTATTTATAATGCAATCGATGAAGCTGACAAGTTAAAATATCATAAGTTAGGAGAAGATGAGACAAGTTGTAAGAAAAATTGGGATATCATTGATGAGAAGTGAGAATTTCAGCTTAATTTGGAGGTTTTAGAACTTCTTCTTAATCCTCAATTCCAACATGCTAAAAGGATAAGTTAATAAATCTTGAGATTAAATTGGGACTGTATCATTAAATAGATAGGTTGATTGCTTACTCAACTGAAAGGAAAAATGCTAATATGCAACTTGTACTATTTAGGAATAAGAATTTTTTTTAGACTACAACAAATTAAAGATATAATTAAAAAATTTTCTTCTATTAATTTTTTTTTAATGTAATGAATGAAATAAAAAATGTACCCTCCAAATTCTAGATTAATAAGTTCTAACTATACTTATTTCTTCTGACTTTTGTTGAGTACTGAATCTAATTTAGTGATGGTACTCTTGAGCAGCAGTGTTTTGCTGTTAAGGTAATTAATGCTCATCATCTGGATGTGAGCATGTTAGACCGGTCCACTGGGCCAGTCTAGCAGTCTAGGCGGGACCGGCTTACGAGCGAACAGCGAAGTTTTCCGCCTGCTGCGGATGCCGCGCGTTGCCGATGCCCACAAGGATTTTGGAAGGGATTTTAGGAGGGAAATTGAATGTAGGGATTGTTTAGGGATTTCCTTTTGATTTGTATGCATTAAATAGTTGGTTTTGCTAGGGTTAGGGCATCTTGAATTTGGCTGAAATTTGAGATCTCTTAGATTTAGGTTTTCTTTGGGCTCTAGCGTCGTCTAGAGATTTGGGAGAGATCAATCCTCCTCTCGAATAGAGGATCAATTGTATCTTGCTATTTTCCGTGTTCCTTTCATTAAAAAATACAAATTATCTACTGTTTTTGTGATTTTGTGCGGACTTTTGTGAAAAATTCTCGTTGTTTTCCGAATATTGATAGGAAATACTTGAGATCTACAAGTGTTTCCTATCAAATTGGTATCAGAGCAAGTCTTGGGACCGGTGGAGGGCTGTTTTCGGCAAATTCCAACAGCAGTTTTTTGTCCGGAAAAGGAGGAAGTTGCTGTTTTTTTTACTCCAAAATCCAAATTTTGTGAATCTACAAACTCCATATTGTAATGGCGGCCAAGAAAGTTGATGCTTTGGAGGAGAGACTCGAAGGAGAGATGAATCACATCAAAGAAACCATGGAGGAAAGAATTTCTTTCATAAAGGGGCAGGCATCTCAGGGATATGATGAAAAGAATGTTGGAGCTTCAAGCACAAACGACGGCGTCCGAAGCGAAGGTCCCAGAAGCGAAGAACACCAATTCTGAAATCCGTAAGGAGGAAGAAGAGGTGGAAATCGTGGAAGGGGAAAGAAGAAGACCCTATGTGGAGCCTTTCCATAGGGAGGAAAGAGGAGATCGACATGTGGAAAGGCATTGGTATGAAGGGATGGAGCAAATGGGTGCTGATTGGGAACGCCGGAAGGGACATTATGGTCGCCGAGGTGCTAATTTTGAAGGAAGAAGAGGGGAATTCGAAGAGGATTTGGGCTATGGCAGGGCAAGGGAAAACCGAGAGACGTGGGGTGGGCTGAGCACTTGGGAGAGGGGAAGCTATGGAGGAATAAGGGGAAATGGTGGAGATCAGAAGTTGAGGAAGTTGAAGACGCCTATCTTCAAGGGGGAGGATGCGTATGGGTGGATCTATAAGGTGGAGAGGTACTTTGCTGTTAATGGGCTAACGAAGGAAGAGAAGCTGACAGCAGTAGATCTATGTTTGGAGGGGAAGGCACTGTCATGGTACTAGTGGAGAGACCAGAGGAGACCTATCATGGACTGGAGGGAATTCAAGGACTGTATAATAGAATGTTTCTAAACCGATCGGGGAGGAGATTTCTATGAGCAGTTCTTTGCTCTGGCACAGGAGGGATCAATAGCAGACTACCGGGAGCAGTTTGAGCACCTTACCAGTAGAGAGGAGCGATTATCATATACGGTATTAGAGGGGAACTTCATGAATGGGTTGAAGTCAGAGATCCGAGCAGCAGTGAAGGTTTTGATGCCTCCTGACTTGGGGGAGGCCATGAAGTTGGCTCAGCTGGTGGAAAATTAAAAGAATTTAGAGAAGGGAGCCAAGAGCAACAGCTTAGGAGGCTCTTATAGGACGACGACCACTCTTCTAGCACCCAAGAGACTTGCATCAGACAACATTAATGAGACCACCAGGGAGAAGCCAGTAGGGGAGGGAGTGGGGAAAATTTTAAGAGGTTGTCAGAGAAGGAGATGCAGGATAGGAGGGCAAAGGGGTTGTGTTTCAGGTGCGAGAAGTATATGCCAGGACATCGATGCAATGACCGAACTCTTCAGGTTCTCACTGTCTGTGATGACGAGGAAACTGAGGAGAGGTGAGGGGGAGTTAGAGGAAGGGATAGAGGAGAAGTTGCATTTGGATATGGCCGAGGTTTCCCTGAATTCAGTAGTAGGATTCACTTCGAATCATACGATGAAGGTGAAGGGAGAAATATCAGGCATGTAGGTGGTTGTTTTGATTGACAGTGTGGCTACCCATAATTTCATTTTCACTCAGGTCGTTAACCAACTGGGAGTAAAATTGGTGGACACCGGTTGTTATGGGTGATGATGGGTACAAGGAAGGTGGAGAAAGGCCAGGGGATCTGTAGAGGAGTGGTGTTGACCATCCAGGGGATTCAGGTAAGGGTGGATTTTCTCCCACTAGAGTTAGGAAGTACTGATGTCATTCTGGGAATGAAATGGTTGCAAACCTTGGGGAAAACCAAGGATAATTGGGGAGCACTCATGATGGAATTAATGGTGGATGGGAGAAATGTGGTTATAAGGGGAGATGCAGGACTATCCGAAGCCATCGTATCACTTAAGACCAAGGTTATGAGCCTACAAGAGGTGGGGGAAGCTTATCGGGTGGGACTACACAAGCTAGTTGTGATTAGGATGGAGGAGGGAGGGGATGTTTCTCTTTCAGGGCAACCCCTACATCAGCAATTTGGTAAGGATTTTCAGCCACCTCAAGGATGGCCACCTCCACCGGAATACGAGCATATCTCTATCTTGAGGACAAGGTGGATCTTTGGGAGTGGAGTATTGTTAGACCGGTCCAGGCGGGATCGGCTTACGGGGGAACAACGAAGTTTTCTGGCTGCTGCGGATGCCTCGCGTAGCCGATGCTCACAGGAGCCAATTTTGAAAGGATTTTGGAAGGAATTTTAGGAGGGAAATTGAATGTAGGGATTGTTTAGGGATTTCCTTTTGATTTGTATGCATTAAATAGTTGGTTTTGCTAGGGTTAGGGCATCTTGAATTTGGCTAAAATTTGAGATATCTTAGATTTAGGTTTTCTTTGGGCTCTAGCGGCGTCTAGAGATTTGGGAGAGATCGATCCTCCTCTCGAATAGACGAGCAATTGTATCTTGCTATTTTCCGTGTTCCTTTCATCAAAAAAATACAAATTATCTACTATTTTTGTGTGTTGTGCGGACTTTTGTGAAGGATTCTCGTTGTTTTTCAAATATTGATAGGAAATACTTGAGATCTACAAGTGTTTCCTATAACAGCACAATTAGAGCACTTGTACCCTATTGAAGATGAGATAGGGGAGAAAAATATTCGCTATGATGATGACTTGAATGAAGTCTTCTTGAACGATGAGAGTACGGAGTACTTTTGATTATTTGTCATATTATTAATTTGATCATTGGAAGTTCAGTGTTGGATAGTAGTAATGAACGAGAAAAACTTATTGTGCTAAATTTAGTTAATTTCTTACTTTGATTTGATATATTATGTTAGTTTTATTTAATTTTGATATCTTATATTATTTTGACCTGTTGTTGTTTGCATTACACTCATAGTTTGTGTATTTTGTTCCTTTATATATACTTACTATATTAGAATGCTAATATATAATTTTATAATTGATTATGATGCCAATATATTATTTCTTACCTTCATTTTAACTTTGCGCAATTTTTTTTATTGTTAGAAGCCTCAAATCACTCAAAGGCTTACGCTATCTCATGGACGATAAACACCTAAATGCTGAATTGCGAGATTTTAAATCTTGATCTTAGCTTGTCAAATTTGTATGAGTTTGAAACAGAGTAATTGTTTCAAATAATAGCAAAAATGTTTGGAATAATTCTGGTTATAGTTTTCATTACTGTTGAAGGTTGATGCATACAGTCAAAATTACAAATGACACATTTATCATTTGAAAGTAGCCTAAAGTCTAATTACAGATAAGTGATGAGGTCAGTTATACGTAAGTGCGACAGAAAAGTACTTATAGAAAAGCTTGACATAAAGCTAGTTACTTAAAGATTCAAACCTACGACCACAGTCCTGAAAACCAGGGAGTGTATTTTTGAGCTAGATATCGTTAGTTACAACATGATAGTTTATAAACCTTATTTCCATATTAATAGGGCTACATACTTCTATGTTATTTGGTGATTTGCTAATAAAGAGAATCCGAATGTATAACCATTTGTAATAAACAGGTGAAAGTACTTGCTTTGACAGACCATGACACCATGGCTGGCATACCAGGGGCTATAGAAGCTGCTCAGAAGTTCAACATGAGGATAATTCCTGGTGTTGAAATAAGTGCATTGTATTCTCCAGGGTAATTCTTCTTTAATCCTTGAAGCGTACGTGTTTTCAAGATCCCTTTCCATGAACATACTATACAGATACCTTTCTAATTCTTTGTTTGGTATTACTTTCTTAAGTAATGTGTTGTGCTGCCGAGTAAACTAATGATTGATCAAATCATGTAAATGTAGTTATGGTATGAGTTGATTGAATGACCTCTATAGATATTAATATGAATTACATACAATTACAATACATTATCTTAATTAGCATATAAGTAATGAATACTTATTTGTTTATTTATTAAATGGAAAAATCTAAATTCTAGCTTCGTTTGGGACAACTTTCTTGTTGTTTCTAGAATAACTTTTTAGTATAAAAATTTCTTGAATCAGAAAATTTTGTACTAAGAAGCCGTTTTCAAAAGTAATAAAGAAGCTGTCCCAAACAAAGCCTCATTAAAGTGTACTTTCATAGGAAATCACCTAAAATATCATTATTGCAACTAAAAATGCTTTTCAGCTTTCATATTGTTTAACATTGTCTTAGTGTTTGGAATTGATTTGTTATTCATGGAAATTGAAGCAAACAATAGAAAATTATGACAGGGGAGTCTCAAGATTTCGTGCTTTTTGAACACTATAGCTTTTCCCAACAGAAACCATTTTAAAGAACATATTTCTTGCTTTAACACTTAATTTAGTAGTGCAATTTGTTCATTTGTCATATTACCAATTGAAGGAATGAACCAGGAGGAGAGGAACCTCTCCATATTCTTGCTTACTATGGTAGCTGTGGACCTTCTTCTATGTGTGAGGAGCTTGATGACTTGTTGGCCAATATTCGAGATGGCCGTTACACTCGAGCACAAGAGATGCTAGTGAAGTTAGGCAAACTTAAAATGCCTCTTAAATGGAAGATGTTGTGAACATAGCAGGAAAAGGGGTGGCACCGGGAAGGGTTCATGTTGCAAGGGCAATGGTCGAAGCTGGCTATGTTGAGAACTTGAAGCAAGCATTTAGCAAATATTTGTATGATGGTGGACCGGCTTATGCTAAGTAAGCAGACTATTTTAAGATAGAAACTGGTTACCTGATACTAAGAAGTTATGTTATGGGAATTTACACTTTAAAATGAAAATTCATCTCACTTGTGCAGGGGAACTGAACCATTGGCGAACTATGTTGTTCAATTGATTTGCCGTTCTGGAGGGTATAGCAACTTTGGCTCATCCTTGGGCATTGAAAAGTCCAGTTTCTGTTATTGAAAGCTTGAAAGCTGCTGGCCTCCATGCTGTCGAGGTATACAGAAGCGATGGGAAGTTGGCTGGTATTCTCTCTCTCTCTCTCTCTCTCTCTCCTCTCTATTGTGTTTGCCTAATTCCAAACTCCAGCAATAGTTCAAGTCTTGCATTGCCTGTAAGATTCTTGCGTTGGCAATGCCCTTCATGGTCTTCAGTTTCAATTTAAATTGATCTAAAGCCCTACTGCATTTAAAACTTCGGAGAAGTCTTTGGCTTTATTTGAGACGACATTCTTACTGATTCTTTAAAGCAACTTTTTAGTAAAAATTTAATTTTTTTTCTACTAGAAAGCTGCTGTAAGAAGCAGAAAGAAAGCCGTCCCAAATGAAACCTTTAAAGTTTTGCAAAAATTTCTATCACCTAGGTTTTGGTAAATTTCATGAGTTATAATTTCTAGTACAAAATTAATTTTTTTCTATTGGAAAGTTACTTTAAGAAGCAAAAAGATGCCGTCCCAAACGAAACCTTTAAAGTTTTGCAAAAAATTCTTTTACCTAGGCTCTGGTAAATTTCATGAGTTATAATTTAAGCCAAGTATATGATTCTTTTTGGTTTCATACATTAAATATGCGTTTTAAACTATTTATAATTAAAAAAAAAAACTGTAATCAAAATGAAACTAAATTTAGAAAACAACAAAATTATAAAAAACTATCAAACCCAAACTTTTCTTGAGACCGAAATCTAAAATCTGTTCTAGCATCCCATAATGAAGTGGCTATTTTGTTTACAGGTTTCAGTAATTTAGCTGATACATATGACCTTCTAAAGCTTGGAGGATCAGATTACCATGGAAGAAAAGCTGATGATGAATCTGACTTGGGGAGCGTCTATCTTCCAGTTCTTGATGTTTTCAAGTTTTTGAAGCTTGCAAGCCCCATCTGGTGTGGATCTACAAGAAACATCTTGAGAAGCTTTGTTGAAGAGCCTTCTGCTGCAAATATGAAGAAAAAATTCAGTTTTTATAAACCAGATAAATCAAATTGCTGCGCTGCCAAATGCTGTGGAAAAGATTGCTTTGATCTGCGCTCATCTTCTTGGTTATCTGATGAGGAAAGGCAAAATGCTGAGCTTGAAAATATAAGGCTTAAACTATCTGATACTGTTATTAGTAAGGTTGGGCTCCATTTGCGATTAGATGGTAGATAGCTTATCCTTATTTTAAGTAAGCCTGTAATGTTTTTTGGCATCAGTTGACTACAGCCATTTTAAGTGTTTGTACTCTGACCACAATCTACAAATATTTGAGCTAGCATAAAAAAAATGAAGAAATAGAAATATGAAAAAAAAAAAAAAAAAGTAAATTCCTTATTGACTTCATGTTTTAAACAAATATTTCTTGGTACAATTCTAAGGAACGTAGCTGCAACTGGAGAAATTAGTACGTGTGGAGTCTGGATGTAGCTTTATATCCAGGCTTCAATTAGATGAAGATATGTAGTTCTCATGTGACCAACCGATTCGACTCACTTGTACACATATTGTATATAAGTTGTACACATTGTGTGCATAAGAATAATTTATACATATTTTGGGTCAGGCCATTGGGTCATGCCAGAAAAAAAAAAAAATCATGGAAGTTTGGACGTGCGGCGTATGGACTTCGCACGTAATAATTTCTCAGAAAGCAATTTGAGAGCCAATGTTGAATCATCACCATCATAAATCTCACTTCAATAATTTTAGATTAATTTTAAGCTTTTTTTATTTTCATTCATTTCTATTAAATATTATATGTTCATTCTTTATATATCATTTAGAATAAATATTTAATGTTATCTTATATATCTATCTATTTTTTAGGTTAGATATGAACTTAATTATTAAAATGTTATTCAAATATTGTGGATATGCTTTTATATTTATTACTGATTATAAATTGATTTTTTAATATTAATTGCAATATAAAATTGTTCTGAGATTAATTTTCAGAAGTAATGGACAAGACGATAAGAAGGTGATTTTGATTTCTTGCCAAAATCTGTGAAAGAAATGACCAAAAAGTTGTATTAAAATCTTCTTCCAAATAAAGATTTTATAAAAACAGGAAATTGTGCTGCTATATAGTAAAAACCTAACAAATTCCCCTAACAAAATAAGAAACAATAGGATATAGATTTGAAAAAAAAAAAAAAAAAAAAAAAAAAAAAAAAAAAAAGAAGAAGAAGAAGAAGCCGATGACTCAGTTCAGTTTTGAAAATTCATGGAAAACCAAAAATTTTTAGGGTTTTGGATTCGGAGCTCTTCATCCTTTTTAGGTGTTTAGGGTTCAGTATGAAAGACAAGCTTGTTTTTGTGGATATTATGTAACGGTAAACATTTAGAGCTATCTGTATACATAGAAATTGTTCAATGTGTAGAAATTGTTCAATGTGTGAACTTGTATACCGTAGAACTTCAAGAAGAAAAAAGCATCATAATTTTTTTTAAGCTGTAGACAGAAGTGTCTTGCTCAATTATGTTCGAATATTAATTTGCTTGGAAAAGATCTATAAATTTAATGGAGTTTAAGAAAGCGAACAATAATTCCAAGATTGAACAATGTGCACAACTTGTGCACATATTGTGTATAACCTTGTACACGGTCTCTCCTTTAGTTTTTCACACGTTCTACACAACCTTGTACATGTATCATGTACATACTTGTACACACACTGTGTACATGCTTGTACACAATGTGCATACGAGTTTGTAAACATGCGGTGTAAAAATTGTCAGGATTGGCTTGAAAAATGTCAAAAAATTTAGGGCGGAACTGGCGTATGCCTTATTTTATTTAAACATTAAGAAATAATCTTAATTTTATACACATTTATTTATTTTATTCATACTATATTTTGTACAGGTTTTGTTCAAGCATTGTATTAATTCCCTTTTACAAATTGTACAATAAACTACAATTTTTACAAGGCACTTTGTGGATTCTCTTGTACACACACTATGTACAAATTCGTAAAAATTGATAGAAAGATTATACACATGATGTGTACACCTTGTACACAATGTGTGCACAAGGCACTTTGTGGATTCCCGTATACACACACAATGTACAAGTTCGTAGAATTTGATAGAAAATTATACACATACTGTGTGCACCTTGTACACAGTGTGTATAAGGAACTTCGTGATTTTCTTTATACACACTATGTAAACGTTTGTAGAAATTGATATAAAGATTGTACACACACACTGTACACACATTAAACTAAGCATTGTATATGAACTTACTTTTCAAATTTTTTTTTTTCCAATGGCCCTTCAACCTTGCATTAGAGATCCCTTTAGACCTACACTTTGGTGGATATTTAAATTTTGTAACCCCATTCTTTGTATTGCTTAAGAACTTGTGGTTCTTTCTCTTGCCATCAAGAATCAAGTCGATATTTTTTAGCCATGTCCTTTGTTGAAGATATCATGTATTGCTTCGCCTCTTCGTTCCATTATGCTCATACGATAATTTGATATGAGAAACTATTAATATGATTTTTTGAATATTATGTTACTATCTGCTTCACATGTCTTCCATGTACATGTGAACATGCAACCAACATATATATCTTTTTAAACTCTTGTTGACCATTGCAGAGTATAGGTACCTCTCATGGATATTCACAATATCTAGCTGCCTCAAAACTCTCATGCAATGAGAATATAATAAATCCATAGTCTCAAACTTCCCACACACTAGCGGAACCACCTCTTGCTTAGGGCCCCCCCTCAAAAAAAAAATTTTTTTTTTGTAAGAGTAAAAAAAAAAAAAAATTTATAGGAGTGTTAAAAATTTTTTTTGCCCTCCCTAAAAAACTCTTTTTGCCCCCCCTAAAAATCTCTTTTGTCCTAACTTGCCCTAAAATATCTATATATTTCTTCACATTTAATTTTAATATTCTCTTTAATGTTTTTCATGACAGTTTAATTACACATTTTTTTCATTATTTTTCTTGCTTAATTTTTTTTAAAGAACTTTTTGTAATATATAGATATAAAATATTTTTTTTTAATATTTAATTATTTTTATGTTGTATTTGCCCCCCCTCAAAATTGAAGCTGGTTCTGCCCCTGTTCCCACATGTGCATTGAATGATACCATCTTTTGTATTGAAATGAACAATCCAAGGGATCAACTGATACTTATTCTCCATACTCCTAATGAAAAACTTTGAAGAATCACTTGAGACATACTATATACTCATTGCATTCACACCATGTAAAAATTCTTACTCAAAAAATAAATAAAGCTTTCTAGAGTAAAATCGAACAACTTGCTTTAATATTGGGTTATTTTTTTTATAACATGCTCTATTGCGGACTGGCTACATTTATAATATTGATCACGCTCATTCTGACGCCATGCGATTATCATCTTTTCAAGGCCCAAAAAATAATATGTTATTAAACTTATTGTCTTCGAAATATCATGAAACACACATTATTAGTAGACTCACTACGCTATGTGGATAGAATGTCAATGTTAAAATAATCATTATTGAATGATGTTGACCACTTATTTCATATTCTATAAATCTGTTCCAACCAACCATTTCTATGAAAGCCCCCTTATGCGATCATTTCAGTCTATATTTTCTCAAACTCGTTAGAATCACACTTGCTTAAACACTTACAAGAGAGTCCTTTGACTTTATCGTTGCTATTGAAGCACCAAACTCTAGATGGAGCCTTTTTAGAGATGTGTCATTGACATAGTCTATGATGTGTGTGAGGTAATGCAACTTCTATGAACCTAGCCATTACATGTCTTGACCAGTAAATATTGCTATTGGATATTTATCATCCATTATTTGTATAAATATTCTAAACTACCAAGTAAATGATTCAAGTATTTCCTCTAACAAAAAAGCCACCCTAAGCAAAATATTCTACCAATGACTTTTAACTCCGACAAATGATTCATAAATCAAATTATATTTATTAAGCCTATAATTAGTATAAAAAATTATCACATCTCTAAAACAATCATAATCTATCATACCCATCCCATCAACCTAAAAGGAATTCAATAACCTATCAAATTCATCAATTTGGACATCCCATGCGAACAAAGGGTCATCAACTTATCGATCTTTAAATAGTTGAATTAAAGAATTAATATCTCCATATTCAATCCTTGCTCTTTTATATTTTTTAATGTAGTTGTATGCATCTCTTTTTGAGAATCTGACATTCTCCATACCTTTAACTTCATCAAGATAGGAAAATGCATTAACTATTATATTTCTAACCTATGTCAATGTTTTATGAATTGATACTTTCTCATCACTCATGTTCCAACATGATCTTAGCAGATGTTGGTCTTTTGGCCTAGCCAAATCATGATTATGGCTTTCTATAAATTTTTGCATCTTCTAATTTCCATCTCCATCCATTATATATCTAATCATAGTTGGACAACCGATTCTGGTATCTGATTTTTGAAATTTCATTTAGAATTTCAAATTAGGACCCTTCTTGAAACTATATTTTGAGCAGACAAAATTCTTGCATCTTATCTTCCTAGAATTAGGATAGTAACTATGATATCCTTGTCAATACTAAAATCAATATTATGTGCATACCTACAATAAGCCTTATATGCCTCATTCTCAACATTATATACGCCTATGTATAATGCAAAAAATATTAAGAGGAAATCAACACAAACTTATTTATACAGGTTGAAAATAATAAATAATAAAGAATGACCCTGTACCCACAATGTGTATAAGGTGAAAAGCCCTTGTACGCACACTATGTACAACCTTGTACATAACGTGTGTATTGTTTGAATAGTTGCTATTTGAATGATTTATAATTGTGCAACTTATGTAGTTTTGATGATTCCAAACATTATTGTTCAAATGTATAGTTATCTCCTATTAATTTCAGAAGATTTGCACTTGCTCTTGTGTGTACTAACATTTCAGGAAAATCAGACTCCAGACTACGAAAACTTCAAATCAAATTCAACATGAGACTTTGAATTAATTTTGAAAGGGAGTGATTGTAATTGAGTGAATAAAATCTCACACACACAAAATAAGGAGATCTTGAAATTCTATACTGATCGTACAGGACGATATTTATCGTACTGGACGATCTGTCAGTTATCTCCTATAGAGCACTTGGAACGAATATGAACTTGCTTTGAAAATTTTTTTTTCTAAGTCCTATTCATCCAGGGACGAATTTTAATATCGTCCCGGACGATGGGTTCTCTGTAAAATTTCGTCCAGACGAATTTTACCATCGTACGAGGCGACCAGTCCTCTGGAAAAATTTCGTCCAGACGAAAATAATTATCGTACCGGACGAACAGCTCTCTGGAAAATTTTCGTCCAGACGAAACCAAATTATCGTCCCCCGGCGATTGGTCCTCTAAAAAATTTTCGTCCAGACGAAATAAATAATCGTCCCAGGACGATCGGCTCTCTGGAAAATTTTCGTCCAGACGAATAAATTTTTCGTCCAAACGATAAACCGACTTAGAACAGTTTTCAGCAGTTTCTAGAACCGACCTTGTAATAACCGTTCGTACTGGACGAACCTAGTTCGTACAGGACGATCAGCTGTACGAAGTCATTTCGTACACATATACAAATTGGGTCGTTTCAGATCGTTTAAGTAAAATCGTCCAGGACGATCCAGGATCGTACGGGACGATCCACTGCGTACAGAATTGAAATTATGCAGTTTTTGGGCGCGTTTTTCATGTCTTTTGTATAAATAGTCCAAATTAGACTGCCACCCAATCTTTTTGTCATTTGATCTTCGTGCCTATTGAGAGAATATCCAAGGGGAGAGTGGAAGAGAGCATTCAAAGGAGGATTCCTACCATTGGAGCAAGAAGGGTTCACTTGGATTGCTAAGGTAAGAATCTTTACTTGTGAAATTGGATTTCTTCACTCTTTTCTTTCTTTCTTCTTCTAGATTCGTGTGAGAAGATCATTCAAGAAGGTCCGGTTCTCTGCCGACACTTGGAGAGTGTGAACAGACGTGGGTTCTCTGCCTACACTAGGAGAGTGTAAAAGGAAGAAGGTTCTCTGCCTACACTTGGAGAGTGTGAACAGCCGTAGGGTTCTCTGCCCACACTAAGAGAGTGTGAAAGGACGACGGTTCTCTGCCCACACTAGGAGAGTGTGAAAGGACGACGGTTCTCTGCCAGCACTGTGGATTGTGTAAAAGGACGACGGTTCTCTGCCGCACCGGGGAGTGGTGAAAAGAGTGTTTTGTACAGGCTTCTCCGCCTTGCTGTGGGTGCTAAAGGAGAGTCACTTTGTGGTATTAGTGCAATACTCAGAGGGTGCCTCTGAGGAGTGGATGTAGGTCTGGTTATAGACCGAACCACTATAAATCTGGTGTCATTTACTTTATTGCTTTTACATTTCCGCATTTTAAATTTCAGTTTTAACAACTCTGTGGTTGAAAAATATTTTTCTACAAACTTTAAAAGAAAATTTTATTTTGGTTCAACTTTATTATTAAGAGGGTTTAAAATTTTTAAAACTACCAATTCACCCCCCTCTTGGTAGCCGTGGGACATTTACTTAGGCTTAACAACCTAATTACTAGACTCAACAAGTGGTATCAGAGCATAGTTTCAAAATCATAAGTTTGAACTACTTTTTGATTAACGTAGATGGCTACATTTGAAAACCGAAACACACCTGAGGGTTACTCTATCACTAGACCTTCACTGTTTGACAATATTCCTTTTGATTTTTGGAAAACACGCATGTCTACTTTCTTACAGTCACTTGATTATCGCATGTGGATGCTAGTCCAGGAAGGTTACACAAAACCAACTAGATTAGTTGATGGAATAAGTGTAGATACACCCTATACAGATTGGACTATAGAAGAACGTGACTTAGCACAATTAAATGCGAAATGTTTAAATAGTTTTCTTTTGTGCTTTAAAATCTGAAGACTACATGCGAGTTTTCACTTGTAAAAGCGGAAAAGACATATGGGATAGACTTTGTATTACTTATGAAGGGACAAATGAGGTTAAGCAATCAAGACTCAATATCTTGTTACATGACTACGAATTATTTCGCATGAAACCTAATGAATCTATATCTGACATGTACACAAGATTCACTCAAATTGTCACCTCTTTGCATGCACTTGGTAGGGAATTAACTAATGCTGAAATGGTTAATAAGATTCTTCGTTGTTTACCTACTGCATACGAT
Organism: Dendrobium officinale; assembly: GCA_019514585.1. Classification (NCBI taxonomy): domain Eukaryota; kingdom Viridiplantae; phylum Streptophyta; class Magnoliopsida; order Asparagales; family Orchidaceae; genus Dendrobium; species Dendrobium officinale. The sequence continues at coordinate 1,422,615 of CM033697.1, forward strand.
GCTAAAATTACTGCAATTACAGAGTCAAAAGATCTGAACATTTATTCTATTGACAATCTTCTTGGTTCACTCATTGCTTACGAGCAAGGAGTAAGTCAAAGAAAGATTGATGCAGGTGAACCAAGAAAGGACAAGAATATTGCACTAAATATGGAAGAGTCAGAAAGTGAACACTCACAACCTGAGGATGAAGATGATATAACACTGATGACTAGACAATTCAAAAGCTTTTTAAAGAGGAAGCAGAAGAGACGCCAGCAATGGAATAGAGGTAAGTATAACAGAAATGGCAAGGTTTCTAATGAAGTGATTTGTTATGAATGCAGGAAACCAGGTCATATAAAGACTGATTGTCCAAAACTCAAAACCACTCCTAGCAAGGAGAAGGTAGAGGAGAAACCAATGGTAAAGAAGGGCAAGAAGAAGTTTCAAAAGGTTTTTTGGGCGGACTCAGCTTCAGACTCATCTGAGACTGAAAAAGAAGAAGAAGTCACCAACCTTTGCTTAATGGCAGATAAAGCTGAACAATCAGATCAAGAAGAGGTATGTGATTTAACCTATAATGAATTGTTTGAAGTTTCTGAACACATGCATGATGCATATAGGAAAATGAAAAAGATGCATGCTAGTTTAGTTTTAGAATTTGAAGAGCTTAATAAGGAACACGAAATCCTTAGGAAAGATCATGCTTTAATTGATAGCAACCACATGAAACTACTTGATGAATATGATGACTTAAATAAAAATTTTGAGAATTTAAAATCATCCTATGCTGAACTTGAAAAAGAATTTGAAAAATTTAAGGATGAATCTGAGCACAAGACATATAGAGTAAACTATACAAATCGAATCTTGAAGGAAATGAATTCATTTTACAAACTTACTATAAGAGCTCTCGAGGATAATAGGAACCCCCCCCTAAACTTGAAGATTTTACAAATCCTAAATATTATCCTAAATTCATGAAATCCCTTAGAAGACAATCATATGAGAGAAAACATAGGAATATTTTTCCTAATGTTAAATGTAACAATTGTGGATTTTTGAGACATATATCTCACACCTGCACTTTAAAGATTAAACCTAATTTGGTGTGAAGAATTAAGATGCATAAACCTAGACATATCATACATGCATCTGATTATAAATTTCATAAAGGTGAACCCAAACTAGTTTGGGTTCCCAGGTCTAACATTTGAGAATTTTGCAGGTATACTCTCACACAAGACCTCGTGAGAGTATATGGTACCTGGACAGCGGATGTTCTAAGCACATGACTGGAGATACTGCTCAATTCATAACGCTGGAAGCCAGGAGTGGAGGCAAGGTTACACTTGGAGATAATACCACAAAGAAAGTGGTTGGATCAGGTATGATTGGAAACTTGAAAATTTTTTTATAGACAATGTTTTATTAGTTGAAGGAATTTTTGTTGGATATTCAAGTGTTGGAAAATCTTATAGAGTATTCAACAAAAGAACTTTAGTCATTGAAGAAACCACACATGTTGTTTTTGATGAAAATGGAAACATGGAAGAGCCAAAAGTTGTTGAAGAAGAAATTGAAGAAAACTCCCAAAAGATAGATAGATTAAATTTGGAAGAAAATGTGGAAGAAAATTTAGATAGAGAAGACCCTTTGCCTAGAGATTTGAGATTTTCTAAAAAACCACCCAAAGGAATTAATCATAGGTGAACCAAGTGAGGGTGTTAGAACTAGGCGTGGATTAAACAAGGAAGTCAATCATTCAGCCTTTATTTCAACTGTTGAACCCACTAACATTGATCAAGCACTTTCAGATGAATTTTGGATATTGGCCATGCAAGAAGAGTTAAATCAATTTGTAAGAAATAAAGTGTGGGAACTAACTACAAGGCCAAAAGATCAAAGTGTTGTTGGAACCAAGTGGGTGTTCAAAAATAAAATGAATGACTCAGGAGTAGTCATTAAAAATAAGGCTAGATTAGTAGCTAAGGGGTATAATCAAATTGAAGGAATTGATTTTGAGGAAACTTTTGCTCCTGTAGCTAGACTTGAAGCAATTAGGGTTTTACTAGCCTTTGCCTGCTTTAAAGGTTTTAAATTGTTTCAAATGGATGTCAAAAGTGCCTTTTTAAATGGAGTAATTGAAGAATATATTTTTGTAGAACAACCTCCAGGTTTTGAAAATTCTAAATTTCCAAATCATGTTTTCAAATTAAAAAGGCATTATATGGATTGAAACAGGCACCTAGGGCTTGGTATGAGAGGTTAAGCACCTTCCTACTTGAAAGATCTTTTGAAAAAGGAAGTGTGGATACAACTCTCTTTTTAAGGAAAATTGGAAAGGATATACTTATTGTTCAAATTTATGTAGATGACATCATCTTTGGATCTTCAAATAAACATCTTTGCGATGATTTTTCTAAAACAATGATTAGTGAATTCGAGATGAGTCTAATGAGAGATTTAAATTACTTTCTAGGATTTATCATTAAGCAACTTGAGGAAGGTACTTTTCTTAGTCAAACCAAATATATTAAGGACATCCTCAAAAAATATGAAATGGACAATGCTAAACCTGTTAGTACACCAATGAGTTCTTCAGTTCAGTTGGATAAAGACCTTAAGGGAAAATCTGTTGATCAAAAGAAATTTAGAGGGATAATTGGATCTTTACTTTACTTGACTGCTAGCCGACCAGATATTATGTTTAGTGTTTGCTTATGTGCTAGATTTCAATCAGATCCAAAAGAATCACATTTGACAGCAGTGAAAAGGATTTTAAGATATCTACTAATAACTCAAAACTTAGGAATTTGGTATCCTAAGTTTAGCTCTTCATTTGAAATTATTGGTTACTCAGATTCTGACTTTGCAGGCTGTAGAGTGGATAGGAAAAGTACTTCTGGAACATGTCAATTCATTGGAAATTCATTAGTTTCATGGTCTAGTAGAAAATAAAATTCAGTGGCACTATCTACTGCAGAAGCAGAATACATTGCATTAGGAAGTTGTGTGGCACAAGTACTTTGGTTAAAACAACAGTTGATTGACTTAGGATTAACTATAGGCACTATTCCAATTTATTGTGACAATACTAATGCAATTTGCATTTCCAAAAATCCTATTCAACATTCTAGAACCAAACACATTGATATAAGGCATCATTTCATAATGGATCATGTATCCAAAGGAGAAATTGAACTCATACATGTTTCAACTGAAAATCAACTTGCAGACATTTTTACAAAACCTTTAGCCTTTGATACCTTCAGTACTTTAAGAACAAGGCTTGGTGTTATTGATTTGAATGCTTAACCAAAATGTCTTTGCAACATTGATACTTGTTGTGTTTTGTTTTTGTGATTTTGTGAATTTTGTGTGTTTTTGAATGAATTGTTTTTGGATTTATGATTTTGTCTTATGTTTTCTGTGTTTTTTGATTGTTTTTTTGTTGATTTTGTTAAATTAAAAAAAATTTAAAATTAAAAAATTGTTTTTGGAGGAAATCGTCAAGGACGAAAATTTTCGTACGGGACGATGTGTAAAGAAATAGTTTGCGCGAATTTAAACCGTTTTGAGAGCAGTTTTTTATTTGATCGTCTGTACGATCTGTGATCGTCCAGTACGAATTTTTTTCTTTTTCTCAAACGTCGGGACGATTGAATGCAGCGGTTGAGTGGATAAGACAGTTTCTAATACGAACTTCGTCTGTACAAAATTTTTTCGTCTGTACGAACATGTGTCAGTTCATTGTAGGGGACGGTTTTCAAGAGTCATTAAAACGAAACACTTTTCGATCGTCTGTACGAAATGTTTTCGTATGTACGATCGGTCAAGTCAAAAAGCCTGTACGAAGGGTCGCATCGTAAGTTGTGTTGAATATGAAAAGACGTTACATTTTGGACGAATTGGATCGTCTGTACGAAATTACTTCGTCCAGACGAACGATAATTTTTCGTCCAGGACGAATATTTTCGTCCAGGACGAACGTATCGTTTTTCTTTAAATATGAAGGCTTTCAAACTTGACAATCACACTTTCAAACATCTTTTTCAATCCCTTTTCTACATCAAATCAACTATGGCCTCCTCTAGCAAAAGACAAAAAAGTTTTGGCGAAGAAACCTAACAGGAATGCCCCAGACAACTTTCTTTCCAAGGCAAATGAGGAATCTTTTCCTCGTTTTGCATCTGCAAAAATCACTCCGTCTCACATTCTTATCCAAACAGAGTTGAAATTTAGGGTATTACACCTCTTCGCCTCAACCCAATTTCATTTTTTTTTTTCTCTTGTCCACTTATACAATAAGCAAACCTACCATTACTTCCTAGCCAACATGAGTTTCAATTCTGACCACTCTATCATTAGTTCTTTTGTTTTTAGAAAAAAAAATTGAGATCACCAAGCACGACCTTGGTGCATTTTTAAACTTAAGAACTGAAGGATATAGAGCCCACACCCTAGCATCAGAAAACACCTTCCAATGGTTTGAAATCAATAGGGTAATTAGAGAAAATGTAATTGACAATCATGTTGCTAGAGTGGCCGGTATGACCCAAGATGCCCGAATCATCCAGCATATTCTTAGATCCTCAATTATTCCTAAAGCTGGTGATAGGATTAACATTACTCCTCTCCTTTCTTGTCTAACTTTTTTAATCATGAAAAGACAACCTATTGATGAAGCCCAACTCATCCTAGATCATATCTATGGGCTTTCAGAAATAGGACATCCTGATCAGAAGAGGAAGAAGAACATTTCTTTAGGGCACTGTGGGTCTCCGAAAGGATTCCGCTCGTGTGGTTCGAATGCCAAGGGTACGATCACACTATCCCGTAGGACAAAATGGTCGTAGGCCTTTACACTCGGCACAAACAGGCCGATGGAAGAGCAGATGGAGTTATAGATACGATTAGCCATGGAGGATAGCGGCTTTCACCTACCAACCTCGATGGATAATAATATCTATAACCCAAAATTCACGAGATTTCCCCTATTCGATACATCAGCATCGAATAGGGTTTATTTGATTGTGGGGATCGATTTCCTACGGGCGCAAGCCCCCGTAGTTAATTACATCCTAAGCCTTGACTTAGGAAAACTCTCGATTAAGGATGTTAGATTATCTCCTCTAAAGTGGGTTTAGTGCAAGGGATTTCTAGGTCTTCCTAATCAAAGGGGAATGTCCCAACTTGGCTTGATCAATCATACAAGGTTCAGTCAACATCCGGTAGGCTAAAAGAAGTGGAAACTGGAGAAAAAGAAGAGAAGCAGAACATACAGCCATACATGAGAGAAAGAGGGAGGTGGCGTCATCTATGTGACGCAGATGGGTAGGATTTATAGTCTCCGAAAGAATGGAGAACTTACCTACCGTTAAGGTGTATAGAGGTACACTCGTACCTCTCACCTTTTGACCCTAAATCTATAAAAGATGTAGTGTTGCGCGCACACAACACCAACATCTACGACCTAGCTAATGCAAATCTGGACTTATTCCTTGTCTGACAAAGGAAGCCAGCTAAAACCTCCTAATCGTGTAAAATCCATGCTATCCGGTCTGTATGAGAGATGGGTGGGTAGTTTAGACACTGAAATTGGGATCGACAACTAAAGAAATTCCCTAATTGATCCCACACTTATGAGTGGTATAATGCTCCTAAAGCTAATGCAGTTAAATCTTAATTTTAATTAGTTACTAATGCAATTTATGCTAATCAAAGTCTCCAAACCAGTGATGTATGAAATTTAAAAAAGGCTTATAGAAAATAGTTTTTGAATGACTAAACTTCCCCAGGTCCGGCACTTCATCCTCATAGGCCAGATTATCCGGACTCTACCCGCAGGCGGGGAAGCTTGTCTAATAGATGAGAGAGAATGCATGCATGCCACCCCGGACGATTCCGGCTGTTTCCTAGAATCGTTATGGTTTCTATGTGAATTATTCTTAAAATTTTTATTTAATAATTACGAGTATAAAAATTTTATCCCTAAAGAGCCTAACGGTCAGACACAAGCACATGCAAGAAAGAAACCTATGAAAAGCATGCTGGTTCTACTGCACAATCAGAGTAAACAAACAACAGTAAAAAGAACAAAATCTCACGGAAAAGAATGTCCATGGCAAGTGCCATACAATATTACATCACAGAATGCAGTAAGTAAAGGTGGCCGGGCTCCACCGACAACAACCCGGGAACGACGCAAATCTTAAAATAAGGCATTTTTATCTTCTTCTCTTCCTTGATTCGTCTTTGGATCGTCTTCATTCCTCCTTCTGGCTCCTCGTAGTGACTCTCCCAAAAAGATATCCAAATGAAAAAGGAAACCCCCTGTAGGGGTTTACTTTTCCCTTTGGACTCCTCGTAGTGAGTGCTCCAAAAGGATATCCAAATGAAAAAGGAAACCCCCTGTAGGGGTTTACTTTTTCCTTTGGATTCCTATCTCTTTAAAAATGCCTTATTTTAAATTTTCACAACATTTACATCTCAAATACATCACATCAGAAAAAGAGAAAATCTAGACTCTCCTGCAGGGGTTATCCTAAGCAGTTATAATAAAAATCCATCCAAGCAGTTATATATATGGAAATGCTGAAAAATAAATCACACTTGGCCGTGCTCTGATTATTGGGGGCTAAGCAGCTGAAGCGGGTACCTAAAGCAGTTATACATGATTATTAATTTTTAGCCCCCCTTTTTAATAGCATTATATGAGCACGGCCACCTGCAGGAAGACAGCATTAGTATGAAAGAGCGTGCCTAACCTATGGGTATTCTAACGTCACAGCAACAGTGCAGAAAAGAAGACTAGAAAAAGTAGTACAGAAACAACACAGCAGAAAAGCTACAACAAGTAGCAAAAAGAACAACCAGCACACAGGTCACATGCAAAGCGTCACAACAAAGTACAGAAAAGGTAAAACAGAACAACATCCTAACCTAGAGCTAATAGTCGTGTCATATCAAACTCATCTAAGTGTGTGAAAGCCGTGTGGTTTTGGTAGGTCCTAGATAAGATAGTTTTAGTTAGAGTTATATGTATTTTTGTTTGTTGAAAGAGGCTAAGGGAGTTTAGTTAAAATTTAAATCTTAATGTTTTAGAGTTGATTTTAGGAATATTTTATTTTTATTGTTTGATTAATCATCACCTTTGTTTCACACCGAGGCCGTGAGGTTTATTTCATCCTCCTTGGGGCTAACTTAATAGCCTCGTAGGCCTGGGTTACCCAGTGATAATTAACTTTGTTCAATTATTATAATTTGTTATTAAAAGAAAAGAAAATGTGAATTAGGTATTCTAATTAATCAAATTGGTTAATTAATTTTTAAAGGTTATTCTAAGGTTTGATATTTAGAAGTGCATTATCCTAATGAATTTTAGATTAAGATTTCATCTCCTAATCAAATCTACATTTTTTTAATTTTAGGATTGGTTAAGAGTTGATTATAAAATTAGTTGAATTGAATTTAGGTTTATAATTTAGATTTAGAATTCAATAATTATGAATGTTAATGTTAACTTGATTAAGAATTAAATATTTTAATAGATTTTAAGAATTAGATTAAAATTAGTTGGTTGATTATTAGTAGATTAAAGAAAACAAAATCTAAATTTAGGAAAACGTGTCACTAAGTTGTTGTTTTGAAGTCTCTATCCTATAAGGAACATGCACCCTAAGTCTATGTTTTCTAAGACTCGGTCCTTAATTTTTGTCCTTAGATGTCACTAGTGTTGTAGGATTGAAAGTGTTGTTCTTCTAACTCCTAAGACTTCTACACGGATGTCATAGGACTTTAGGGATCTAAAAAAAATAAAATAAAAAAAAAAGGCAATCCTAAATATATAATTGAAGCTTCTAAGGCCCTAAGGGTGGGAGTCGTACAATCAATCTAGGCCCCTAAAGGTTTTCTAAGTTTTAGAAAACTTACAGCACCGGGGGCTACGACCCGGTGGTTCCGCCCGTAGCGTCCCTACTAGATGAGTAGGGACGACTGATGCTTGGGTCTGTTTGTCCTAGCTCCAGTTCCAAATGCTCCTTGTCCTTTGCTTTCCAAAAGGTACCTCGCAAGACAAAGAAAGAGAGGTATTAGAGCAGTTCTATAAATAATAAAATGAAGGAATGAAAATGCAGAAAAGAAAGGAAAGAACGTACCTTTTTGCTATTTGTTGAGCCACTTGTTCTTTAGGTTGTCCTCATTTTGTATGTGTGCAGAATCAAAGACATGAAGGAAACGACGAAGAAAGCTAACGAACGGAGTAAGATACAAATAAAAAGCGGTGAAAAGAGAAAGAACGAAAATTCGATACGAAAAGGGGTGTAGGTATTGTTGTTATTGGATACACTTCGTAGAAGTCAAGTGCATCCTATTATATCAACAATACCCTTTGCTGTTCCCACTCCAAACGAGGCACTTGATACGATTAAGACATCTACCTACAACACATTACAAACAAAACTCATATCAACTAAGGGGGTACGAATCCGTAACTCTAAATCCAAAATAAGGGTTTCTTTTGTTTTGTATTTTCTCCCAAAATTCTATGTTTCTCCTCTTAGAAACTCACACTAAAGGGATCTAATTTAAATGGCTAAGAATTATCTTTCTTCCCAAAGGACACTAGAGGCCTTCCTACCTAAAGCTCTCTAATACTTCAAATTCCGAAATTCATCCTATAGATCTCAAAAAGACTTACAAGAACTTCCAAATGGACTACTACTAAATCCCCCCCTAGAAGTTAACTACTAAAATCTCTTTTTTTTTTTTTTTGTTTTAACACTTGTCTTCTAACAAATTAGTAAGGATCACTAACAAGACAGCTTGCATATTAAACACTACCCTATTCTACAAAACTACTAAGGGATCTTACTATGCTAAGCAGACTCCCAAATTAGAAGTCTCAAAAGACTTTAGAAAAATCTCTAAATTGAATGCCACACAAAATCTTACACAGATTATCTACTAAAACCTTCCTTTAGTTTGGCCCAAAACCCTACGAAAATCTTCTTCCCAAAAATCTATTTTTGACACTAAATTCTACCCAACCACCCACAAATCAAATGCCTCCTCTCATTTGGAGTGGGGTAGAAACCACAAAACTTTCCAACAAGAAAATTGTATACAACCCCTCGTTGTAAAGCTTTCATAAAAAAAAAAAAACGTCGTGTAAAAGCCTTCAAAATAACTCCAAAAAAACCGCTAACAAATTATACTAAATAAAACCAATCAAGACTTCCTTCGATCAAAAACAACTTCCCAAATTAGCTACACAAAACGACTTGCGAGAAAGCAAAGAGAAACATTTCGTAAAACTTTCTAAGTATAAAACGACTCATAAAACTATTTTTTAAAAAGAAACTCAAATGTTACACCTAGAGACGACCCATAAAACAACTACAACATTTCATATAAATGAAAACCTGACTCAATTTTATGAGAAAATATTCTAAACTTATTCCAATCATTTATATGAAATGTAAAGAGACAATATCATGCTCGAAAAGTTTCCAAATAATCATTGTTATTAATCACATCTATGGAGTTTAGCTAGGAATTTGCCAAAACAATAAGAAAAGAGTCTCACAAATCTAGAAATAGCTCATTAGGGAGTAATACATGATATTAAACTATTGCATTTCAAACTAATATGCCAAAGTGTAGTCAAAACATTCCAAGCTTGAATCATTTAACAAAATATATTCATAACTCAACGTCGAATTTATGTCGTTGTCTAACAACTACAAAAAATTCAACAACCCCTAAGCAACAATAATATAAAAGTATTCATTAGGCTTCAAGAAAACTCTTCAAACATTCAACCTAGTGCTAAATCGATCACATGCCAAGTCTATGTGATGTTGAGAGTTGCAGTTGTATGACAGGCGACCAAATCAAATTATTTAATATGGAGACTCAACCAAAATATAACTGTAAGATAGAAAATTTAATGCAAATTCATCCATTCTCTACTTCTAGAAGACATGTCAAATTCACAACTGCATAAAATACGCACTATTGCATCGCTTCGGTGGAGAAACCTTTACTTGAAGCATGAGGCCTACCATTACTTTCCAACAAAATTTTATCTCTATGTTATATATGACCCAAGATATCCAAAAGGGAATCGCATTTATATCCAATACTAAAACATAAAAGAATGCATAAATATCTCCTATTGGCAAGTGAAATCATGTGTTCGTATGTTAAGTATATGATTTTGCGACATGAAACAAAAGTGATATCCAAGGGAGACAATCTATGTCGATTTTCACAAGAACCTCACAATAAAATCTGCACTAATCCCCCACAAAAATCAGCCACGAAACCATATAAAAGATGTAGGGATTATTATACAAGAGCCATGAATGACTCATCCAAATGTCACAAAAATTCTTATGCGAAATCGGTAATAAAACCCACAAAATCTGCATTTTTTTTCTTACCAAAACAGTGACAAAACTCCCTAAAAGCTGCAGGAATTTCTACAACAAAGCCATGCAAGATTTACCCAAGCTCCATAGCGATTCTTTCATGAAAACAGCAATAATATGTTCAAAACCTGCACTTTTTCTTACACAAAACAGTGGAAGAAAACTCCACGAAAGCTGCAGGAGCAGGAATCTCCATAGAATAGCCATAAAAGACCCACCCAAGTGTTAGAGGTGTTATTGTATGAAAACAGTGAAAGAACCCTCAAAATCTGCACTCGTTCGCTTACGAAAACAGTAGCAAAATCTCTACAAAAGCTGTAGGAATTTCCATAAAAAAATGCGATAAGAGATCCGCCCAAGTGTCATAGGAATTCTCATGTCTATTACTTTGTATGAAGCTTTACAACCAATAAAGGCATGGAGGTTCAAGGCACTTATAAACATTAGATTCTTGTTTTTGTCAAGGCTTATGCAATTTTTCAATAGTGCAACAAAATAAATATCTCATAAGCATACTTCGATAACAAATAAGACATCATTCGCACGCTCTCAAATAACCTTCCAAATAATCACGGATCAACGCGTTCATTTGCATACCTTCAAAAACAAATCTCTAAACTAGAGACATAACCTCAACGAGAAGCATTAGATGAGCAATAAGACATAGGCATGAGCGTTAAGGCTCAAAATGTATGGGAGCTAATCCATCAAATTTCACATTCAAGAATATATATAACTTTGACCTTGGAGCAATTCATGAAATTAACACATTGCGCCGAAGAAAACCAACCTTACTTGCAATATGATTATTCAAGACTTCATGGAACCCAATCATAAAAAAAAAAGGAAATATGTTCATTAACGGCAAGATAACTATGGATATAAAGACATGTGCCACACAAAACTTTCATGTAAAAAAAGAAAACTTTAGCCAAAGCAAACTTATGCAAATATAACTTGTCTTTAACCCAACTACCCACAAGGTTTCATTGGCATATGCTCATATATACATGATTCAACCTAATGCATGTATTGAGCCAAAACGACTAAAATAAAGTGGATAAAAGTAACTTGTTTCTCTCAAACCCATGAGAGTTGGCATTCTACTGAAATAATAAAAGCGTTATTTATGCGATGGTCAAAGCAAACCCAATACTTCACTTATCAACAAAATCAGAGAAAACATATAGTCGTTTGGAGCAAGAAAAAAAAAGAAAACCAAACTTTGAAGAGAATCAATAGACCTCAAACTTCCATAAAGCCAAAGCCACATAAAGCCCTTAATGCACGCAAATACTCATGGCCTTCCTTTGGGAGCATTATCTCAAACATTTTGTATACATACTTTGATAATAAATAACATGAATTTTTATGACTTTCCACAATCCATACAAAGCCCACAAAGACTTCCAACCCAGAGAAGCACAACTATGCTCATCTCCAAACCCAGTAATCATGAATGACTATAGAAATAAATCAAGCACAACTCATGGCTATGCATTCTCATAAATATGCCTTATGTAAAGGGAATGAAAATCAAGAACAAAGATTAGATCATCAAACTCCTTCATGCCGTAAAGGAACAACTCGTCAAGCTCCTTACACAACATGAGTTTTCCGCAATAGCTAAAACTTACAACAAATTTATTTCATGAAAATGAAACTAAAATATGAGTTTAATAGTGGCTCTTAAAGTGCAGAAATCATGCACATAAATTTTTCTTTTTGAGAACAGAACCAGCTTTTTCTTTCATGATTAAATTCAATAAAGGCTTATAACACAAAATCAACAACTATGCTGGCCACATTCATCTTCAACAATCATTTAACAAACAAACTTGTATCTTCTTATTTAAGGGAAGAAAGAAGGATGGAGAAGATTCAAGAAGTAAGGAAGAGATGAGTGGAGAGATTACAATGAAGGTAAGGTGGAAAATGAGGAAGGAGAATAGGGAGGAGACAAGAAGAAACTTACCTTGCAAGAGGGAGGAGCTCGGGTCACACAAGGAAGGCCGACAGGCTTGGTCCAAGCGACGTCGGGTTTGGTCCGGAGCAAGGAGGCCGACGTGGGGCTAGGGTCGCACGAACAGGGAGGTCGGGCGTCGGGCTAGGGCTCACGAACAGGGAGGTCGGGCGTCGGGCTGGGGCTCACGAACGCCAAAAGGGCTTCGGCCCGTCGGTTCAGGACAGAGAAAAATGAGAGAGGGAGAAGAGGGAGTTCGTGAGAGAGAGGGTGTGAGTGCTGGGAAGGAATGCCGAGAGAGACTGTTCGCTCCTTTTTTGATTCTGCGAACCAGAGAGCACGAGAGAGGGAGAGACGGGCTCAGCCAGAGAGAGTGGAAGAGAGAGCACCAGAGCTTTTTGTTCAAAAACCCGTTGATGCCGAGAGAAGAATCCCGCCTGAGTCCATCCGTCGTTGCAGTAGTTTGACCACGCGAATAGAAGCTGCTCCCTGAACCAGATAGCTGTTTGTCTGCAGAAGATCGCCGAAAATCGCCTGCCATGCGAGATTTCGGCTGAAAAGAGGATTTCATTTGATCGTGGCCGTCCATCCAATTTCCAGATTTAGGAGATGAATTCAAATTATTTAAAAGGGAGAAATGGATTTTAGTAGAATTATATTGGGTTGAATCAAGTCAAAATTGGCTAAAGTCAGATTAGACTCGAGTCCGAATTCGACTCAATTTGAGTCAATTCGGGTTTGAGCCGGCCCAACGAATTCGATCGCACGAAATTAAGTCCAAAATAAATATCAATTTAAATCAAATCGAGTACGATGCGATGAAAACCAATTAATCGAGTCTAATCGAACATGTTCGAGTCCGATCCGGCTTGAGTCGGGTCGATTCGAACTCGAATTGGGTTCGACGAGGCTCAATTGGATCGATAGAACGAGCTCGAGCATGATTGAGCCAAAATCGAGGTCAACAGGCACTTGATTACTTATATTTTGGAGAAGAAGTACAATATAGTGCATCCTGATGAGGAATATGAAGAGCCAGTTTACTACAACGATGCATCATTCAGACTGCTCTTCAAGGAGGAAAAAGAAAAAGAAAAAGCACATGGCAGTGCTTCAGAAGAAGAAGAAGGAGTGCAAGCTTCTGCTTCTCAATCAGATTACCAGAATCTGATTGAGAGATTTGATAGACTAGAGACTCACATTGATCAAAGGTTTGATCAATTTGATGCTCATCTTACGCAGCAGCAACATGACATTGGTAATATTAGAGATGAAGTTCATGAAATAAATACCAATGTAATGTTGATGGCCTCCTACTTCAACCTCTTTGGCGGCATTCCTCCTCCTCCTCCTCCAGAACAGTAGAAGTTTTTTTTTTGTGTGTCTGTTGTATTTTTTGTTTTGTTGTTTTGTTTTTTATCTTATATGTGTTATTGTGATTGTTGTGATGTGTTTGTTTAAGTTCAATGTTTTTTATTTTTTTTTTTTTTTTTTAATCAATGAAAGTTTGTTTGTTTTAGATTTGTTTTGAAATGTGGCTAATCTTTATGAATTTCATTAATATTGTTTTTAATCTACATTGTGCTCAAATTCGATTGTAATGTGAGATTATCTATATTAGAAAATCTAGACTTTCTAAATTTATAATTTGTTTATAACTTGTTGTATTTAGAATTTTTTAAATTCATGTCTATTCATTTAGACTACATAAAATTTAATATTGTTATTACAATTTTGATATTTTCTTATTTTGTATTTCTATGCTCAAATGATATTTATGCACCTAGAAATATTTGAAATGTTAGATTATAGATTTTGGAAAGAATTGGTCAAATTACTCTTGAACATTGTATAAATGTACAAAAATCAAAAGGGATTCACAAAAATTTGCAAAGTGAAAAAAAGAGGCACAAAATAAGCCCAACCAAAGAAAAATGCACAAAAAAATGTGCTCCAAAACTTTTGAAAAAGATGTGCAAAGCACCACATGAGGGTAATTCTCTTCTTTCCAAATTCGTTTAATCTCTTAATTCAAGTTGATCTAATGTTCATTTATATTCTATTGAACTTTGAAATATAGAATTTTTTTTTACATCTCACTTGTAATGATTTTCAATAATCAAAATGTCTAAATTGAATCATGTCTTTGATAAATTCTTCTTACTTACAATGTTATATCATTTCATAAATTTTATGAATTTCTATGATTGACCTAATATCTTTAGTTTAAAATTGCATACCCTATGTCAAATCACAATTTAGATTAAATTTTATAAATGAATTTCATATATATATATTTACATTTCTTGTCTTTTTCTTCTTCACTTTTTGTTGCTGTCAAAAAGGGGGAGAAATTATTATGTTTGTGGTTTGTGTTTTGTGATTATGTTTGTGTTTGTGTTTGTGTTTTTGTGGTTTGTGTTTTGTATTAAAAATTTTTGAAAAACAAAAACATTGTTCTTTAATGCCTCCTTATTTTAATGTACTCATAAATTCAGAGGATACCAAAATTATTATGTTTGTGGTTTGTGTTTTGTGATTATGTTTGTGTGTTTGTGTTTTTGTGGTTTGTTTTTTGTGTTAAAAAATTTTTGAAAAAACAAAAATATTGTTCTTTAATGCCTCCTTATTTTAATGTACTCATAAATTCAGGGGGAGTTTAGGAGATAAGAGATTTGTTTTAACTTGAAACCATACTAACAATAATTGTTTTTGCCATCATCAAAAAGGGGGAGAGATTGTTTGAATAGTTGCTATTTGAATGATTTATAATTGTGCAACTTATGTAGTTTTGATGATTCCAAACATTATTGTTCAAATGTATAGTTATCTCCTATCAATTTCAGAAGATTTGCACTTGCTCTTGTGTGTACTAACATTTCAGGAAAATCAGACTCCAGACTACGAAAACTTCAAATCAAATTCAACATGAGACTTTGAATTAATTTTGAAAGGGAGTGATTGTAATTGAGTGAAAAAAATCTCACACACACAAAAATAAGGAGATCTTGAAATTCTATACTGATCGTACAGGACGATATTTAACGTACTGGACGATCTGTCAGTTATCTCCTATAGAGCACTTAGAACGAATATAGGAACTTGCTTGAAAATTTTTTTTTCTAAGTCCTATTCGTCCAGGACGAATTTTAATATCGTCCCGGACGATGGGTTCTCTGTAAAATTTCGTCCAGACGAATTTTACCATCGTACGAGGCGACCAGTCCTCTGGAAAAATTTCGTCCAGACGAAAATAATTATCGTACCGGACAAACAGCTCTCTGGAAAATTTTTTCGTCCAGACGAAACCAAATTATCGTCCCCGGCGATTGGTCCTCTGGAAAATTTTCGTCCAGACGAAATAAATAATCGTCCAGGACGATCGGCTCTCTGGAAAATTTTCGTCCAGACGAATAAATTTTCGTCCAAACGATAAACCGACTTAGAACAGTTTTCAGCAGTTTCTAGAACCGACCTTGTAATAACCGTTCGTACTGGACGAACCTAGTTCGTACAGGACGATCAGCTGTACGAAGTCATTTCGTACACATATACAAATTGTGTCGTTTCAGATCGTTTAAGTAAAATCGTCCAGGACGATCCAGGATCGTACGGGACGATCCACTGCGTACAGAATTGAAATTATGCAGTTTTTGGGCGGTTTTTTTCATGTCTTTTGTATAAATAGTCCAAAATTAGACTGCCACCCAATCTTTTTGTCATTTGATCTTCGTGCCTATTGAGAGAATAGCCAAGGGGGGAGAGTGGAAGAGAGCATTCAAAGGAGGATTCCTACCATTGGAGCAAGAAGGGTTCACTTGGATTGCTAAGGTAAGAATCTCTACTTGTGAAATTGGATTTCTTTCACTCTTTTCTTTCTTCCTTCTAGATTCGTGTGTGAGAAGATCATTCAAGAAGGTCCGGTTCTCTGCCGACACTTGGAGAGTGTGAACAGACGTGGGTTCTCTGCCTACACTAGGAGAGTGTAAAAGGAAGAAGGTTCTCTGCCTACACTTGGAGAGTGTGAACAGCCGTAGGGTTCTCTGCCCACACTAGGAGAGTGTGAAAGGACGACGGTTCTCTACCCACACTAGGAGAGTGTGAAAGGACGACGGTTCTCTGCCAGCACTGTGGATTGTGTAAAAGGACGACGGTTCTCTGCCGCACCGGGGAGTGGTGAAAAGAGTGTTTTGTACAGGCTTCTCCGCCTTGCTGTGGGTGCTAAAGGAGAGTCACTTTGTGGTATTAGTGCAATACTCAGAGGGTGCCTCTGAGGAGTGGATGTAGGTCTGGTTATAGACCGAACCACTATAAATCTGGTGTCATTTACTTTATTGCTTTTACATTTCTGCATTTTAAATTTCAGTTTTAACAACTCTGTGGTTGAAAAACATTTTTCTACAAACTTTAAAAGAAAATTTTATTTCGGTTCAACTTTATTATTAAGAGGGTTTAAAATTTTTAAAACTACCAATTCACCCCCCTCTTGGTAGCCGTGGGACATTTACTTAGGCTTAACAACCTAATTACTAGACTCAACATGTATAACTTGTACATGGTATCTATATAATCATCCAATCAATGTGTACAAACTTATGTACAAGATGATCCACAAAAGGCAAGGAAATCCCCTTGTACAAACCCTGTGTACATGGTGTAAACAATTTTTGTACCCCTTCTAAGAATATCACTGTTTGTAGAGTATTTATTTTTGAACTCATTACATGTATAAGGAGCATACTATATTTCAAAAAAATAAAAAAAAACACCTATACACAAACTTCAAAGGAGTTTTAAATTTACCTATAAGTTAAAATCTACAGGTCATCCAACAACATTCACTTCCATTTCAACCAACCTTGCACTCTGCTATATCCTGTAAACTCTTCATGGTTGGCTTCAGTCTTCTTATCTTTAAGTTCTCTGCCTCCACATTATCCCTTGAGTATGTCCTCTCATCAGAGAATTGAACATCCTCCAAATCAGTCTCTAACGTCATCGTTTATTGCTCATTCATTGCATGATCATCATTTATCTTTCTTAGCAAGCATGAAATGTTTTATTCCATTAAAACCCTAAAATTTGGGGACGAAGTGCGGGATTTATAAAAAATGCGCACAAATTGAATTAGCTGAGTCGGGTCATCGAGTCACACGTTAATAAAGAAATCCACGTTGCTACATAAAAAAATAAAATGAAAAAAACATTTTTCAAGACATGATTGAAGTCTGGACGAGAAGCTACGTCCAGACTCCACACATAATAATTTCTCCCTCCGAAGGGTTTCCTTCTATAGAAATCCTCGAATGAGAACCGAAAGAAGGGGATGAGTAAAAAAAGGGAGAAATCAAACAAGAGAAGAAAGCGACTAAAATATATTAGGTAAAGGCTTAAGCTTTTGTTTAAATGGACCAAAGATTGCGATGGCTTCTACAACTAGCCTAGCTAATCAAACATTGGGATACAATAGAGCTACTAGATTGGAGATCCGATCCAAATCAATATCCAAGGCCCATTTGTCAGAGTTAAAAAAAAACTATATAGTTCGCAAATCTTTGTAATTTATTAAATTAATATAAAAATTGATGAAATTAAAACCATAAAAAATTCTTATTGATACATCATCAAAAAATTAGATTGATCGGGCACGAATCTCAATGCAAAAACAAGTTGGAAACTTTTGAAATTAAAATTGGGGCCATTGAGCTCCAATTTCAGCAAACTTATAGTCGAATTGAGCGTATCGGAAATACAAACCCAACGACACCAAATTAGACTCAATCCAAGCATAAATGAGTCCAAATCAAGAACCTGAAGCACTGTTGGAAGGTTCGAACCACAATTTGGATTACCAAACAATTTCCAAACATGATGTGCTTATAGTTGAATCAAGCGGCTCGACGAGATTAATCCAACAAACCCAAGATCACTGAATTCCGACATCATTAAGGCATACAAATGTCCATCATTCGGTCCATGATCAAGGGATTCAACATCGGCCGTCAATCCAACCACTCAACATTTACCCTTGATCTCTCACCTATTTATGGGTCATGACACTCTAGAAATCTATAAATAGACCCCTCATTTCTCTTGAGAGGGGGCTCCGAGCATGAAGATAAGATAAGGAAGAGAAGGAAGAAGCTCCTTCTCGACCATAGCCTGAGTTCCGCTAGACCACCACCTAATGTCATTCCTCTGCCGGACCACCACCTGATGACCACTTTTGATGTACCACCACTTGAGGCCCTCGCCTTCGCCGGACCACCATTTGAGGCCCTCGCCTTCATCGGACCACCACCTAAGGCTCAGACTTCTGCCGGGCCACCACCTAAGGCCTAGACTTCTGTATGACCACCACTTGAGGCTCAGACTTCTGCCGGACTACCACCTGAGGCCCAAACTTCTACTGAACCACCATATGAGGCCCGGACTTCTGCCGGACCACCACCTGAGGCCCGGACTTCTGCCAGACCACCACCTAAGGCTTGAACTTCTATCAGGCCACCACCTAAGGCCCAGACTTCTGCCGGACCACCACCTGAGGCCTGGACTTCTGCCAGACCACCACCTAAGGCTTGAACTTTTGTTAGGCCACCACCTAAGGCCCGGACTTTTGTCGGACCACCACATGAGGCCCGAACTTCTGCTGGACCACCACCTGGGCCCGGACTTCTGTCACACCACCACCTAAGGCTCAGACTTCTGCCGGACCACCACCTGAGGCCCGGACTTCTGCCAGACCACCACCTGAGGCCTGAAGTACTATCAAGCCACCACTTGATTCCAGAGTTCTCCCGAAATACTGCCCTTCTACCACAGTCTTTCGGACCCCCTGTCTCATACCAACTATGGTCCTTCCGACGTCCATCACTAGATAACGGTCTTTCCTGACCCTGGTCACCTTCCTACTACGATATTTTCGACCTCTATCTTATCAATTATGGTCCTGCCGACCAAGCAAACATATTTATGTTTATTATTGTAACTCCCACTATGTAATACGCTCTATATGATGTACAATTGTGACATCAAGCCAAGGCCTTCTCTCTAAGAAGGGCCTCATTTGTAATTGAATGCAAATATTAGTGGATTCATTCAAACTGGGCCAAGCCCCGTGGTTTTCCCCCCTTTTCAGGGGTTTCCTCTTAAAAACTCTGGTGTCTCTTATGAATGCTACATTCTCTCTCTTATATGATTGTGTGCTGGATCTTTGTACAACACTAAGACGCTAAACTTTATATTTCTTTACCGCCACAAATACTCCAGGACTCAACACTTATATAGGTCATAGACAATTATAGCTTCCCATTCTTATTTTTTTTATCATTAGTCTTCTTATTTTTTTATCAAATATCGTAAATTTTATAATTAGTTAGTTATAACTTTTATTTAGGGCTTCATTTGTGATGGCTTTCTTAATGCTTTAAAAAGCAGTTATTTAGTAAAAAAAATTTAAAATTTTGTACTAAAAAACTACTTTAAGTAGTTAAAAAGTTGTCCCAAATCAAGTCTTAGGCTTCATTTGGGACGGCTTTCTTCTAGCTTTCTAAAACAACTTTTCAGTATAAAATTTTTTTTTGAATTTGAAATTTTTGTACTAAAAAACTGTTTTAAAAAGCAGTATGAAAGCTGTCCAAAACGAAGCCTTATCCTAAATAGATTAATGGTCCAGGTTCTGATCATTCAGGTTGCTAGCGAGTTAGGTTCATATTGATATTTTCGACTCGTTTATTAAACTAGTTGGGTTGACTGAATTCAGGTTGGAGCTGAACCCAACCATCAACCCATTTTGGCATCTCTAAGTTTGAGTCCTACTCTGTGTTGCATCCACTATGAAAGCCTAGCCTTGTCAGCCTGAACTAAATGCTCTGCTTTCAAAACTAAGGGGGGGGGGGGGGGGGGGGGGGGGGGTGGTGTCTAAAATATTTGAAGGTAAGAAACCATCTGTTATATCTATTCATTTGATCAATGTATTACGAAAAAATTAGCTACAATTATTTATAGAACGTACTCAAGACACATTTGAGCTATCAAATATAAAACCTGAGGGAAAATAATAAAAGCTCAGTAAGACGTGTTCTTTGTTAAAAGCATGTGCTTTAAGAAAAGGAAACCAAGCTTTTTCTGAGGTCAATGAAATCATTTCATGCTGAGATTTAGGAATGAGAGCAATAAATATTGTGTTTGGAATATTTTCATACTGAGAGAGTTAACATACTGATTAGTTTGGAATTTTGACTATCAATTAAGAGATTTTGAGTTCAAGTCTTACGTATGTGATGATGTGTGAGTTTACCTTAATTTATCTAAAAGTACATAAAAAAAGGGTCATATGTAGTGGTCATCTTGAACTGTAGTTTCTAGTAGTCACATGAGATCTAGCTTAAGGGAATGCACAAAGGTTTTATATTATAAAATCTTTATCTTTCCCATCAAGCTTGATAAGTTAAAAACTCAAAATTATACCAGTGATATTCTCCGTCCAGTTTATTTTTTTATTCTTCTGCACGCCATTGCTCTTGGCGCATGCTCCACCAAACTTTAAAAAAGCACCCATATATACAACTATCAAACTGAAGGTACCTCGATCACAAAAAAGATTTAACCATTCCAGTATCAAATTCCAGGAGCAGAACCTACCACTCTCATCAATTTTTATATTAAGGGATGGGAATCTCTATAACAGTAAATAATGAGCTTAGCTTCATAGAAAACATTAACATTACCAATGCTGTCATGGAATTGGGAAGGAGCCTTATCTCCTCCAATTATGTTTTTTTCTGCAGGAGGTACCCAATTCTATCAGGGGAAAAATATTACGTGCAGCGTCCGGATTCGTTTGTAGGCGAATCCAGATGCGCCACGTCAATCGGGACCAGGTGTATTTGGGTGACATGGCACGTCCGGATTTGCCTCCGGATGGTCTGGACACCGCACGTAATATTCTCTCCAATTCTGGAGCACACCACACCACCATGTGCAAAGAAGAAACAAAGAATACTGATGCAATCATAATCTTTTTTTGCTTATTTAAAAGCAGCATTGGCCAATCAAACCTCTATAGATCTCCAATCCAGCCACTCCAAACCTCCTTGAGGCAACAGGTGTAGCCCTGAGACCAAGGCAGAGGCATGGATTTTACCTGGCTAATCGTGCTCCAATTACATAAAATATGCCTGCTTATCACAGTTAATCTTTTTACTACTTTCAATCTAGATTCTTAGAAGTAACATGTGAAGAGACTGTAGGCCTGAGTGGCGACATGTAATGAATCATGAAAGCATGGGATATGAACACCGTAAAGATTCGATTAAAATCATATCTTAATACAAATTCATGTGTTTCATATGTGCAAAGCATCATCAGATCCTAGGCTAGCCCTCTAGCTTTCTCTTAACAGCAAAACTGGGTTTGAGAGACTCGAGATATTATTACGTGCGGTGTCCGGATCGTCCGGGAGGCGAATCCGGACGAGCCACGCCACCCGGATGCATTGGGCCCTGATGATGTGGCACGTCCGGATTCGCCTCCGGACGAATCCAGACGCCGCACGTAATAATTTTCCAAGAGACTCACGGTTTTCCTTTATCTAACAATGTGATTGAAATGCTTAATGATTGGTAGGTGAGTGAAGGGCTTGGACAGTTGAGGCTTCTTCCATCAATGATATGAGTCATCCAATGGCTTTGTTCATGGAAGCTTGGCACCAATGATGGTATAATAGACCTGAATTTCTAACTTTGGCGTGGGCTCTCAAGTGCTACTAATGGAATCCAACTCCTCACTCAAACAGCTAGTGGAGGTCTCCATCTCTCACTCGCTTTCATGTCCTTACTAGGAAGGGCGTCACCAACTTCTCTATAATAAGAGAAAATGACCTAAGAAAAATGGTGAAAGACACCACTCTTACTCCTTTCTATATGGGATTGGCTGAGACAGAAGGAGGCCAATGGCGTAGCAGTTAAATTATTAAATGGAGTTAACAATGTTGCTATTTAAGTAGACTTGTAAAGAAAGAAGATGGAGACTGGACTTCCTGGTTCCTTCTGTCAACAATAATAACTCTTGTGTGGTTCAAGTACTTTTAATCAGAATATGGGATGGGATTCTAGAAGTTCTAGCAACATTTATCCCATAAATGACTAGTGGGATTTTGAGCACCTTTAATGCATTTATGATTTCCTAAGTCTTTTAGGATGATCATAAAAATGCACACCCCTGCCTTGAATGCACTTTAATTGGTGACAGCTAAATGCAGCGTAGCTGTTGGGCAAAAGCTGATTTTCAGGTGTGCATTTCATTAATGTAGTATGTTGTGTTTGGGTTAAAGGAAATCGAGGTAAACAAAATGAAGCTTAGGCAATTAATTTTTGGCTGATGTGAAAGGTCAGAGAGAGCCGTCTTAGATGGTTTGGTTGCATTAAACGGAGGCCTTCCGATGACCCGGTTAGGAAAGTTAAGGTATTAGATTTGGTTTATGTTAAGAAATGTAGAGGTAGACTTAAAAAGTCTTGGTTCGAAAATATTAGAAATGATCTTTCTTTATTAGATTTGAATGAGAATTTGACTTTTAACAGGACACAATGACGAAAAAAGATTGATGTAGCCGACCCCACATAGAGGGACAAAGGCTTGATGTTGTTGTTGTTGTTGAATTCCTACCATTCTGCAAAACAATCATCAACCAAAATAACTCTGCTTTGTTTTCAAGAAGCATGAAAATGGATGGATATGAAGTAAAATCATCATGAAAGAATAAATATATACTTAACTTTTGTTCAAGGGGCTGGCTGTTTGGTTTGCTGCAAAATGACTGTAAACAAATTGCAGGAAATCTTATGTTGTGTATTTGGTATGCTGCAAAAGTGTTACATTAATGCCTAGCTTTTAATTTCTTTCCTTCTTAAACTGGTAAAGTGGTTGAAACTAACCAAAAAGTCCCTTAGAAACATGTTCCAAAGAAGTAAACGACTTGAGTGCTGAATTTGCGTTGGCACTAACAATCATAAGTGAACAATAGTGTTATTTTCATTAGAATGCCAGCTTATTCTATAATCATGCCATTTTAATGATAATATGTTGTCTTGTCAATAAACTAATCCTTTGTAAGTTAGCTACAATCAACTTTATGTGAGTTAATTTAGTCAATAAAGTATTGCCATCAAAATATCAATTCAAAATCTCAAAGCACTAACATAAGAGCCAAAACAACTTTAGTGCTAATATATAGTCTTGTCATTAAATTTACTTATAATTTGTAAATTAGTCATAATCAACTTTTTGAGAGTTAATTTGTTCAATTAAGTATTCTAATCAAATATCAACTTAAAATCTCGATCATAAGAGTAATCAGAGTATAAGGCGTGCTTGATATGCATGCTAATTTCGGAATTCTAGGGTTGCAGAAAGCCTGGTTAGTGGATTAGCTTCTGAAAACTTTTTTTTTTTTCCTTTGTTCTTTTAGGGAAAATACTTCTAGTGCTAGTGATTCTTGGTGAAGCTGCACAGGGGAACAATCATGCTCTTCGCAATGGAAATTGCCCTCTAAATGTTTGGACTAAGGTGCCTGAAAGCAACTTTCAGATTTTTCCAGAAAGAATGATCTGATAAGATGAACTTGAACCTAAAAGACAACCTGAAAATGGTATGCAGCCTCCACGATTGATGAGACCCGGGATCATTGCTAGACATGTATTTCTTGGGATTAAAATATGCTTCAAGAAATTTCAAAATAATCTGTTCGATATTTCACAAAAAGTCAACTTGTTTTGGCACTGATGCAATGATTTGAATGTATCTAACTAAAATAATCAATTCTTTCCCAAAAGATTATCTGCTTCTGCTAATCAAATTGTGAGTTGCACTATAGCTGCTACGATAATGGTGCTTATCATAAACTATTGCCTAAGAATAAGGAAGAAAATACTGTTTATTTCATGCTTAACAGTCGATACGTTATCTTGTATCACTCTCCAAATCAGGAGAGATTATTCTGTGCGGACACCGGACACAACTTATCGTCCAGAGGCCCATCAGGTGCAGCCACGTCATCCAGTACTGAGCTCAGTACCAAGCTCGATACCGAGCAATACTGAGCCGCAGTACCCGAGTAGGGGTGCATGGCGCATTTTTATTGGGTTCTGGACGGCGTTTGGAGTCCGCACAGAATAATTCATCCCAAATCAGCAATCTACCTTTTGTGCAGGGGAAAAAGCCAGCTCACCACAATCAAGACCAATGGTTCTGCTTCTTTTATCAATTATCAGTAAACATAGGTGCTGCTGCTGTGGTCAAACGTTGCTTAAAAGACAAAGAAGTACAGCTCATGTAAGACTGGGCATTTGCATGGCTTTTGAAAGGGCAAACAATTAAATATAATAGGATTCACGTCCTCCGTTCTACCTGCACATAAACAAAATAAATGCAGCGTGGTTCTGAGTAAACTATTTTAGATTAGCACTTTTTTAACTATACTTGTGGTAGAAGTCATCCTTAATTATTTTCTAAACACCACAACTTTCATATACAACCCTTGTAATTGCTCTAATGGCCAATCAATCTACGAACATTCAAGTTCACAATAGTGAACCCAAGATTTAAACGAAGGAGACAAAAGGGGTTAGGCCAAATTTAGGATAGGGATATCTGTCATTTTATGCATAATTATATGATGATTGATGGACAAAACTTTCATTAATATGTATAAAGAGAAGATAACATATCCAAAATATACGGGAATGTAAGCCACCCCCATCCACCCTTCACCACTGCTTCAGGATGAACAAGTTCGATATAGAGAACAAAAAGAACAATTGCTATTACTTACTTTTTTCCTTGTACATGGAAATAATTACAAATACTTAGCTGCTTGTGAAAGGGTCAAGAAAGCTAGTTTACAATGCTTTGAAGCCCAACTAAGATCCAAAAGGGGAGGGGGGAGCAAGGAAGGAAAGAAAGACGAACAAAAGGCACTCAATTTTTCCTTCCTAGAGGAAATACATGCATTTTCTATCCCAACAATCCCACCCTTTGCATTAATGGGTGGTGCGGGGCACATATTTTATCCAATCTACACCATTGTACAAGACTTCAAGGTAAGTCTCTTCCACTCCACTAGCCGTTGCAAGAAGTCCATAACCTTAGAAATAATTTCAGAGAATAAAAAAAATCAGCAACTTGACATTTTCAAGACAAACAAAGAAGGTTACACAAGAGTAACCATCACGTGACCCTTGAATAACTGGACCAATATCAAAAATATCCAAAAGCACTAAAAAGTTCAAAAAACAGAGAGACTTGGTGTTAGTTAAACATACCTCAGATGGCTCTTGAAGAGAATAAGAGGCGCTTGTTTCCTTGGGAATTTTAGAAACCAGTATACCAAAGCCTTGTCCTCTGTTTCTCAACACCTAATAGTGATGGAAATAAATAAATAAATAAATAAAGGGCAAAATAGTAAAATCATACTACAAAACATCCGCATGATAAAACTGTTGACTATTCAAAATTATAACAAGAAACTATATATATATATATATATATATATATATATATAATTTATCATGTGGCTGAAAAATAAATACAAATTAGCAGAAAATTCAAGTTCATGCCATTCCTACTGAAAATAAAATTTCCACCTCAAATCATCATTACATATGATATCACCAGAAAACACTCAGGATAATGGATGCTATAGAAATACTTCTTTAATGTAATGACATTAGCTCTTAAAACCCAAATGTGTGGAAGCAATGTATGTACCCAAAGACAAGAAGTTTGAGCAAACTCTGATATTTTGATAACAAATAACAACCTTGCATACCTTGAAAGCATCTTCATCTGTTAGATCATCACCAATATAAACGGGCAACACATCCTTGCAGTCAGCGAATCCTGCTCAGAAAACATTATGACACAACCTTACAAAGTTTTTGATAAACTGTGGGTGAGCTAGTTTAATAGATGAAGCTTTTCGATTCGAATCGCATCTAAATCAAATTTATGCTTGTTTGACACTCACCATTAAAAAAAAAAAAAAAAAATCGAAAAACTGGGACAAAAAGAAACAAAACTATGAAAACGACTTGATGTAATATGTCTAAAACCTGTCCTACAACTTACCAAGAGACTTTAACAGGAACTCCATGGCCCTCCCTTTGTCCCATTTAATAATGGGGCGAATCTCTAGCACCTGAAGGCGAAGAAGTCCAAGAACTTGTCACACTCATGCTTTAAAAGCAAGCAACAAAACAAATTATCCACGGTAAACTTTAGCAAGTGGCTTAAAGCACCAAAATTTCTACCTTTCTTCCTGGAGTTAGCCGTAGCTTTGGGTACTCTTTCAACACCGATTTAACTCGATCGGCTAAAGCTCTCCATCTCTAGGAAGAGAGAAAGAACTCATCTTGTTAAAAAAAAAAGTAAAAAAAAAAAAAAAACGAAAAGCTTAGAACTATAATATGATTCAGTACCTTTTCATCCACACATCTAAAGTGGACCGACACACAGAACTTGTTGTTCTCCACCTTGGCCCCAGGAGTAGATTTGGTCGCTTCCAGCAAGGTTCTATAAACCTTTATAAGATAATCACACAGATGCCTTTCAATACACAGTCACATATTCCATGAAATATTGCTGTCAGCAATAAGGTAAAAACTTCAATAAGCCATAAATCACACCTTATCTATCATCGGGAGGAACTTACTAGCTGGTTGAAACAGAACGGCTTTGCCCTGAGCACGAAAAAAAGAAAAAAAAAAAAAAAACATAAATATAAATCCTAACAAAAATCCTATTTCGAAGCACAAATGGATAGTTATCAGTGTATTTTCTTAATTTTATTTTAAAATTTTAATTTTTATGGAGGAGGAAAAATCTTGAAAGCACTAACATTAGGTTTCTTCAAACTGGGTCCCTTAGCTGGAACTTTGATGTCCATGCCATGGCTACCAGCATAGTACAGCTCTGCCAATCTCACAAAACTGTAGACCTGCCCACAAGCAATCAAGAGTTCTCTTTCTCAAAACGGCAAAAGAAAATGAGCATAAAGAAATACAAAGAGAACCACTGAGAAAAGAAAATGTACCTTGTTCCGGCAACGGCCACTCACAATTGCCGTTGGGAAATATCGCGCCACATCTCTAACCGCATCTCTCATCTGGAATCAATAACAACATATAATAATGCCAGAGATGTTAAAACTCATAAGAAGCAGATATGAAAGCAGGTCACAAACCGCGTCGGACATAAAGGCGCGGTCGGGGTCATCAACGATGGGTGAGAGCGTGCCGTCATAGTCGAGAAACATCACAACCTGCTTCCCAATCAACGCTTTTGTGATCTCATCGAACATGCTCAGCGCCGACGGGTGGCTCAACTGCGTTCATTACCATAAACCCATTAAGCAGCAAAGAAAATCAAAACCCATATCACATACAGAAAAAAAAAAAAAAAATCCCTTAATCGCTCACCATCCATGTCGAATGCTCGTGCGGACCTGTGATTGAGGCGGAGACACCAAGAGTCGCCGCCGACTTGTGCTTCGGCGAAGAGGCTTCCATTGTTTCAATCCATACATTGATCCTACCACTTCCACCATTCTCAGCAAGATCCAGCTGAGGCAGGCACTTCCGTCTGATGCCGAATCCGCCTCTGACGCCGCCGGCGGAAGCACCACCGCCATGCGGCGGCAGATAAGGGAACATCGGCGCCGGATTAGCCACCGCCGCCACCGCAATCTCCATCGATTCCGGTACCAACACATTCTGATTCGTCATCTCCGATCGAAAGCAAGGGCTTTAGAGGCTTTAGAGTGAGATAGGTAGAGAGAGCTAAAGAGCTTAGAAGGGTTTGTTAATGCCTTTCCAGTTCTTGTCCCGGTGCAACTGAGAAGTGGGGAGAGCTGTATTCTTATAGTTGGTTGCGCACGAGAATCCACGTTAGCGGGTCCCACCCGTAGCCCGAAATCCGGTGGGGCCATCCGCGAGGGATAGGGGCCCACACGCCGTCTTCTCCGTCGGGTAGCCCGGAGAGCGTGCCAGCTGGATCTCTCGCACGTGCCAACCATTGTCTCCCTCGTGTGGCTCATACGTGTTCTTAGTTGGGGCCCCCACGCGTCCGTGCTACCCGATTTCTCTTCTACATATAAAATATGCTCCCCGTTTGCTTCGTATTCGGAATGCTGCTGGCCTGCTGGGTATTATTCAGTCTTCGTTTGAGATTTTTTAATTGCTTTTTAAAATAGAGTTTTAATATAAAAATAAAAAATGTTGTATTTAAATTCCATTTTAAAAAGCAATAAAAAAATCATCCCAAACAAAGCCTCAGTCAATTAAAAAAAAAAAAAAAAGCTCAAGCTTAGCTTAATAAAAGGCTGGCGAGTCTCATTTAGTGAGCTAACGAGTTAAATTTAGATAAGCTATTATAAGTATTAATTCATTCAAAAGATATTGATATCAAAAGTATAAGCTTAAGTATAATATTATTAAAAATATCTAAAAAGTTTTTATTTATATTTCTTATTTTAATTATTTTTTATTATTTCTTTTCAAATTTATCATTTTTTATTAAAGTTATAATCATATTCACTTTTTTATAATAAACACCACATTATTGGTGAGCCAACACAGATTTGTAGAATTGACCTTAAATTTGAACTCAAACTCTATTGATTTGCCCACCCCAAGTTAGGAGTTGTTAGAGCTTAGCTTGACTCATCTACTTCTATATTGGGTAATAAATATATGCGATTTGGAAACTCCTCATATATATAAGATTTTGCTCAGGATGATTTTT
Organism: Dendrobium officinale; assembly: GCA_019514585.1. Taxonomy (NCBI): domain Eukaryota; kingdom Viridiplantae; phylum Streptophyta; class Magnoliopsida; order Asparagales; family Orchidaceae; genus Dendrobium; species Dendrobium officinale. Next base: position 1,451,793 of record CM033697.1, read on the forward strand.
TACTGCTTCAGAAAAAGACTTTTGGTACAAAAATTATCAAAAAACAGCTTTAAGAAGCAGTAAAAAAGCCGTCCTAAATGAAGTCAAGTTATAAAAATGACTTCCTACTTGAGCTAATTAAGGCTTTGTTTGTCATAACTTTCCTACTGCTTTATTTTTTAGCCTGCAATTATAATTTTTATTTGATCATTGTTATTTTTATAACTTAAAAAAAAAAATTACTAGGAAGCCACTTTCTACAAAATTTTTAAAAGTTATTTTCTCTAGAACAACATTACAAAACAGTAAGAAAGCCGACCCAAATGAAGGCTGAATTGAATTTAGTTTCGAATAAAATAGAATCAGCATACATTCTAATTAAATATTAATAAAAGTAAAATTTAAAACTTATAATTATTTCTTAAAATGAATGTAATATAGAAATAATTAATTAATTATCACTTTATATTTATCTTAAAATAATAATATATATATTTTTTAAAATTTATAAAATTAAATTTTGATAAAGCTATTATATATATTTTCTCATGGTTTTAACTAAATAATGTATTTGATGTTATATATATATATATATATATATATATATATATATATATATATATATATATATATATAGAACTATAGAAGACTGATTTAGTTGGGACCATCTGATATGAAAAAATGAAAGAGGGTGAGAAAAAAAATTAAATTTATTCTCTGTTGACTCCACATTCTCACATATAATTGAAGGTTTGCACGCATTATTTGCCTCAATGAAAGTGCCAACTCAAAGACTGAAACTGTCTTCCACAATGGGCCAAAAGAAACCCATGATGCTCAAGTGCTCCCACTCTAAGGGGACTTTAGTTTCATCCCTCTAAAATTTAATAAATATATCATTTTTTTAATGTAAATATGTAAAATATTTTTAATAGAGAGAGATTTATGATTTATATAGAATTTTAGAGTTCTTCTTATTATTGATTGATACTGACTGTCGACTGATATTAATGTTCTCCGTCATTTTGTATTAATGACTGCAATCATTCATCATCGTCATTAATGTCGGCCCTTGTTTGTAAATGAATAATGAAATTATAGTCATTATTTAGCCGGTTTCTTACTTTGTCAATATTATGTGTAATTATTTAATTTATTTTAGACATTTTTAAAGAAAATTTTGTATTAAAAAGTTATTTTAAAAAATAATAAAGAAACCGTCCCAAATAAAGTCATAAGTGACATTCTAATTTTGAATATTATACTTGTCATAAATTATTTTAAATCACTGAAAACTAAAAAATAATCAAATTCCACATCATCATATCCAATACTTAGAACCTATTCATCCCTTCATAGCCCCTATACCCTTCTCTCACAACCCCATCAAACTCACAAAACATAAAGCATTATAAGCATCATTTAATGCCTTAATTTCATAAAATATTAGAAAATAATGAAATAAATTAAGGAATACTATAATTAAAAATAATCCCAAATCCTAGCACTCGTCCTCAATCGACCTTGTTGCCATTTATCACCATTTCCCAGGGCTAGTCATTAACCAACATTGATGACAATCGTTTTCGTCTTTTGAGACCCCTCAATCACTGTCATTCAACTCTCATTTCCCCTATCAGCCGTTCTCCCCTCCTCTCAATAATATGTAACTATGCAAGCGAAGATGCATAGATAGGAGAAATTATTTTGTGTGGTCACTAGACGGCCTCCAGAGGCGAATCAAGAAGTGTCATGTTATTTTTTTTATGTGTACCGATGTTGTGCATGTAATAGGCGACATGGTGCATCCTGATTCGTCTCCATAGAGAGCGGGGAATCTATGTTAGCCATTAGTTTAAAAAATAAAATAAAATAATAAATATAAAGTTGGTAGAGACTCACAATAATGTAATGATGAAATAGTTAACTTTTATTAATTCCTTGTAAGGTTAACTAACAAGTGGAAACATATATGAGATGTGAGTATTAAATAATGAGAGCCTCTTCTAATATTAAGAGGACCACGGATTGCTCTATGAGTGATTGAAGTGAAAGTATATTGCTTTCTTCTTAAACAAATTGCTGGATGCTGCTGAACAATGTGGGGGACTACACCTTTTCAATCCACAATGCTCTTCTTCACACTTTTAATACTGATTTTTATTTTATTTTTTTTTACTTTTTCAAATTAACATAGACTGATCCTCAAATTAAAAGTTGATATCTTTCATGTTAGTTTATGCATTGTGGCAAAGGAATAGGATCATCTGGCCGGGCTGGTTCCTTAATTTGTTATCATATCAATGGCACTTTTGCTTCCAATTATTGGTAGCTAAGTTGCTATTTTAACCTTAGTGTTTATTTGATCAATAAAGTATTTTGCTAACATATGGCTCATAATTGTACATTTATGAAGGAGAGCACAGATCGAGTAATAGTACTGTCGTGTTTGTTGGGATTGTAAGATTTTCAAATTGAGATGCCACAATTTGTGATGAGTGATATTATGGATCTCGAAGCAATTGGAAGGTGAAGTTGATCATAATTTTTAAGATGTAAAAATTCTATCAAATGTAATATTTCTTCTCAAGACATTAGTTGTTTAAATCACTGAATTAAATAGCTTCAAGGATAAATTCATGTGAGCAAAGGATAGTTGACCAAGGCTTCCCTATTAGGTCAATAATCCTGTTTTGTAGTTAGATGATATTAGTCAAAAGGCTCTAGTTGAGTGATGGTAGTCAAAAGGCCGAAGCCGGGTGTAAGTGTTCAAAGGCTAGTAGTTGGGGGAAGTTAGTTGGGTAATAATGGTTAAAGGGACATAGTAGGGCGATGTTTGTTGGAGGTCCATTGTTGGGAAATGATGGTCGAAAGATTATAGTCAGACGAAAGTGATAGTCGGGTGATGATAGTTAAAGAATTATAGCCATACGAAAATTGTTGTAGAATCGCAGTTAGATGATAGTGGTCAAAAGGATTGCGATCGAGCGATGATGGTTAGAGGATTGTAGTCAATAATGAGGGTCAAGGGGCTGTATTTAGGAGATAGTGGTCATACTAGCATCGTCAGGTGATAGGGTTAGAGTATTATATTGGGGTGACGAAGGTCAAAAGACTGTAGTAGGTGGATGAAGGTTGAAGGATCATAGCCGTGTGATAGTAGTTGATCAGAATGATTGTAGTCACTTGATGGATGTATGAGGGCCATGATTAGAAGACATCGATCGAAGAATCATAGTAGGACGATAATAGTCAGAGGAACGTAGTAGGGTGATGGTGTTCTAGAAACCGTGGTTAGGAGATGAAGGTCAAAATATTGTAGTCAAGGGACAGAGATAAGAGGATCGTAGCCATGCGGTAGTGGACGAAAGGATCATAATCGGGTGATTGAGGAGGAAAGATAAAAAATATGCAATAATGGTTGGGGGACTATATAGTTGAGCAATAGTGATTAGAGGATCACAATTGAGCAATGACAAAGAGTAGAATATGATGGTTAGGTGATGGTTGTTAGAAAGGACCATGATCGTGCGATACAGATAAGAGGATCATTGTCGGACAAGGATAGTAGAAGGTTGTGTACATGTAATGCCTCAAGACCTAAATTGGAAGAATTACATCTTTTCTATTTTAATTAACTTACTAGAGCCTCTAATTTCTATTTAAAATAAAATAAAATATAGTACAAGTAATTTATACACATCAAAATCTTTAACTCATTCATTTATCAAAATATAATTTATAGTAGCTAGAAGATTACTTATAATGTCAATCTACCTCACAAAGCTATTTACTAAAGAAACTTTAGATTTTCGATCAGCCTCACTCTGTATAATCTTGATCCCTTCCCTGACACACACACACACAGAGATATGGAGCGGTGGTGCTCTTAGAGCCTTTGAGCTCACTTGAATATAAAGCCAATATTAATTCTACCTCCTTTATACGAGAATAAGAGTCTCTATTTATAAAATTTTTAGAGTGAAATTTCTTGTAAATATGAAGAATATTTAGGAAATTCCATTGAACAACTCATATTTTTTCCTTAGGTCTTAAGTATTCATTCAACATTTAAGTGCCTCAATGATATCATAATGAAGTGACATTGAGCTGATTTGATTTGTCTAATATAAGCATGGGAAATTGGAAGATCACTTGATCATCCAATTAATGCCAAGAAGCTTTCAAGCGCATGATCTAGACTTATTTGAACTCGGATCACATCCCTTTTGATGTACATGGATGAGTTTGTCTGATAAAGATGTTCAATTCGACTATAACTTTGTTGAAATCAGAATTTGAATGTTCAAGAATTTAATTATGAAAAATTTCAATCTAAATAAACATCAAGATTTATGTATGATTAAGACGATTTTTCATGACTTATCAAATTTTTAGCTCTGGATCCTAGGGCTATCAGCTATGTGAAGGAAAAATAGAGAGCTTTGGTGGAATGGCACTGATGTTGGGACCCTATGGACTAAACAAATGTAGATTTGCTGCATAGTGCATAACCAACGGAGCCTAAGAAGAGTTTAGACTGTTTAGTGCTCTACTTGCATGCTAGCTTCGCTTTAAAAAAAATAATGAAAACAGCTGTAAAAGAAGAAAAATAAAAATTGCAGCGAGAGAACACACTGTAAATTTATATATAAAAAAATATTTGTAATTAAAATTGTAAACAATATGATTTTTACTTTAAAAATTATATTTGATTGCTATTTTATAATACAAAATAATTATCTTATAATATTTATTTTTCTAAAGACTATCTTGCAAGTGATCTGCTTGTCGAGTACCTATTTTTTATTCAATATTTTGGGTTCGTCCGGATTTAACCTTAACATGTGACGCATTTATAATGGTTAAGATAATCCAATATCAAATGATAGAAAGAAAAAAATAAAAAAATAAATATGAAATCAAAATTTTATTTCTTTCTAAGATCTGGTGTTCAAGTTGTGATTTCTGCCTTTTTTTAGTAGTGATGCACGATCTATATTTATTTTGCAAATAAAACCAGTTTTAGAAAAAAAGAAACTTAAGAAAAGAAAAAATTCAGCACTAAATAATAAATATGAAGAGAAATTATTACGTGCAGAATTCAGATTTAAGATTTTCATCCAGATATGAGAGTTTACACAGTGTGTACGTTGTGCACACATTATGTACACTCACAATTCTAACGTAATAATTTCTCAAATATGAATTCCAAAATGTAGTGCTATTTTTGCATCATCTTTCAAATTGATATTCAAACTATGAATTCTACATAAAGGCTCATCAATGATAAATACGGGGAGTTGAAGATAATAAATTTGTATCATTATTGACTTATTGTATTAAACTATTTTACATTACAGTAGATAAGTAACTTCAAGAGCAAAATAATCGTCTCACTAAGATTAATGATATTGAGTTCGTTCTTTATATTGACTGCTTAAATTCAAGTGATTCATTATCTACTTTTGATAAAGGGAAACTTATTTGCCTTGTGGAGTAGAATATCTAAATGATTTTTTGACATTTGATCAGTTTGTGACACTCGGACATTATTGATATGTGTACTAGTGATGAGTACTCATATTTGAGATAGATTAATGTTCTTGAAGAAGAAATATTTAAATAAAAAAAATGATATGTATCCCATCACTTACATGATTATTATATCATCATTCATGTTACCAATAACTACTGATATGATAAAATGAGCATTTTTCAGTAATGAGGATTATTAGTAGTCATCAATTACAAAGTAGAATAATTGATGAGTTGCTCAATGAATGCTTAGTAATTTACATAAAAAAACAATATGTGATTTTATTTTCAATAACAGTATTATGCAACACTATAAAAATATATATATAAAATAGATTATAAAGCTTGTGATGATTATTCAATTCATCGATCATAATATAATTTGATAAATACAAAAATTTGCTTTAAAGTATATATTATACATTTTTTAAAAAATATTATTTTATTTATATAATAATTTTACCTAACCTAAAAAAAGGCTAATTCCGCCTTTGATTACGATGCTAATTTGGTGGAATAATTATATTTATTCATAATTTAAAAAATTATGTCTAAAAAATTTATATCTTTATTGACTTATTCCTATCTTTAAACATTATAAACATATTTTTTAGAAGATATGATTATTTAAAATGGAAAATAAAATTTGTAATAATGCTAAAAATATATTATCAAAATTACATGATTAAAATTCTTTTTTTTTTTGAATAATTAATAAACTAAAAATAAAATTTAAATAAATGGATCGTTGGAATAACATCTATTAACATATATAAAATGGCTTCAAATAAATTTAAATATTTTAGACATGCTCAAAGAAATATAAAAAAAGCTTCAATATATATGTATCAAAATGTTTCACAATAGAAAGGAAAATAATTAAACTTAAGATAATTATGAATATTAAGTTATTAAAATGATTATGAAAACTAAATTTAATATCTGATGCAATATTTAGATGGAGAGAAAAATATATGATGATGATGAGTAGTTCAAGTCCACATACAATTTCATATTGTTTATCTAATCAATCCTTAGCGTCCACGAGAGATTATTACATGTGGAGTCTGAAAACAACCGGAGACCAATCCGGACATGTCAAGTCATTCAATGCACTGGGCATTGAGTGATGTGGCAAGTCCGAATTGACTTCTGAATATGTCCGAACACTCACGTGATAATTTTTCATCGTCTACACACTCTCACCGCACCATGAAACCATTTAAAGCTCATTCAGCTCTCATCTCTTATAATTGTGCATGCTCAAAAGAAGCCATTAAAATGCAAATACATGCAAGCAGCTGAAGAAGCGACCCATAAGAGAGGAGACAAATGACTCTCTCTCTCTCTCTCTCTCTCTCTCTCTCTCTCTTTCTCTCCCTCCCTTTCTCTCTTATATATGAGTATTTAATTTGATTGTGGCTTTTGGCCTTTATTGTGGGTGGTGTGAAAGATTAAAGATGATGTGGACTTGACAATTGCAGCTTTAAGGCCATGCATGGAAAGGGGAAGTGGTTGACAAAAGGCTGATAAGCTCCACTCTCTCCTATACAACTTGTTTTTTACTGGTAAGCTCCTACACAAGTTAATTGGAGCTGGAGAGTTGAATCTATACGTATTAATTTTTAGTTTTTATGTCATAATGTCTCTTTGTGTCTCTGTTGTCCTATTTAATATTAGGAAAAATTTTATCAATCAAGCAATCATCCTTATAATATGACAAAAGTCTTACAATTAGAAGCCAAATTTAATAAATCTCTCTCTCTCTCTCTCGCCCCCCCCATATATATATAATATACTAATATGATAATTTCTCTGAATTTTATCTCTGGGTTCTGTCATCAACCAGCTTTACATGACAGATCGTTATATGCAACATTGGTGGGTGTGCTATTTTCATGGTTGTGGTAGAGTCAATAACAGTCTGCCTCTTTTGAAAAGAGAGGGGTTTGTCTTCAGCTGGGTGAGTGGTGCTGTAGCTCAGTAGCTGGATGTATATAATTCACTCATCTTTTTTAGTTGGTTTCTTGTTGTTTTATTTGCAGGTGGTTGAGCGTCTGACATGTTTGAGCTTCACTTGTACTGGCTTGTTTGTACCTAGAAACTTCTTTTTTTATCCTAATTAGGCATTTTTTTTAACGAAACTTTGATGTTTGATTAGTTTGTTTGTGTAACTTGAGGATTAAATAGATACTCTTTAGTGTGTGCTACAAATAATCATTAAATTAAGATCATGAAATTTGGATTGATAGATTTGTCTGGACCTTTCCTTAGGCATGCCCTCTTGCACTCAACATGCTCTTGGATGAGAAGCATTTAGATATGATGCATTTTGAAACTCATAATGATTGTACGAGTCATGACAACATGAGATTCACATTGAAATGAAATTTTCCTAGTTTATGGCGTTCGGTCTTCCAATCTTAAAGTTTTGCCCATCTTTTAGATTCTTGTTGCACAATCATTTCCCTATCATTATTATTGCGTCCTGGAACATTTGCAGTGGTAGATAAATATATAGTTTAACATTCAAACTTTGTATGAAGATCTAGAACATAGATAGATAAAAGAGAGGGGTGCAACAGCATTAAGAGACACCAAGATTTTTACGTGAAAAATCCAGAAAAGGGGGAAAACCACTGAGCCTGACCCAATTGAAATAATTAACTGGCGTTTGTTATTAATTACATTGTATATTACATAGTTGGAGTTGGGAGAATCTAATGACATGAGAGATGTTCTCAAGAGAGTATTGGCATTATCGTTTCGTCAGTAGGACCGTAGTAGTGTGATAGTGGTCAGAGGGACTGTAGTTGGCAGAGGATGGTGGTCGGAAAGACTGGAGTCGACAGGTGACGGAGATCAAAGGGAACTGTAGTCGGTGAGTGACAGTGGTTAGAGGGGCCATAGTCAGCGAGCGACGGATGTCACAAGTGTTATAGTTGACGGGTGGCAAAGGTTGGACGGATCGTAGTCGATGAGCGATGGTGGTTAAAGGGACCATAGTCAACGAGCGACGATGGTTGGAGGGATAGTAGTCGGCGAGCGACGGTGTAACCGTAGTCAGACGACTGAGGTAGAGGGGATCGTAGTCAGCAGGTGATGGTGGTTAGTGGGGCTATAGTCGACGAGCAACGATGGTTATAGAGACCATAGCCGACATGCGCTGAAGTTCGGAGGGATTGTAGTTTGCAGGTGACAGAGGTCGGAGGGACCGTTGTCAGTGGCACTACAGGAAAACAGCTTATTTTCAACAAAATTTCCGGCGGAAATAAATTCGTCACAAATTCCGGCAGCTTTTCCGGTGGATTACCGACGGAGCATTTCTGGCGGACTTTTCGACGGATTTCCGGCGTAATTTTTTATTAGCTTACCGACGAATTTATTTCCCATGGAATTTCTGACGAAAATTATTTTTTCCTAAAAGAAGACAATAATAAATATTTAGAATTAATTATTTTTAATAACTTATTGTAAAATTAAATTATTTAAATAAAATAATTTAAAAATAATTTAACTAATTTAATAATTCATTGTTAATTTTTATATTTTATAAGTTATAATATAAATATGAAAAAAAGCTATTATAACAATTTTTCCATTGCAACATGATGGTTGGGAGCTTGGGCGGCAGCGTGAAGGGCAGGGTTCGAATCCCGCCTTCGGCGGAAGAAACCGCGGGCATGGGCGAGCGCGCGGGCTGGGGCTGGGGCGGGGCTTAGGTGCGCGCGGGTTCGGGCTTGGGCTGGCTTGGGTGCGCGCATCTGGGCTTGTGGGCGGGCCTGGGCTGCGGGTTGCCCATGGATTTGGGGCTAGGGGTGGGTCTGGGCGGGTGCCGTGGTTGGGCAACAACATTTTAATTTTTTTTCTTAATTTTTCCGGCTGACAAATCCCGCCGGAAATTGTACCGGCAAAAATATTCCGCCAGAAGTTCTCCATAAAGCATTTCCGATGAATTTTTTACGCCAGATCTATTTTTACGACACGCGTGTTACCGTTGCAAAATTTTATGTCAGAAATCCACCGGAAAAGCTACATTACGATGGATTTAGTTGATTTTCCAGCGGATTTTGGCCGCCGGTAAACCACGATTTTCCTGTAGTGTGGGAGATGGAGGTTGGAGGAATCGTAGTCAGCCGGCGATGGAGGTCGGAGGTCGAAGGGACTGTAGTCATAGCGATAGAGGTTGGAGGGACTGTAGTCAGTGGGTGGTGGTGGTTGGAGGGACTGTAGTCGGCAAGCGACAGTCTTCGGAGGGACTGTAGTCAGCTAGCGATGGTGGTTGGTCAGACAATAGCCGGGTGACTGAGGTAGAGGGTATCATATTCGATGAGCGATGATGGTCGAAGATACCATAATTGGCTGGCGACGGTAGTCAGATTGGTCATAGTCGGCAGACGACGGTGGTTGAAGGAATTAGAGTTGACGAACAAAGTGGTCGGAGGGATTATATTTGACGAGCACAGTGGTTGAAGGGATAGTAGTCGATAGGCGATAGGGTAGGAGGGATTGTAGTTGGCAGGTGACAGAGGTCGGAGTGGACTGTAGTCGATGGGTGACAGTGGTCGGAGAGATCATACTCGGTGGGCGACGTAGGTCAGATATATTGTAGTAGGCGGGTGATGGAGGTCAGAGTGGACCATAGTCGGCAAACGATGGTGGTCAAAGTGAACTGTAGTCGGCGGGCGATGTTGGTCAGAGGGGGACCGTAGTCGGCGGGCGACAGAGATCGGACAGGCTATAGTTGGCGAGCGACGAAAGTACGGTTTAAGATATATATCGTAGTAGGAGGGCGATGTAGGTCGGAGTTGATCGTGGTCGGCGGGCAACGGTCGTTGGAGTGGACCAAAACATTTGGACTAACAACTGATTTAAGCAAAAAAAATTATTAAATCTAACAATATCTCATATAAACTTTGCTAAATATGTAAAACCATTGATGCGATAAACTTATTTTGATGATCATAACAAAAAATAAATAAAAACATTTATAATATTTCACATCAACCGAGTGTTTGATTGGTAAAGTGCAAGGATTGCTATGAATGAATTTACCAAATTGCGAAAGCACAAGAAATATCTATTTAGTCATTAATTTTTTTGTGTTTTGAAATGTATTTGGAATTGCATATTGGTTTGGCCCAAGCTCTAATGTTTACTAAATCTTAAAGCATTAATTAATAATATTTCTTTTTTAATCTTAAAATTTAAGTAAATAAATATTTATACTTTAGCTAAAATTTTGTGCCTATTTTTTAATAAAATTCTTTTTTATATTTAATTATATAATTTATTTATAATGACAAAATTAAATCCAAATTATCATTTCATTGGATTCATTTAATTTCTTAGAAGCAAAATTATATATAATATACTAATCTTTTTTATTTAAGATTAAAAACTTATTACTTTTTAAACATTTTATCATAAATATAAAAATTGACATTGGTTAAGCCAACTTAGAACAACACCATAGAAAGCCTCCGGTTTCTTTGCAAGCAGTCATGAGAGTTTGTATAGCCAACAGTTGGTTGCCCTTACAACAAAGCTAGAGTATGTCTAAAAATCACAAGTGAACATGCACATGTAGATACTAGAGGAGCTTCAGATAATGAGAGAGCAATTTAGTGGAAAGCAACTGCATCGGCTGAGCGGGAGAGTGAGGGTACAAATTCTGTCTAGATTGTCTGTGCATATATATATATATATATGAACATTTTGTTGGGTTTTCAATATATAAAAATTATACTTTTAATTTAAAGGTGTTTGATAATTGTAGAAAAGTTATGTTATTGAACAGTTTTTGCAAAACGTTTAATTAATTTTTGATCTATTGTTTGTGCAATGTTGAAATTATACTATTTTTTACTATTATGTATCATAATTGAGTATTTGGCATGACTGCTATGTTGAAATATTAAAAAATTGATATGAGGTGGTGTTTTTTTTAACCTTTGCTAAAGGTTTTTGGTAGATTTAAGGCAGATTTTTTTTTGGAGGAAATGACTATACGACGAATTTGAAACATATTATTGGCGAAACATTTACGCCTGAAATTTTGGCATATTTATGGCGAAATGTTCCATTAGAAATTCCGGCGGATCTCCCAATGGAACATTCTGCCAAAATTTTCGTTGAATTACTGGTGGAATTTTACTCTGGCAAACCGCCGAAAATTCTGGTTGAACATTCCACCGGATAATATTGGAAAAGACGTTATTTTTTGGCCACGTAGATCCCCCATAAATCCGCCGGAAAGCCGTTGGAAATATTTTTGACCAATTTTTTTTTTCGATAATTCCTTTTCGACGTGCATTTTTTTCTGGTGAATTAGCTAGAATTCGCCGGTAAACATCAATTCCGATAGATTTAACTTGTTTCCCCGCCGATGGGGCTGCCAGAAAGATTTGATTTACCTTTAGTGACTGGGGAATATCACTATGACGTTGAAATCAATTTTATGATGGTATGAAAAGTAATTAATAATGGTGAGACTATCTTATGTAAATAGAAAAAAAAATTAATTGGAGATGATTTATTAGTAATATAGAGCCATTTTTTATTTTTAATTATACAATCTTTAACAATTAATTGCAATCAAGGGTACATTAGATCTGAATGGATGAATGATATAAGAATTCAAAAATATAAAAAGGTCAACAACATGTGAAAAAAATATTTCTAAATAATGCAAGTTTTATATCATCTATAGGGCTTCTCCTTTTGTTCAAAAAGAATTATAGTATAAATTTCAAGATAATGCAAGTTTTATATCATCTATAAAGCTTCTTCTTTTGTACGAAGCTCTTCTAAGTTAAATTTGGTCACCCACTCTATGCTTACTTCTACAAACTATTAAGATATTTAATGGAAGCACTCAGGGACGGAATCAGTCATAATTTTTAGGAAGGACAAACTTATAAGTAACTGTTGGTAGATATGTTGGGGTCCAAGGGGTTAGAGCTCCCTGGCGGGCCGGGTTCTGCCCCGCTAATTACACCTCTGCACATTGTGTTTAATGATACTGGGAGCAATTGGTTAAATGTCATAGTATTTTAAAACCTTTAGGAGGGGCAATTACCTAAAAACCCTTGTAATAAAGACTAAAAAATAGATTAAAGAGGAAAAATTACCTAAAGAATCATATAATAATAATTTTGTGTGTGTGTGTGTGTGTGGGGGGGGGGGGGGGGGGGGGGGGGTTCATACTGGTTCCGCCCCTGAAAGCAATATTAGTATGTAGAGCAACATCTTCGTGTTTGACATCAATCTTTTCACACCTACAAATTCAATATGTTTTTTTCAAATATTTTTAATATGACATTTGATATTAGAGTCGACCAGATGTATAAGAAAATGATAAAGCAACATTAAAACTTGGCATGTAACACAAATTTTATATTGAAAGAGCATTGTCCACATAAATATACAAAGATAAAAAGAGGTTAAAGTGAAAAAAAGAAAGAAAGAAAGAAATGGTGCTTTCTAGATCACTTTTGTAGCCAATAGAGTCCTCTAATGCAAAGTGCACCAAATTGATGCGCTATTTAAAGTTAGCTAGCCACTTGTAGTTCTCACATTTGAGATAATGAATAGAAAGAAGCATTGGTTGGCCAAGGCCTTGCATGGCTTCAACTTCATTGTAATCTTCAAATAAAAACTGATCAATCAATAGATAAAAAGATGTTGTAATCTTCAAAATATTAAAGGAATATGAAACCAAATTACACACTTAGTCCAATTAGATTGTGTGTATCTAGAAATAATTAATGGAAATATATAGCATGAATCAAACTTACATCAAATAATTCCTAGTCTAATGGTTTTGATGATTCTGCCTAACTTTGGATCTCATTCCCCTTAATTGCATCTTATAATTATGACAATGCATCATCAGCTCTTGCTCCTTTACTTTGTAACTTAATATATGCTTATTCTTCAAGAGAGAATATATAATAGATCATTAGAGAATAACTTTGATAAATGACTGGAATGAAATATTTTTTTAAGTAGAGTGAATCCATTGATCCATTTTTTAAACTTTAGGTTTTAGGCAGCATGCATGCATTAGTGTGTACTAAACAAGCTCCATTTATGGATTTTTTTTTTTATTGAAAGATAGAAGAGAAAAATAAGTATGGTACATAGTAGAGGAATGCTCTAATGAATAAAGCAACTATATATATAATATTCACTAAATGATATATCATAGTCATATGAAAATATGAATATATAATTTCATATATTTGCTAGTATGCTCAGGACATTATCTCAAATGTGTTACGCAAAAATGTAAAAAAAAAAAAAAAAAAGTTTAGTGTGATAAGTCTAAGATGATTAAGAAAAAAAAATTGTTTGTACTATCTCCTATAATTTAGTTTATAACAAAAATGAACTTTGATGAATGATATGTCATACGGTTAGAAAATATAAAAAAGAGTGATACTTTCCTAAGATGTATTTAAATTTAATAAAATAAAAAATATTTAGTAAGAGTATTGATGATAAAGTTTAATATCTCTTCATTATTTAATAATTTTATTATGTGAATATAATAACATTAATCTTTAATGAAGCTTGGTCAGCGGTCATGATCAGCATTAATCTTTAATGAAAGTTTTCTCCACCGTTCATCACATTAGTAGAAAAAAAATAAAATAAAATAAAATTCTTCATCCACTATAGTAAACAGGACAAATGATACCAAGAAACGTGCAAAAATAGAGAAGTTTGCAAATAAAAAAGTGGGAAAAAGGTCTCTCCTGACTTTATTCTCTCCTTTTAATCTGATCTTTAGCGATTTTTAAGCTTTGAGTGGATCCACACTTTGAACTGGGAAATGCATAGAGATTGTCAGATTGATTGTGAAGTGATAATTTTATCTAAAAGGGAAAAAATAAATCTTTTTAATAAGACAAAGGATTAATTACATGCTATTTTAATGAAAATTATTTTTCATTAAATATTATTTTCATAACAAATGATATCATAAATTATATTTTCTTCTAAGTATATTCATATGATGTTTTACTATATTTATTATTCTTTTTATCAAGTGATATGATGTGGATGATGACATTATGATTAGTATTGATCATATTACTTGACAATTCATAGTCGGCATGCATGATTATCTAGCATGCCCAACATACATCATATTGTAACCATTAAACTTTTATACTACTAACTTGGATTACCATGCATGCATTATGTGTGACATTCTATATGTGATCATATGCACTTTGCATAACTATTATAATGTATGTGCACTTTACATAAAATGACGTTACATGATTCTATGTATATTTCATATATGATACAATATACTCATTACTCTATATCATATATATGTTTATCTAGTATTGTTATATATGTCACATATCATCCACGATGTACTGCTTATTTCATATAATATGTATGAACTGCAATCATTAGCTCAAAATAACATTTTTTTAATATCAAAATGCTCATCATCTCTTTGATAGTAATGATTAGCTCAAAATGGAGACTTGTGGCTAGATTGTATAATAGCTCACTAAAGTTTGCATTTTGTCGTACAAATTGCATGAAAATAGTCATGCGATGGGATGATTAAACATCATAGATGTGATTTGTGATATAATTGGATAATGTTATCATCATTTGAATCATTATGATAAGACAATTATTTCAACAATAAAGTAATATCATTTGATGATCAATTGATTTGTGACATAATTAATTTTTGAAATATAAAATTTATAGTATGCTATGCTCCTTTTGAGTGCTCCAATTTAGTGATTCTTATCAAATGTCATGCTTTATATGAAGAAAAATTTTGACATCCCAGCTATTATGACTATTATCTAACTTTTTTTTTTGTTTGAAGTCATACAATCTAGTGGGACAAATGTTTGATGTTGTTGTTATTATTGTTGTTGAAGTCATACAATCTGATTAAAAAATATTGTCTTTTATAGGAAAATTAAAAGTTTATTATATCCTGCTGATCTTGAAAAGATGATAAAATCTCAATCAAATAAAAATTCGCAATGAGTTTAGGCTTTGTTTGAGATAGCTTTCTTATTAATTACTTTTTAAAGCAGTTATTTAGTACATGAAAATTTTTATACTAAAAAATTGTTTTAGAAAATAATAAAAAAGTCGTCACAAACACAATCTTAGATTTAACCAGAGAAAGCCACCTGAAAGCGACCTACATTACATGCGTGTTACTTTTATGTGAATATGGCCACATAATCCTTTGGAACAAAGCATGCATTCATCTGTTACAAACAGTAAAACTTTATATTGTACAATATTGTAGCATCTAATGCCTACAAATAGGTTGTGTAAAATGGTCATGCAAGTTGCCAACTTATATAATTTAATTTGTTGATACTGTTTCACTTTAATCATTATGAGATCTATCACGCCTTATATTATTAATAACTAGCTGCAAAATAAGAGCAGGTTTCTATGAAACTGTTCTTTTCATCTGTAATAGAACCATATTCCCCCTCCATTTAAGGCATAACTAGCTCATAAGAAATGAATATTGCATCATATTTGCTCAGTTAGTACGCTTAGTTACACATAGAGTTGAAATTATTGCTTGCCAACTAAAAAAACAAATCAGAAATAGACCTGTAACTGTAAACACCACCATGGATACCTCAAATCAGAAAATGACAAATGGATACTATAAAAAAAAGAAGATGCTTCAGTAGATAGGAAGTGATGGAAGCTATCAGAGATGGAGGTGAAAGCGTGCAACTTCCTAATCATTCACTTATAAAAAGTTAAGTAACTGACGAGGCGTGAACAAAGCTGATTTGAGATCGATGAAGACAGCAAAAGCAAACTTAAGAAAAATGAAGAAGGTACTTAAGGTGTTTCATTCAAATATTATATTGATAGCTAGGGTTAGATAATGATGTGTGGTATCATTTAGCGTGGATCCCATTCTAACATGAGTAGTTTAGGAGTTGTTATCAATTGATAAAGTAATGGAACACCTAATTATCTTAGGCTTAATTTGCTTTATTATGCATAATTACCTTTTTTATACATAATTTTAACTACTTAAGCAATGTAATTTTTGTTGTCCAAGGAGTTAAAACTATTTTTCACAATTATTTTTAATAAGTTTTCTATCTGTACAACCATAGGTCTGCCGGCCTCATCTCTTCCATAATCCCTTAACACCTAGGCACATTTTCTAATATTTGTTATATATGCATATTTCTAGAACATCTAAATCTATTTTTAATTATCTTATTTTCTTTTAAAGAAATTTCACTATAATTATTCATCTAATATAATTATTACTTAATTTATCCTTCATAATTTTATCATATTATTTTAGCACACTCCTTTCTACCAAGCTCAACTAAAATATCAACGGCCTTTTTAATTCGGGCTCTTGCAAGCCTTTTAAATTTGGATTGATTGGTAAATTTCTCAGTCGCGTGCATACTCTGGACTCGATCCGAAAATTTTTCTTGAATCTTAAGCTTACGGTGACTTTTCAGTTACCCTTTTGGATCCAAGACATGCGTTGATTAAACTAAAATTGTCATCTTTTTTTTTTTTAACATTTATGTGGAATCCCCCATCAACGCTATTTGGGTTTCATTTCCTAATCTTCGGTCCCATTTGTTTTCTCCTTGTATCATTCATAATTTGGGATCGTTATTTGGCCGCCTTCTAAAAATTGATAACGCTACGTCTCGGTTGCTCATGTTTTGGTGGAATTAGATATCACCAAAATGATATACAGAAAGCGTGTGGCTTGGGCTTGAAAATTTGGATATATTCAACATGTTGAGATGGTGGAGCTTCCTCATTTTTTGTGAACATTGCAAAACTCTGAGCCATATTAAAAATGATTGTTTTAGTATTCACCCTCATTTACAAAAGGTATATATCGATGAATAATCCCAAGTCGGTGAATATTGTTGTTAAGGAAAACACTTGGTTAGGTCCTCATGTTAATACTAGTGTTGATGTTGAGGAAATCATGGACACTATTAATACTATGTCTGTTAATCCTATTATGGCTCATGTTATTGATACTTCTGGTACTGAACAAACCCTTTCTTCTTGTAAGGATTATGTGAATCACCGGGTCGTTAATAACATGTTAAATTTGGCCTCTGGTTTAGATGTTGATTGATTTCATTATCCCAATTAGGAGACACAGGTAAAACTTAAGACCTTGTGGATGTTCCTGGTGTTTTGGATGTTTCTAATAGGGTTTCTATAATTGTATATCGTATTCTTCTATTTCTGGTGATAAATTATTAAAATTAGGTGTGAGGAACTAGCATATGGATTTACTTTCTATTGAGAATCTGGTTGATCTCCTGTGATTAGTCTACTAACTACTGTGTTAGTGGGTAGGTTAAAGTTGGTCTCGATAATGGCTCTCAGATGATAATGACTTGAATGTTTTGCAAGTTAGTAATGATGGATTCTCCACATTTACAGGCAAGAAAAATAAGAAAAAATAAAATAAAAATTTGGTGCAGAATTTCAAGTACTCTAAAGATAGATTTACTAGATCTAAAACTTCCTCTAATCATACTTCTAATTTTTAGTTCTACTGAGATTCGGTTTTCCTGATGTTGGGGATCTTGCTCGTCGTTGGATGCATTTGTTTGTTACGGGTTGGTTTGGCTCCGGTGTCCTAGCTAGGTTCTTCATTTCAGGGGCCCTTTATGGGTCTCCAGGCTGCTAGCTGATGGCTTTTTGGTTTTGGTTTTGGGCTTCGTGGCTCTTATTTCTTACTGGTTGGGGTCTTCTGAGTTGGGTTGTTGGTGGGTTCATTTCTGGTTGGTGGGATTATTTTCGTAGCCTGGTGTTGTGCTTGACTGCTTCTGGTGCACTGCTATGTTTAGTTGGTTATTTTTTTGGGTGTTTTTGGCTGTTTTGTGCATGTTTGGGAGGTTCTTGGGCTCCTTTCTTATTGTTGTGCTTATCTCATTTTATTTGGAGATTTTTCTTTTCCTACAGGTTTTGGATCATGGACTTGTCTTTATATTCATTTTTGGATGGCATGGTTGTTGCTTCTCTATTGTGTCGATAGTGCTTGTTGTGTGACACTTAAAATTTTCTTCTTTGGTTGGCTGTCTATTTATGGAGCTCCTTTCATATTTGGACTAATGCTTTTGCAAGCTGGTAACTTCTTTTATTTTTTGTTGTGGATTATCTCCTCTTTTGATGCTATATATTTTCTCCAAGCTGGGCTTTTTGGTCTATTTGGGCGCTGGCTCCTTTTTGGGTGATTCTTGTTGCCCCTTAGATTTTCTCTATTTCTTTATTTTGTAAATAGTTGGTATCTTAAGCTTATAGGTTTCTTTTTTCGTTTTAGAGGTAACTCTCTGAGCATTAGTAGATTCTTTTAAGGACTTATAATCGATTTTTCAAATTAACACGCAGGCTCGTCTGTGAATTTAACAAAAAAAGACATAATTTTCCTAACTTTCAATAGAATTTTTTTTTTGCCACATTTTTAAAATGACTCTAATATCATATATCTTTTGAGTACTGTGCAAATTATCCTCTTCTAGGATAAAAATGAACTTTGCGATACTTTATGAGGAGGCTAGAGTACTAAACTCACAGTGGAAGTAAAGAGTACAAACAATATAAGAATGCAATGATTAAAATGGCTCGACTCCATTAAAAGAGGATGAAATAATTTATTTTATTATAAGAAGAATAAAAGTATAAGAGGATCTATCTTTTCTTTTTCCCTCTCACTCACTCTATCTATTATCTTTCTATCTCTCCTTACACGCACACACACTCTAACTCTCTCTATATATAATGAATTGCATGTAATTATAGTTTTTTGTGCTTCCTTTGCTAAGTTCTCTCTATCTTTCTTTCTTTCTATCTCTCCTTTTGCTAGAGTACTTAATCATTTTTATATCTACTAAACCTTATCTTAAGCATTATTCCATTATGCATTTAATGTACGAGATAAGATTTATCATTGTCATAAAATTATTGTTGTCATTTGAATATGAGCCAGTCTTAATACTAGAACACTTATCTGGTTCATCCACGATCTATTTATAAGCTTTATCTTTATTTCAAGATTTGTAATGCCTAATTTATTAATTAAGGATGATAAATTTAATGATTAAGATCACAACATCAGAAAATCAAAGGCATTTATGATTCCTTATTCCTGAGAAAATTGCCTCTATAAAGAGCTTTAGTTGCCATTAGAGATTGTGGGTCTCCGAAAGGATTCCGCTCGTGTGGTTCGAATGCAAAGAGTACGATCACACTATCCCGTAGGACAAAATGGTCGTAGTCCTTTACACCCGGCACAAGCAGGCCGATGGAAGAGCAGATGGAGTTATACATACGATTAGCCATGGAGGATAGCGGCTTTCACCTACACACCTCGATGGATAATAATATATATAACCCTAAATTCACGAGATTTCCCCCATTCGATACATCAGCTCGAATGGGGTTTATTTGATTGTGGGGATCGGTTTCCTACGGGCGAAAGCCCCCGTAGTTAATTACATCTTAGACCTCGATCTAAGAAAACTCTCGATTAAGGATGTTGGATTATTCACTTCTTGATTTGGTGCACATATAAAGTTCCTAAGTTCTATTCCAAAGAATCTCTTCTATTTACCCTTAGCGATAATTAGACATTTTTGAATGGATAAAGATATAATTAAAATTTTGAGTTTAGAAGATCAAAGGTCAGATTACTAGCCAAAGAGAAATGACAGACTCAAAACACACTAGAAGTGAAGAGACACAATGAGGGGTGCACAACCTGGGCTTATGCTTGCCTGGAGTGAGCTGCCAGCTAACATCCTAAACACAATCAATCGCCCTATATGTATATAAGATAAGGAAGCTCTATCCTAGGAAATCAAGAATGTGTAGTTCAAGAGGTTTCAATCAGTGACTCTATAATATGCAAAAAGATATACCTAACGCCATGTATGGTGCATGAAATGGCTACAAAATATCCCTAGGTCTATTAATGTAATGCATGTATGTAAGTGAAGTGTAGCATGAAGTAATGTGTGTAAAAACAAATGCATGCATGACATTCAGAGTACAGAAAAAGTAAATAAACACACCCTAAGGGTACCCTCCAGGCAAAGTACCCGCACAGAAAATCATCATAGTCATGCCCACTTCGTGTGGGAAAACAGCGATGCCCAATGACATAAGTAGGTGGCCTACTCTACAGGCCTAAATGACCCTAATGGTCTCTAAGGCTCACAGAAAAAAAAGAAAAAAAGGGAGGGTATCGTACCCAAAGCCAGAAGGCCAAAAAAATCCTAGCGATGCCCACTTCGTGTGGGAAAACAACGATGCCCAATGGCACGAGTAGGTGGCCTACTCTACAGGCCTAAATGACCCTAACGGTCTCTAGGGTTCACAGAAGGGGGCAAGCTTTGACCTATAGGGTCAAAGCTTCGTTAGTGAACTACCCTAAGGCTGGCTACCTAAACATACTAGAATACCTATTAACAATTTGTGTGTGCAGTGTAGCAATTCCGATATATAACTAAGAGTTTTGAGTTGCAGAAATTATACCTGAATGTGGCGCTGCCACTTAAAAGCTTATAAGCAAATGATGTCGTTTAGCTCCCGATCATTAAGCTCCAGTGTACCTCGCAAGAAAAGATAACAGAGAAACATATATATGAGCGTAGATGCCATTCAGAAGAGAAATGCAGGTAAATAACAAAAATATAACTAACAGAAAATTAAATATAACTAATAAAAAAAAATTTAATAATTGCATTTATAGAACATGTGTATGTAGCAAGTATTGAATAACAAGAGAAAATGTAAGCCTGACCTAGAGCTAAAGATCGTGTCCTAACCAAACAAGTCTAGGTGTGTGTAACAGGTTGTGTAGTTTTGGATAAGTCCTATGTAGGATAATTTAATTATGATTACTTTCATTTGATTTGTTGAAGGGCAAAAGAGGAATTTTAGTTTAAGTTTAAATATTAGTATTTTAGGATTGATTTTAGAGATCTTGTTTTAGGATTTGATTGATTATCACCTTTGTTTCACACCGAGGCCGTGAGGTTTATTTCACCCTCCTTGGGGCTAACTTAATAGCCTCGTAGGCCTGGGTTACCCAGTGATAATCAAATTTGTTTAATTATTAGTTGGTTATAAATTAGAAAAAAAATATAGATTAGGCGATTTATTAATCAAATTGGTTAATTGATTTTAGAAATTGATCTAAAGTTTGATATTTTAAGAGTCTTTTATCCTAATGAATTTTAGCTTAGGTTTGAATCTCCTAATTAAAGTCTACCTCTTTTAAATTTCAGGTTGGTTAGGGGATTATTATTAAATTATTTGAATTTGATTTAGATTTAGTATTTTTAATGGTTATGAAATATTAATTATGGTTAGAATAAAAATTAAGTGTTTTAGTACATTTTAAAGGATTGAATTATGGTTGATTTATGTTGGTTGATTATTAGTAGATTAAGGGGAACTAAACCTAGGAGAACGTGTCACTAAGTTTATGTTTTGATGTCTCTATCCTATAGGGAGCATGCATCCTAAGTCTATATTATCTAAGACCCGGTCCTTAATTTTTGTCCTTAGATGTCACTAAAGTTGTAGGACTAAGAGTGGTGTTGTTTTCTAATCCTTAGGACTCTCGTACATGTATTGCTAAACTTAAGAATCTATAGCAAAGCAGTAGAAAGAAAAAGAATGAAAATCAGAAATAAAAGGGATGTAGGCATTGTTGTTATTGGGCACACTTCTGTGAAGTCAAGTGTACCCTAAAGCAACATTTACAATGCCCTTTACTGTCCCCATACTCCAAATCAAGCACTTGATACGTACCCGACTCGACTACATAAACTATTCCCTACCACACTCAAAGCAACAAAGGAAGATCAAGCTCCCAAAACTAGAACTAAAACGTCTCTTTCTATCTATCACATTTTCTTAGCCTTATACTTTGGAAGCAAACATTAATAAAAGAACGACAACTTATGCAAGACATATCACTTCATCCCAAAAAGAAATATTTAGAGAAATTTCTAACACCAATTTACCTCACGAAATTTATCTGCCCCAAAACAATATCTTATGAAAATTCTACGAAATGAAACAATGCATAGAAATCCTTCCATGAGCAATCAACCAAAGCAATTTTGACACAAGACAACAATCAAGTGCTTCTCTACTTTATTTGGAGTGGGGTAAAATTTCATGAAAAACTTCTAACAAGAAGGCTTCATGAGGTTTTCTATTATAAAACAATCACAAAATACATAGTAAAACTTCTCAAGACAAAACAATTCACAAAGCTTTCCGTAAAGCTCCCAACAATAAAAGAACTCATGAAACTCTCCAACATAAGACAAATCATAGAAGTTAAGATATGATGTGAATCATAAAGTTTTTTTTTTTTCAACACTAAGCCATTAATCAAACTATACGTATCTTGAGAATGAAAATCAAAACCACACTATTCTGAATCAAGTAGCTAGCAAACAATTTATTTGACATTAGATCTCAACCAAAATGCAATTATAATAAAGAAGTTTTATACGAACTTGCTCTCCAAAATTCAAGAGGCATTCAGTGTAGTCGCTAATATGATTTCGTGCAAAGCCCCAAACAAATCCAAGAAAGTATAAAGGGAATTCATTATCTCATTTCATTTCAATTTGAATCAAATACGAATAAAAGAGAGGGGTTTTGGAGCTAGCTCATTTTCATAAAAAAAAAATGTTGGAAATAATGTTTCAATCACAATATGTATCATTTTCCAACAACTCCCATTGGACGCAAAATATTGTTCCACTATCATTCCTCCAATCACCACATAAGATCATTCACACCTACTCGCTTTAAACACAAGTATTTTTTGCAATACCTGATTCCCACCCAAATATTTATAGAAGAACGAATGAAACAAAAGTAGATGCAAATCACTATTCTCCAAAAATTCACGAAAATTGCTTCAAGTGACCATTCCTTTATACTAAATCACAACAAGAAATAATTCATGGTACAGATACAAAAAAAAATAAGCTATTAGACTTCCAACTGAACACCACTTGCAAAAGACAAGCCTCCAAATCATATATCCACTTCAACTCAATACTCATATCAAATGTGGTATTTGATAAAAGAAAAGAAAACTATTCATTCCTTTCTAACAATTCAAGGGACCTTCCAACATACAACAAATCACAAATCTTCCCCTCATAAAACAAACTAAGGCTCTTTTCAACACAAAACAAACCATAAATGTTCCCAACATGTAATAAACCAAAGCTCTTTCTAGTATAAAGCAAGCTTTAGAGTTCTTCTAATAAATTTTCACCTCTCATGCTACACAAAGATCTCTTTTCTTTTTAGGTAAGGGACTCAGGAACTTCCCAAGTTAAAGCTCACAACTTCTCCCAAAGCTCAAAGGGGAGCTATCCCAACAAGTTGAATCAAATTCAGTTTGCAAATGAACTGTAATACACATGGAAATTTCCAATCATCTCATAGCATATCATCTCATAGCTTCTCATGCTACCATCTCAAGTAATAACCCTACCATCTCATAGCAACGCTCAAAAGTGATTCTAATTAGTTATTTGAAAGTCCATCTATTGCAGGTATTTTATCACAAATCAATGATAAAGAGAACTGTAAATCGATATTGGCAAAAATATTCATTCATATTTTCACCATTTTCAAGAGAAAACATGCCTTCAGGAAAGAGATTTAAGAGATAAATTTTATAAAATCAAAAATTAGGCCAGCAATTATGTAAGAAAATTTCCAATATTTCCATGAACACCACTAGCAGATTATGGCCAACTAATAGATTAAAGAGAAAGAACTTACTTTTCCCTACCAATGTTGTCCAACCTCTAAATGCCGATCAAAGCCCCATTATGCAGACACATTAATTTCTTTGCAAAATGGAAGGATACATCAAAGCATCCTCCATATGTAAACCATTAACCTTTTTCACTCCACTCACTTTTATTTCTAACTGCGTTTAGTCAAAATGGAGAAATCTAGCAAAATTTGTCACAATTTAAAACATCTCAAATTTCTAACAGCCGAGTGAACCATATGAAGAATCCTTTATAAGAATTTATGTTGTTAACATCTTCAGCTGACACTTATAATATATATATATATATATATATATATATATATATATATATATATATATTAACAACACAAAATTTCATACGAAGTGTACCACAAGGCATGGATGGGGATTTGCATCATGAAATTAAAATAGCAATTGGAAAATGATCTGCACCCTTCCACAAAAAATACAGAGAGAAAGAAAAAAAAAATCACAGCCATTGCAATGACTACATGGTACGTTCCCTTTCACAATCATTATCATCATCGCCTCTATGAAGCCGAAGAAGAAGAGCTTAGATCTTCTCTAAAGAATAAACAATAATTAAAACACCGTAGAGAAGGTAAAAAGAGCAAACTTCAACTCTGATCTTATATAAGATTTCATCAGAAGTAATATATTGAGTAGAGACTTTAAGGCTTTACTTAAATCTCATATAAAGTTGTGGGAATAATGGAGAAAGTTATTAGAGGAGAAGAAGAAGAAGTAGAAGAGAAGAGGAGAGAATAGGAAGAAGGATAAAGAAAAGATAAAAGGAGATGAAGAAGAGAAAAGATATACCTTGCAAATGAAGAAAGGGCAACGATTAGGGCTTGCAAAGGGATGGAACTCAATCGGCCAAGACAGGGGAGGCGACCGGCTCGGTCCAGACGTGCGGCATAGGGAACTCGTCGGGTTAGGGGGGCTCCGCTCGTGTCGGCCACACGAGAGAGGGAAGGAGCCGGAGCCGAGCTCTGCGAACAAGAATTAGATAGAGATCGATCCAGAGATCTATCCAGGCGTTGAACTCGGCTGGGTCGTGCGAATGCCAAGGACCGAGGGAGGCGAGACCGACGTCGATCTTCTCTGGGGTTCGCGAACAGCAGCTATCGGAGGGAGGGGGGACTCGATGTCGCCTGAAGCAAGGAGACCGAGTGAGGGAGATTTCGGTCGACTGGGGCTTACGCGAGAGAGAGCCTCCGGGGCCGAGAGAGCGGAAGCCAGGCGTGTCATAGAGGCTTCGGCCTCGGTTAGGGCACTAGAGGAAGAGAGGGAAGATCGGAACCGTCCAATCCAAATTCTTGAACCGACGATCGTGCGATTCAAATTGGCATGGAAAGTCAATCCAATTTTGATTAGAACCTAGCTATACCCGAGGGACTGAAATCAGGTTCAAATTGATTAAGATTTGGTCCGATCCGGGTCAACTCGACCTCGCCTCGACTCGACCAAATTAATGCAATAAAAATCAAATCGAAGTCAACATCCGAATTAAAGCGAACCCGATAAAGACCAATCAACTTAACCAAATGCACTCGAGGGTAAATCAGGACAAAAACAAGGTCAACAGAGATGTTATGGCAATGATTAATTAAATATCCATTAATATTCCTCTAATGATGGCACATATATGACTGATATGTTATTTAACACATAAAAGAAAGTAATGATTTCATTCTCATCAATGTACAATCTATTTCAAAATTTTCCTAAATTTTTTACAAGAATTATATTATTGAAACTAGACATAATAAGTACCCTATAGTGGGTTTGGCCAACTAAAAATTTCAATTTGCCTCTCTTAGAAATGTTTCTTAAAAGATTAATAATCTATCACCTTTTACATTCCACTATCTTGTCAAATAATAATAATTAATTTAAATTATTTTTCTTATACTCTAAAGAGATATGTTCATAACAAAAATTAGATTTTGTGTGTTCAACCTCTCTCACAAAATTATCTTACAATCTTTGAAATATTTTTTTTCTTTATTTCTAATAAAAAAATCTATCAGTTGTATTGTTTTTTTTTTAATAAAAGGAAAATGTTATTAAAAAAGGACATAAAAGTTATAGCTAAGGCAAAAATAGGCAAGCCACAACCCCGAGGTAGCCAAAATAAAAAACAGATACAAAGAGAACGCTGAAAGAGGGAGAAGAAGGCACAACAGTCGTCAGGCTCAGCAAAGGCACAGACTATGAACCACTCCAAATCCAAGCACGGACCATCCAGAGGAGTGAAAGAGCCCACCAAAAGCCAACGAACCACCATCACCGCTAAGAAGAATCACCACCTAAGGTTACCAACTAGCCACGAATTGGAACGATGAGCCCGAGCCACATTGTTGCCTAGAAACCGCTAGCAAAATTCGCAAGACCAACACAAGACATAACCGGAAAAGGCAACAAGAATCCACAGAAAGAAGGGGGGGGGGGGAATTCAGCAGCCACAACACACAATTATTTCTGACTGCGTTTACCCCTCCTACGAGAGAAAACAGATACAACAGGATGATCCTTGTGTATATCAAACTTAACAGCATGTTCATCCTCCCCACTATCCTCCGAAGAGGAATCAGACGAGCATTGAAGCCAATCAATTTGCAAATTAACATCCACATATGAATTGGCACTCACATGATCAACCAAAGCCTTAGGAGATGAAAGATTAACCAGAACCTCAACAAACCATCCAATAACTTGGTCATTAGGCGTAACAGGGGAAACATCAACACGGGCAGAACACAAATTCACCAAGCCAACACCAGATTCATCCGCTCGGTCAGGAGAAAGCTCAATAGGGTGCGAGACAAATCCGAAAACTCCACAGCCACCTCAGGCTCAACAAATCCAGGCAAACAGGACGGGACAGTCATAGCACCCAAATAGGATAAAACATAACGGGAATTAACAACACAACCCAAATGATTACCTTCACTAGCATAAATTCGAGAAACCTGAACAGCAGGCAAAACCCCACCCACCACACCTTTAGAAACAACCAAAGTAGAAACAACAACACCCTCACCAACCGAACCCAAATCGACCACAGATAAGGGGACATTGTCGCAGTCATTAACCAACTTTTCCACAGACTCAATATTCACAATGGAATTATCTAAAGAGACATCCACCTGCACAATACCATCATCCTCCACAATAGGCAAAACAGAATCCCTAAATTGAACATCCTCAGAGGGAGAAGAGGGAATACCCGGTTTTGGATTAACCAAAACCTTTTGAGAAACCTTGCACGGAATCGAAAAATCAATCACAGGACGATAGTTACCAGAAGAATGTCCAATTTTTTTGCAAAAAAGAATAAAAAGGAGGGAAATCCTCCAAAACCACTTGCTGAACATATCCAGATTTCTCAGGGCCTAACAAGACTTTATCGGGGTAGGATTTAGTAACATCCAACTCTACCAAGACTCGAGCTAGGGATGGCCTGGAACCAATAAAAGTAGCGATATCAATTTTAAGAGGGTTGCCAAAGATCAAACCCAAGCCTTGAAGGATGTGGGGAGAGAAGAGGTGGGGGAACAAATGAGGGAAGGAAACCCAAATGGGGACAATCGACGACTCGACTCTGACATCCATAAGAGGCGACCACTTGGTAAGCTTCATGTAATAATTATAAACTAATTATGAGTCATGGCAAAAAATCCGACAGTAATTAAGATCGTTTTTGAGCTTGATGAGTATATGCGTCGGGTCCAGTAAAGTTATCGAGAATTCCCCATTCAATTTCAGATTAAATAAAAATCATCGGATATAGTCCAAAGAAGGCCGCTTAGAGGGGAAAAATTCGACAAGAGAAAACTGGAAAGGAGCAGCTAAAGCGAAAATTTCTTGTTATGAAATCTAAAGAGACGGTAAACCACGAAATGAAGAAATCCTAAGCTCTGAAAAATTAGGGACAGATGACGAGCCCACAAGGACATCTAAAAGCGAACGAGAGGAAGTTGAACCCTCTAAAAAATTAGGGTTGCAGAGCTTCGGAGGCATTCTGGCAAACGCTAGAAAAAAACACCAACAAAATCTAGGTCAAAAGCACAACCAGAGAGGGAGGAATACTTCCCTGAAGGAACAGAGGATGTTAGCGCCACCACGTCAAGACCCCAGCCAAAAGAAGACGCCACCAGAGAGAGCTAGGGCAAGGCCCTAATAGAGCGGCCTGAGTGAGTAAGAAGTGAAATAGTTAGTTGGGTTCTATCAGTAGTATTGTCACTACAGGAAAACATCTAATTTCCGACGGAATTTCCGGCATAAAAAAATTCGACAGAAATACCGACGGTTTTTCCGACGGAAAATTTTCTACAACTTTCCGGCATATTTTTTGATTGACTTTACGACGGAATTAATTTCGATGGAATTTCCGGCGGAATTTCTAACAGATTTCTGACAAAAAATATTTTGTTTTAAAATTATTATAACAAATATTTATAATTATTTATTTTTTAAAATAATTTAATAACTTATTTTCAAATTAAGTTATATAAATTAATATTTTTTAAAATTATGTTATAATATAATTATTAGTTTAAAATTATGTTATAATATAATAATATTTTTAAAATAACTTTATAATTATTAAAAATATTATTTTACTATTAATATAATAATTATGTTATAATTAATTAGTTTTGCTTTTAATATAAATATTATTTGATTTTAAATTAATTGGTCTTCACTATTATATGTAACTAATTGTTCTTCTCTTTTCTTGAAATATGTGTTCACTATTGTAACTTCGCATATTATTATGTAATTAGTATGTTTATCTATTATTTTGTGAGTCATTTGATAGTTTATCCTATCAAAGCCTATATCCACATATAAATCATCTTCAATAAACATTCTTTTTTCCTCATCTATATATTATAGGAATTTGGAATCTTTTTAAAATATGTTCTAATCAATTTGAAAAAAAAAAAGCAATAACCACATTTATAATCTTATATCAATAATTATCTTAATGACAATCACCCTAATCTCCAACTATATTCACATCAAAAAATTTATTTTAAATTCTTTATTCACCAATGTCACATATGCATTCATATTACTAATATTAATATTGTCAACATAAAACAACTTTTACCCTTTCTCAGTATTCTTAAAAGTTCACCATTTCCATTTAGTAATTGCTACACATTAAATATTAGCCTTCTTCTACTCATAATGTCCACAAATTCTCAAATATTTTCACTCAAAACCCTAAAATTTCATATAATATAATAAATATAATCTTTGATATAAATATGGACAACCATTTCTTCTCACCTAAGGATGATGTTCTAGCATCACATATACATAACTTACGAATTGAAGCATGCATCATTTAGATACCCATTATCATTTGATGTATTTTGGTTTCTTAGCTCTCCATATGAATAAATGTGTATGCATATGCCTTCTCTATCATATATGCTTGCATACATCACATGGCAATTCCCTTTTATAATCAGACCATGTGAGAAAAATTTCATAAAATAATAAAATAATAATTATATAATGATATTTTATTTGTCAGCCTAGTCATCATTCATATAGGATAAATAAAAATAAGTATAGGATAAGTTATCCAATTTTGAATCAGTGTATATTATGTCGTCTGAATTGAGGATAGCATAGCTCTCTTCTTATGAACTTTAATAATTCTGCAATGATCATCTTTTTAGTCAACTTCTTCCTCAAATCGTTACTACAAATGGATATTCTTTTATCCCAAAAAACTTGTCGGTTAAGTTTATATATGTATGGCTGATAGTTGGATCAAACTAGGAGACCTTTTTTATTTAATTATATATAAATAATAAGAATTTGTTGTTTAGATAATAGTATTATTTATCAAATGGGGTGTATTTGATTTATTGTTATCTTATTTAAATGATACTATAATATTTAAATAATTAATCATAATTATAAATTTTGTCATTTATCTAAAAAATATAATTTAATATCCAAATTTTCATATATATAGAACTATAAGTGAAGAAATTTGTCTTGTTTGTCTTTGGTATTTGAATCATTATTAGAGTTAGTTTAGTACTGATGTCGAGGCAAAAAACTATATATCAATTAAGAACTTCACATATCATTAATGATATTTTAGAGGATGGTAAAGTTGGACTTTACACCTTCTTTGAATTATTATGGATGATTGAAAAGCTTGATTTTTAATCAATCAACTCCATTGGTGCCTCATGCATGATGCAAAAGCTTTGGAACAATACCATTTTCAATCGTCATTATTTAATAATCATCATTGTCAATCACTCTCTAACTATCTGGTCTAGATTTGATCCAACGAGCTCATCGCATAATGGTGGAACAATCAGGATACTTCCTGAATTAAGGTAAGAGCAATTTGGATCGTCTAGTTCAAAGAAAAATTATTACATGCGGTGTCCGAATGCGTCCAAAGATCAATCTGGACGTGTCATGCCATCCAACACTGCACAGAATAATATCTCCTAGTTCAAGCTAGGTGCCAATTTAATAGCTTTCAGCGTAATAAATGAAAACACCGCTCTTGAAATCTTAAAATGGCATATTTATATATATACATTTAGACTAATTATTTAAATAAAAATGAATTTAAGATCCATAGAGAATTCCGAAACTTTAACCCCTGATAATTAGAACCTTCAATTTTCCTAATTAACTTTTGTCCTTATTAGTGTTAGTTTTAGATATATTTTAATAATATTAATTATTGGTCAAAATTAATATACCTTAATTCTTTGCCCCACCAATTTTCACTTGCTTAATGCTTGAACTTAACTAATTCTTTTTTTTTTAATCTAACTTTGAAAAAAAAATAGTAAACAAAGTTTGTCGACTTTATCATTAGCTTTTTCTCCGCTGATTTTTTGTATGCTTGATAATAAATTTGAAAATTATATGTTTTGAAATATGAAACTAACATCTATTTCTTCACAATAGATAATTTTCTAAAATAAAAAATTTGAAATATTATTTATTGACTTTTCATTGATTCAGACTTTTTTATATGGGCATTGAATTAATTGGCCTTCATTAAACAAATGTTAAGAATATTATTATCTTTATTACTATTTTAAAGTTTTGTATTATTGCATATAATTTAATAATTTATAGTAACATTTTTTTATTATTATTATTTAATTTGTTCCCTTTAATTTCCTAAGAATTGGATGAATATTAACTTAAAGATGACTACATACATAGCCATATGTATGCATGCATATGCATGTTTATACTATTGATATCTTTTAGAGCCAATTTGAGTTGATTCAATTCAAAATTTTAAAATTTAATTTATGTCAAATATTGTTAGTTATGCTTATTTAGATTGATTTTACTTTTTAGACAGTGCACTGATCAAGGTAAAAGACAATCCAACATTAGAGTGAAATTTCAGTATTAAGTTGAATCAACTTATTTATTTAGCATCATTAGCACTCTATTTGGAATACCTTTTCAGTTGCTATGATAAGAAAAGTAATTAGTAAAAAAAATAATATGCTCGGAAGACAACTTTTTAATCGTTGCTTCAAACGTTTGCCTTTAAAAGATCACTTTCGAATAAGTATTTTTTTTAAACTCTCGCTAAGAAAGGAGCTTTGAAAGTAAAAAACAAAAAAGCTTAAAACTCTCCCAAGCAAAGCCTAAGTTAACTTATATTAAATGCTTTATATATGTTAAGATTATTTTTCCCTAAAAAATAATAATAGTTAATCATCACTTTTGAATTATCAACCTTCTATGCATGCTTTCAAAGTTTGGAATTTGATTCATATAATAATATGCACCACCTTCTTTGCCTCTTTTAGAAATCCCATGGAATCAAGCTAGAAAAGAGGTCAACTTTCTTGCCACTATTTAAAAGGATTAGAGAAGACAAAAGAAAAGTATCCTATCATGAATGGATAAACTCAAGGACAAATATATATATATATATATATATATATATATATATATATATATATATATATATATATATATATATATATATATATATATATATATATATATATATATAAAGTAATAAATTTAATCAATTTTTCAAAGAATTACTAGAAAGAGAACTATCTTTCTTTCTTTCTTTGACTTATGAATCAATTAAAACAAACACACACACATCACATACACAAGCTTCGAATTCAAGACCTTTTTGTTTGTAGCCAAAACTCCCAACAATTAAATTAAAGTAAGCTGCATATCAAATATCTATTGGTTCAGTAAATTCAACACAAATTTAATATATTGTTTTAAATTATATATTGCAAAAAGATATATCATTGATTCTCTATTATTTTTATATCAAATGTCCCTCTTATAAAAATATTATTTGGGCGGCCATCATAGAAACATTTTGGTATATAAAAGTGGCTCACATTGATTATTGAGACATTATTGTATTCATATGTATGTTTCCATATGCCTCCACCAATCATGTGGGAGTTACATGATCTCCATCCCTCTCTTCCATGAAAGTGGGGTAGCAAGTTTGTATCCAATAAATAATGTTAGATATGGTATGCTTCTTGAAGCTACAATCATGTGTTTCTTCCCTTCTTCAATTCAATAATTCTTTCAAGTGTATAAGTATATTGTTTTATGGTCGTCATTGTCAATATCATCTTTAACTACTTTTGGGATAGATTTTGTAAATCCAAATTTTCATTTAAGAGTGTTTTTAAACAATTTCTTTCTCATTTCTTCTTCAACCTAAATTGTAAATATTAATTTTATCTACTTGTTTAATTGGTGTATTTTATATATTTTTTTAATTAGGGTACATTTTCAAACACTATGATTATTTTTTAATGTCTCTTATTTTCAATTGATGTCACTTTAATAGTTCCTTTAACATAATTTTTTTTTTGTATTTTTCTTAAAAATTCTCATTTTATTATAAAAAATTTAAACCACACATAGTGTACTCTTAGGATTTGTTTGGGATGACTTCAATTGCTAATAAAATTAGTTGTGGAATTATATTGGCAAAATTAAAAAAATTTGAAAGTTCTTATCAGTATTAGAATTTTGTTCCCTTTAAAGTCAAACATTAATTTTCGCACAGCTAGCTAGAGGCTTGCGACAATGGTCTAGAAGAGGTCACCACCAAAGGAATTTAAACTAGCTTGCATAATATGCTATATTGTAGAACTTTATGCCACAAATTCAACATAGTTGATAGATTGAAGTTTTAATGGATAAGTTGATTAAATAGTTCAGAGAAGATTCACGAGGGTCATTAACAACATCAATATTAACTTTATGCCACAAACCAGGCTCTAGGGTTTGCGATTTTTCTTTCGCGCCGCTGGGCGGGCGAGGGCTTCTCCTCTCCGGGGCGTCCCCGTGGGTGGATCTCTTCGGATTTCGGCTAGCTTCCGGGAAGTACTTCTTTCCCCTTCTCGTTTTTCTGTTCTGTTGTTTTTCTTTGGGTCGTTCCGCCGTTTCGGCATGGCCTCTAAGTTCAAAGATCCTGGTTTTTTGGGTGGGGTTTCTCACTCTCGCTCTTTTCGTGAGGCGCTTGCTGGTTCGAAAACTGTTTTCCCGGAGCTTCGGAAGGCAACTTTTCGTGGTTTACCGTCTCTGTGGGTTTCGGATATTGAAATTTCTGAACTTGCTCTTCCCTTCCAATTTTCTTTAGTGGGATTTTTTTCCCTCTAAAAAAACCTCCTCTTGAGTTTTTATACGCAATTTTTTTTTTCAATCTTAAGCTTAATGGTGAAGTTTCGGTGACTGTTTTAGACCAATCTCACATTCTTATCAAATTAGCCAACGATTTGGATTATTGCAGAGTTTTTTTGCCACCGATCATACATGGTTTTCAATTGTTTCATGAAATTAACGAAATGGTCTCCATCTATCGACATCGGAGTTGAATCTCCGATTATTCCGATTTGGATTTCGTTCCCTAGGCTTTGCCCCCATTTTTTTTCTCCTCGCATTCTTTTTTGGGTTGGCTGAAATTTTTTGGTAAACCGTTAAAGATCGACGAAGCAACTTCTGTGGGTTCTCGTCCGTCGCATGCTAGGGTTCTTGTAGAATTAGATATTACCAAATCTTATCCTAAGCAAGTTTGGCTTGGTTCTGAGTCCTTGGGTTATATTCAAGAGGTTATTCTTGATGAATTTCCTAATTTTTGTTCTGTTTGTAAGTGCATCGGGCATCCGTCGGGTAACTGTCGTTTGGGAGGGGGAGTTGTTCCTGAGGCCTCTTTTCCGAATAAGGTGGTTATCCCTGCTGTTGTGCCGTCTGAACCGATTGGTGTGATCGATTCGCTTCCTGTTGTTTCTCCTCAGACGTTGGTTGTTTCCCCTAAGCCGATGATGCTGGAGGAGACTGATATGGCTGTTGTTCAAAGTGGAGTTGATTTGGGAATTTTAGTTAATGGTAATGGTGGTATTCTTAATGAGTCTTTTGTTTTATGTTCGAAGGTGGCTGTTATTGACGATCCGGTGGTTTGTGTTGAACCGGGTGCTTTGGCGGGTGGTGATGGGCTGGAAATTGTTGGTGTTAATAAAATTAATAGTCTGGTGGTCGCTGGTGAGAGTGTTAACTTGCTGGAGGTGGTTGTTGATTGTGCTCTGTCACCTAATGCTATTCCTTATTTTCCCTTGGTTTTGTTGGGTGGAAATGATCACACGCGAATGTGAAGTTGGATGCTCTGGTGGTTGATCTAGTGACGGAAGTGGGTGCGTATACTATGAATGATGGTGAAATTGGTGTCCTAAACGATGCTTCTGTCGGGTTAGAGGTGGAATCTCAGAATTTGGGTTGTGTGGGGCAGGTGTTTCTTTCATAAATTGTGTTGTTGAGGTCCCAGTGTTAGAAATTGATGAACAAGCGTTGGCTAAATGTGTTGGTAATTCCTCTGGTGTTGAGATTCGAAAACAGGGTGATTGGCTCATTGATTCATCGGATGAGGAGCTTGATTCTGATACTCTTGAATCCGACAATGAATTTACTCTTGTTCGTGCTAAAACTGTTGCCACTAGGGGAAAATTTTTTTGGGGGAGGAGGACGGTGCAAACGTTGATTGTTACTATGGTGTTCTCCTCTTTGTCTCTCTTCGGAATCGTTTGCTTTTTCTGGTTGGTTGGATTTGGTGTTATATGAGGCTAAGGGCTATGATGTGGTCGAGGCTTGCGTCTCGATTGTTTTTGCTGGTGGCAACCGTTGGTGTGGTTTTTCGGGTTGGCTAACTGGGTCACTAACTGGACGGTCCGTGCAAGACTTCGTCGACGCTGGAGCCTTGACCGTTTGCTGAGCCAATTTGTTAGCTTGTAATTTTTATTGTTAGATTTTGTGGTTTTTTTTTTCTTCTCTTTCTTTCAGTTTTGTTGTTGGTTAGTGGCTGTATGTTTTGTTTTGTGTTTCTAATAAAATGTCTTCTTTCCAAAAAAAAAAAAAAAAATCAATATTAAGTTTTATTCTACTATATGGTTTGGAAAAAAAAAATCAATATTAAGTTTTATTCTACTATATGGGGTCCGTTGCATGAATCATTTTTTCTTCATTGTCCTGTTAATTAGAGTTACTCATTTAAATATAATAAAAAAAATCATTTCTAATATTTTCTAACAAATTCTGCTTATGTCTACCTTTACTATTCTTAACATATGCTAAATCAAGAAACAATAATTATATATCTTTATTTGTATGTCTAAATAATCATCTTCTATAGGAAATCAATCATTATAAATGCCTCATAAAATAGAGGTATATAGTTGTTATAGGAACCCTTAAAGTTTATATCTTATCTAGTGACTTAATTGCATGAAAATAACAATTCTTTCTAAGGATCCCAACAATTTATAATTCTATTTTTAAAATAAAAATACTTTTCATTATTAAAAAAAAGCTCAATTTATAGCCACATAACTTATAATAGCTGCAAAATCCAATGATACGAGCCCTTAAATTTTATGGGTGATAGGCTTTGATCGTGAACAGTGGAAATAATATATTCAATTAAGCACGCAAAGACATGCAAACGTGCTCGATTCCTCTAATTAATGTTGACGTTGAAGACTGTTGCTACCTAATATTATTTTTATAATTAGTTGGCTTTAGCTCTGCAATTTAATAAGATAAAACTATTTATCTTCAGATATTCTTATTGTCTAATAATATATTTAATATTTAAAATAGTTAAATATTTTTGTTTAGCTACATTTTGTATCAGACCGCTTCTCATATTGATTAAGATAATCAATTCACAAAAGTTTATGGAATTCTTCTATGAATTGAAGCTCATCAAAGCTATAAGTTATTTAAATCTTTCAATTAACCCTCTATAATTAACTCTTAAATCAGTCGCTAAACTAAGTATTATTTCTAATCTAGCTTGTAGTTTTGAGCTGTTGGTTCAACAGACTCCCAAGTTGTGTCTGCTAATGATTTATTTGCAGCTATTATCAACATGGGATATCATTAGAATTCTCTATGAAATAACTCTATTATGTTCCGCTAGTTCTGATGAATTCTTCGTTTGTTTAATAGAGTTTTCAATGCATTCATTTAAGTTCTAATTTGTCATTTAATGTGCTTGATTTATTTTTCTACTAATAAGTAAGATTTCGGTTCATAAGTTCCCTTGAGCTAGGGTTTCTTCAACATCGGCCGTCTTGCTTTGGAGCGGCAGCGAAGATGCCTTCGTTCATGATTTTTCGGATCAATAAGAAGCTGTCGAAGAAGATGAGGCAGAATATGCCCATTCCCCATTGGATTCGCATGAGGACCAACAACACCATTAAGTACAATGCTAAGCGCAGGCACTGGAGACGCACTAAGCTAGGGTTTTAAGGATACTCTCAGGTGTCGCTGATTCTGGTTCAGGGTAACCGCACTATTTTCCCTTTTATTATTTGAATGACATGTGTTTTAGAGTTCAGTTTTGTTTTAGTTATTTATAAAAAAAACCCCTGATGTGTTGGAAACATTGTTAGTTTTGATTATTGAAACTGTGAACTTTTGCTACGCTCTTTTATATGAATTTCGAATTGTTGTTGTTTGACCCAAAAAAAAAAAAAAGAAGTAAGATTTCGGTTGTTTAATGATGTTTTTTTAGTATTAAAACTAGAATGATAAGAAAAAATGTCTGAGAATAATTGAATTGCTCCATCCGTTTAAATATATTCTCTCTTCTCTTGTTCCCTCTATATGTAATGTACAGGTTCAATATATGTCCATGGGCCTTTGTCGGCCCAGCATGCTGAAGTGCACCGAAATCCATGGGCTTTTCAATTTAGCCTATCAGCAGCAACCTATCTGATTGCAAAATGCCAAAATGTGAGGAAGTTGGCAAGGATCGAGAACTACACGACTTTTTTATTTATTTATTTATTTATTTTTTATTTTATTTATTTATTTATTTTTGTGACTTAGTGATTTAGGGTTTTCTGACTGTTTTCAATAAATGCTTCTTGGTTTTTTTGGGATAAATTTTTTTTATTGATTTTTAAAGTTACTTTTCAGTACAAAATTTTAATTTAAAAAAATTTTGTACTAAAAAAAACTGTCCCAAATAAAACCTTAGTCTAAAATTAGCTTAGGATTTGATTAAATTTGTTCCTAAATCTTATGGTCAACTAAATTTGTTTCCCTGTACAATAGCCATTAAAATGCGAACTACTCTCTCTCTCTCTCTCTCTCTCTCTCTCTCTCTCTCTCTCTCTCTCTCTCTCTCTCTCTCTCTCTCTCTCTCTTATTAGTAGTAGCTTTAGGTGGTTGTTCTTGGTGGTGATTTTATTGGAAGTCAACTACTTATCTAGGATGTTTTAACAATTCTTTAAGCAACTCATCTAACAGGATCCTTGGTCACCAATCCCTCTAAATTAGAGTTTTGGCGATTGGCATCAAAATGTAGTGGTTAGCAATAGGTTCTAATGACTAATTGAAGTGATGGAAATTGTAATTCTCCACAATATTGTATAATATGTTGTCTACATCAACCTAATGTATCTCATATTACATTAAGGCTTTATTTGGGATAGCTTTCTAAAATAACTTTCTCGTCACTTGCCATTTGTTGTTGTTAATAATCAACGGCTGCTTGGTAGTGCTTATCATTGCCACCCACCACAACATGTCATTACACACCTGTCACTACATTAGCTCACAGTTTTGCCTGTTGTTGCCTATCATTGCCACCACTAGCCCCAACCACTGTCCACTATTGTCCACCTACTATATTTCATCACATTTTAAATGTATCATAATGAACACTTAAATTATTTAACATTATTAATTTATATCAAATCAAACAACACACACAATTTTTAAAATGTTTATATTTGAATTACTTGTTATTTCTAAAATGCATTCATTTAAGAAGAACATATAGCCAAATAACACCTAAAGCATGAAAAAGAACCAACAAATATTCTTGGCCACTTCTTCACAAGCAATAGTTTGATTGAATCTAGATTAAGAAAAATATATTAGATGTGCGATATATATATGCATATGCCATATCATTTGATGAATATCAACAATATGCACTAGAAAATTTGAATTTATATCCTCCATAATAGGGCCATTGGGCAAATATGCTCCATATATTTTAATATAAAAAATATCCCTTAAAGTTCATTTCAAAACATAAATGCCCTTGAAAGTAAATGTATTTCACTCAAAAAATTATCGATATCTCGCCCATAACATATCGAAACACCATTTTCAATCAAGTTTCAACCTAGTTTGAACCTTGTAAGATCAAGTTTTAAAGAGGTCTAAACTTCTTTGAACTTATTTATAACCTACTTCGATTAGGTTCGAAATAATATTGAATATGTTACATTGATTATCAATCATATTTTAATCATGTTTGATCTGGATTGACAAGATTCAAACCTTATTCAACTTGGTTCAAACTTCAAGATTAAAAAAGAGTTAAGTTGGTTTACACATTATTTGAAACTTGTTCAATTGTGTTAAAACCATATTCGACTCATGCTTTTTTCTCATGTTTAATGTAGAATAATGTTCAAATAAGGAACAAACATAATATGAATATGACATAACTATGTCCAAACCACATTCATCTCTTTCTTTCTACTTGTGCTTAATATAGAGCAAAGTTTTAACTTTGCTAAGATTGTGATAGATAAGTGCAACTTAAAGATCATTCTCCATAATGACCAACATCTACTTCAGAATATCAATGACAAAACATAATTTACACATAACTATATAACTACATTCACATCAACATCAATCATGATCTACATAGCTATATAATTTAAAAATTCATTTAAGATCTATAACTATATAATTGCACATAAAATAAGTGTCATAGCTACATAATTTAAGAACAAGTATGCAAATAGATAAATTCACAAAATTTATTTAGAAGTCCACACAAATTCAATTATAATGACATGAAATACTTTAAATGCATTAAGGGTCTAAGTTATTGAAGAATAAGTCTACAAAAAAAACTTCTCTATGAAAATTACATAATATAATTCATAATTCAAGGAGAATCTTCTTTTAAGTAATGGATCGCATATACTCCACAACCATTTGCTGCAAAATAATACAATTGAAAACTTGTTAGTGTATAATTTGTAGAAATAAGATGTTAAATATTTTATTTACTCACAATCTCAAGGTTATTACTTGAACATTATGATTTCACCTCATTTATGTTAGCCACATCTATATTTAAAGTGATGAGAGAAAGCCCTTTATGTGTGCACATATCCCATGCTCTTCTAACAATGCATAGAAACACTTACATAGTGGGTCATTGTTTGTCTTAGCATTTGTGTATGTGGTGTAAAAATAAAATGGTAAAAAAAAATTAATGTCATCAACTTCATAAATAATACCACTTCACATATTATCTAATGGGGCTTATTCTAATTCACTAGTAGTAAAAGTATACACACACTACCACTATGCATTATTGATCAAATTATTCATCTAAGACAACTATATCTACCCAAAATGTATTGGAGTAGAGTAAAACTCGATACTTTATTAAAAATTTGATTGCATATATGCTACAGTATAATAAGCCATATCATAAATAATAATGTATTACTAAGGTACATTGTGTTCATCATACTATAGGTCATCATTATGAATTTATGATTGTTACCAAACCCTCTAACCAAGTTTGTGAGTGTATTTAGTTGTTAAAATCACATCATGTTATTGCCTCGTACTCCAATCTCCTTGTTTGATAAATTTTTTATAATCCTTGACGTTGATTGTATTTTAATTCAAATAAATAAAGCAACACAAATAATCTTAGAACAACAAAAACTTGCTAAAGAGACATCAAAGTTTGAGCAATACAAATATTTTAAATATCAAACAATCCTCAAGATCGATTGAGCATATACTTAAAACATAATAGTTCAAGTAACAAAAAAATTCAATGATTAATATTTATAGGACGGTCTCCCTCTTAATACAATAATAACAAATGAACTTTGTAAATTATAAATATTTTTTAAATAAAAATACATGAGATAAATATTCATATTATGAAGAATATAAAAAGTCAATTTTCTCTATTTATTTCCCAAAAAACTATCTTTATATAATTTTATATATTTAAACCATACTTGAAAGAGAGAACATCACTAGCGTCACCCCACAACCTTCAGGGGCTGTTTGATATCGGATTTACAGCGGGATTTAAGTCGGATTTACGCTAAATCCAGCCAAACAGTTTTTGTGCGCGCGTTAAATCCCGGGATTCAGTAAATCCCGGATTTACGGATTTACAGCTTAAATCCGGGATTTAGTAAATCCGAGCGGGATTTATCCGAAGAAGCGCGCGAAAGGAGAAAGTTACCTTCACAGCCATAGGCGGATTTAGGGGGGGGGGGGGGGGGGGGGGGGGGGGGGGTGCTAGGGGGGCACATGCCCCCCCTATTTTTTTTTTTTTTTTTTTTTTTTTTTGCTTTAAGGGAGCTCATTGGCTGTCATAGCTTTTTGCCATCTCTCCTCTCTCTCTCTCTCTCTCTTTACCATTTTATTTTTATAGATTCAACCTCTTCCACTAGCCTCTCTCTTTCTCTCTCTCTCCCTACATGAGGATGAGATTATTTTTTTCTCTTCATCTTCACATCAATAGTATTTTTTTAATTAAAAATTTCATCAATTTAAAAAAAAAAAACTCAAATTCTAGTAAAAAAATATGTAATTAAAGCCAATAAATTACATTAGGGGAGAATTATAATATTTAAATTTAAACCAAGTAGCATAAAAGATGTTTATTATAAATTATTATATATTTTTAATATACTTTTATAATAATAAGATATAGTTTTTTTTATATATTTATTGGTCGTAAAATATTTTTTAGTTATATTTTTATTTAAATTAGATATGAAAATATAGGGTAGAAAAGTGGTCGAAATATATTAGTACGATAATATATAATTTAAATAAATTTATGTTGAAATTAATTTAGTTGAGCATGACAATAAGTTTTTTTTTTCATTATCATAGAATTTATCTTCTTATAATTAAAAAAAAATAAAACCATAATTTCAATTTGAAGCTAAAATGAAAATGTTTGAGAGTATTTTTAAAGTCAAAATTTTGTGCCCCCGCAGATAAAAATTCCTGGCTCCACCACTGTTCACAGCCAGCGAGCTCCCGTTCTTGCTTCCGATCAAAATGTCGTAACTTCTGATCCGGATTGAAGTCGTCGCAGGAGCGAAGTCGAACAGCCACGAAGGAGCCGAAGAAGCGACGCCTGCAATCTCTACACCTGCAAAAGCAACGGAGCCGAACAGCAACAACGGAAAGAGAAGATGAAAGGCAAACCCTGGACGCCTCTAAGTTATTATTGATTAACTTAATTAATATAATTTACATTATTAATACTTAAGTAAATTAATTAAATAGTTAATTGTACAATTAGTGCATAAATTAAATAAATTAATTAAAATTATTAATAATTAAATAATTTAACTTAATTGCATAATTAATAATTAAATATTAATACAATTATCTTAATTAATATAACTTAAAATATATATTATTAAATATATAATCAAGTGTAAATA
Organism: Dendrobium officinale; assembly: GCA_019514585.1. NCBI lineage: Eukaryota > Viridiplantae > Streptophyta > Magnoliopsida > Asparagales > Orchidaceae > Dendrobium > Dendrobium officinale. The sequence goes on from CM033697.1 coordinate 1,494,225, forward strand.
ATAATTAACGAATAATTTGTATTTAACATGTTATTACTTTTTTATTAATTATGACTAGAAAGTCATCGCAGGAGCAAAGTCGAACAACCACGAAGGAGTCGCAGAAGCGACGGGTGCAATCTATACATCTGCAAAACAACGAAGCCGAAGAGCAACGACGAAAAGAGAAGATGAAAGGAAAACCATAGAAGACTCTAAAAGTTATTATTGATTAACTTAATTAATATAATTTAAATTATTAATAATTAATTGTATAATTAGTTCATAAATTAATTATCTAATTTAACTTAATTATATAATTAGTAATTAAATATTAATATAATTAGATTAATTAATATAATTTAATATATCTATTATTAAATATATAATTAATTGTGTAATTAATAAGTAATTTGTACTTAACATATTATTAAATTTATAACACATTATATTTTTTATTTTTAATTATAAATTTATTTTTAAGTTATAATTATATTTTTCACATTTAAATCCCTAACTGCTATAAATCCTGAAATATGTTACCAAACAGTTTCTCAGGATTTAACAGGATTTAACATTTGGCATATCAAACAATTTTCAGGATTTAACACATTTTCGATTTATTAAATCCGAATTTAAAGGATTTACTAAATCTCACTAAAGTTAAATCCCACTTGTTGCCAAACAGCCCCTAAGAATGTAGAAACTATAGACCATCTGCAGACTGCAATGGCCCTCTCCACGTTGACATGACGCCCCGCTCGCCGAACCCCTCCGCCGCCGACGAGTTCAAACTGGCCAAAGAAACCCTCGCCCGCCTCAACCACAACCTCCCCGTCACCCACCCGCTTAGCCCCTCCACCTTAACCCATGCCCTCCTCTTTGCCTTCCCCTGCCGCCGCCTCACCCTCTCTCTCTTCCCCTTCCTCTTTCGCCTCCCTTCCTCCCCTCCCTCCCTCTCTCCCCTCTCCCTCGCCCTCCACATTCTCTCTCACCTCAACCTTATCTCTCCCGCCCTCTCCCTCTCCCGCTTCCTCACCTCTCACTTCCCCCTCTCTTCCCTCCTCCCCTCCCTCTCCACCTCCCTCTCCCTCCTTCCCTCTCAAAACTCCGCCTTTTCCGCCTCCCCTAATGCCGTCGACCTCCTCATCAAATCTTACTCGTCTTCCTTCCAAATCTCCGAAGCCCTCTCTGTTCTCTCTCTCGCTAAATCTATCGGCTTCACTCCCTCTTTACTATCCCACAACTCTATCCTCCACGCCATGTTCCGCTCTCGCCACTCCGATGCCTCCATCAAGAAGCTCTTATCCGAGATCACCTATTCCGGCGTCTCCCCCAATGTCTACACTTATAACATTCTCATTCGTGGGTTCTGCTCAAGCGGAGATTTTGTCACGGCGATTGGCTATTTTGAAGAGATGAGGATGGCTGGTTGTTCGCCTAACGTTGTCACTTATAACACTCTGATTGATTGGTACTGCAAGTCGGGGGCGGCCAACAAAGCAATTGGATTGTTGGGCTTTATGCTAGAGAGGGGAGTGAGGCCGAACTTGATTACTTATAATTCGTTATTGAATGGGTATTGCAGGGAGAGGAGGGTAGGAGATGCACGTAAGTTGTTTGATGAAATGGCTAAGGAGCGAGTAGTGCCTGATGTGGTTAGTTATAATACTCTTGTGAATGGGTATTGTAAGGAGGGGGATGTGCACGGGGCATTGGTGGTGATTGATGAAATGTGGAGGAAAGGCGTGAAAGGGAATGTGGTGACATATACTTCGGTAATTAGCGCGATGTGCAATGCTGGCAATCTGAGCAGGGCAATGGAGATTGTTGGGAGGATGCGGGAGAGAGGGATTCGACTCAACGAGGTTACGTTCACAAGTTTGATAAGCGGGTTTTCAAAGAAGGGTCTCTTGGATGAGGCCATGGATGTTATGAAGGAGATGAGAGAGAATAGGATTGAAGCATCAGTTGTCTGTTATAATGCTCTGATTAATGGGTACTGTATTTTGGGAAAAATGGAAGAGGCTTTGTTGATTATTCGTGATATGGAGAAGGAGAGAGGCTTGATGCCTGATGTGATAACTTACAGCACAATACTTAGTGGGTATTGTAGAATTGGAGATGTGGATATGGCATTCAAGTTTTACAGAGAAATGGTTGCCAAGGGTGTCTTGCCCGATGCAATTACATACTCTTCACTCATTAGGGGACTTTGTGAGGTGAGAAGATTGGTTGATGCTGCTGAGATGTTCGATGAAATGATTAGCAAGGGGTTGAAGCCTGATGAACTGACATACACAACACTTATTGATGGGCATTGCAAAGAAGGGGAGTTGGAGAAGGCTTTTCTTCTTCACTATGAGATGATTGGGAATGGTATTCTCCCTGATGTAGTTACTTATAGTGTCCTAATAAATGGTCTTAACAAGATGTCGCGAACCAAGGAAGCCAGACGCCTACTTTTTAGGTTATACCATGAGGAGAATATTCCAGATAGAATCACATATGATGCTTTAATGGAAAGCTGTGACAAAACAGATTTCAAGAGTGTTGTATCTCTAATAAAGAGCTTTTGTATGAAAGGATTGATGGATGAAGCTGATAAAGTGTTTGGCTCCATGCGTGAGGGGAGCTTGAAGCCTGATGAGGCTGCCTATAATGTAATTATTCATGGGCACTGCAAATGTGGAAATGTTCTGAAGGGGCTAAGCCTGTATAAGGAAATGCTGCAGGCTGGTCTCTCTCCTAGTGCCATAAGTACAATATTTCTAATAAAAGGGCTTGCAACTGAGGGGATGAATGAAGAGCTTAATCAGATTATTGAGCATTTATTGAGAAGCTCTGTGCTAACAGATGCTGAATCATCAAAGATTCTTGCTGACATAAACCTGAGGGATGGAAACTTGGAGGCTGTGGTTGATGTTCTTACTAAGATGGCAAAAGATGGCCTTCTTCCAAAAAGTGGGTAGAGGTTGGGAGTTTCTAGATCTTTGAAACTAAAGAAAAAATTGATCTCCCTTTCTGAAGGGCTTAGATTTTTCCAATTTTGATGGGCAGTGAATTGGAGATGTTTGTTGAATTTGATGCTTCACAGGGACTGGATATTGGTGGGGCTGTATGAGAGGGAGAATGTGCATCTTGTGCTCCGTTACTTTTCAGAAACAACTTGATCTTCTTATGGATGAAGAATTGTATCAAATAATGTGTTTTATTTGTTTCAGAGTGTGGACAGGCAAGTAAAGGTGTGTATATTCCCAGCTTGAAGCTAAAGAACAGGTTTCTGCAAAATCAAATGCCAGGTGGTCAGATCTTTTTCCAACTTGCTGTGAAAAAACAGGTTTGGAAAGTTGCTGCATGAAATATTATACTTTTTTTTACAGCTAAATGCATATTAGTTTGAAGAAAATTTTTTAGGATCAAATTTTTTATGTAATATCTATATCTTTTAGACTTACAGAACCATATCCCCCTCACCTCCATCCATCAAATTTTATGACAAAACCTTTGTCTATATTATTTGCTGTTGTCAAATTTCTAATTTTTTTATTGTGGCATGCAAAAATGTATAGGTAATGTTATATTGGGAATAGAGGTGGTTTTCTCAATAAAATCGAAACGTAGGTTTTGAATCAAATCAAGGTGTATGTTTTGAGTTGAAAACAAAAAACAATTTCATAAATTATGAAAAATTAGATAACATACCATGTTCATAAAAAAAGTATAATTTTAACTCATAAAAGATGCACAATAGAAAAGTAAACATAGTTCTAAATATCGAATAGAAGTTCCGAGTTCATTAAAGATGAAAACTATTAACTTATGATAGGACAAGATTCTAAATGAAGTCTTTTGAAGATCTAAGTCAAGTCTTTTATGCCCCAAAATCAATATTATCATTATCATCATCACTAATAGGATCATCAAAAAAAATCATTGTGATATCTAATAGCTCTATGTTAGACTGGTCCATACGGGACCGGCCTAGGCGGAACCAAGGCGTAAACGTTCGCCTCTCCTGAATGCCGATCGCACCGCCAACGTCAACATAGAAGTTTTGGAAGGGTTTTTGAAAAAAGTTTATGAGGAAATTTTAATGTAGTGAATGTTTATGGATTTCTTTTTGATTTGTATGCATTAAATAGTTTGTTTTCCTAGGGTTAGAGCATCTTGAATTTGGCTGAAATTTGAGATTTCTTAGGGTTAGGTTTCCTTTGGGCTCTAGCGGCGTCTAGAGATTGGGAGAGAACTATCCTCATCTCGAATAGAGGATCAATTGTACCTTGCTCTTTCCTTTCCGTATTAATGGATTTCATGCAATAAAATTACTATTTTGTTATTTTTCATTGGAGTTTGAAAGCGTTTTCTCGCTGTTTTTGCTCTCTTGATAGGAATTACTTGAAATCTTCAAGTGTTTCCTATCACTCTATTGCAATTACCGACCGGATGATAAGTGACATACAACAATCTTATTGTTCATGCTTGTGCAAAGAATTTGAAATATCAACAAGCAACAAATGCAGCATCTTGTATTCAATGTCAATATATGACCAAGCATATTAAGCACTGCAAGCAATAAAAGGGTTCAACATGCAATAAATGTCGATGAAGGTGTATTTAAAAAATTCGAAGCAAATGCAATCCTCATGCAATCAATGTCATCGATTGGGAGTGAAAACACCAATCCACATGCGAACAATGTAGTTTATTGTAAACACTAATAAACAGCTACGATAGTTGACAAATTGTAAATATAATGGGTTCCCTAACAAATATGGTTAACAAAGATGTTATGCATACAATGCCTTACCTACGATAGAAGGAAAGATTTGTATTGCAAACATACCCCGTACTGCGTGTAACTAGTGTCATTGCAAACGAGTACACCAAGTCATATGCGAATGATGATAACGAACATAACACAGGTGCAATGACTTCCTACAAGTTTGTAATTTCGACCCGTTTGTCATATGGGTCGGGTTCGGGTTTGTAATTCCAACCCGTTTGTAAAATCGGATTGGGTTTGGGTTGATCCAAAAACCTAAAACCAATCCGGATTGACCCATTTGTAATCTCGTGTGACCTATCTTCGTCAATCGTTGTGTCACTCGCATTGCGTCATCGCGTTCGTCGCGTTAGTGCTGCGTCAATTATCGCTTGTTGCTCACTACCTCATCGCTTCACCGTTGTCGACTTGTTGCCGGCCCCGGCTGTCGTCGTCCTGCTTGTGCTTATGTCGTGTCGCCGTTGTCGTTTGTAATTCCGCTAGCATTGCCTCTACCATCCCAACAGAGCTACCGCTGTCTGCCACCGCTATCTGCTTGCCACCGTCCCTCCCGCGCTGCTATTACGAGCAGGTGATTATTTCCCTAGCGGGTTGGGTCGGGTCAACCCAGCAACCCGCACGAGTCAGGTCTGGGTTGACAATCTTGACCCGTTGTAAAATCAGGTCGAGTTAGTGTCGACCTATTTACGGCCAGGTTAAGTTGGGTTTGACCCGAACCCAACCCGTTGACCCTAATTGACACCCCTACCCACATAGTCAACCTTAACTTACAAACAAACATGTTCATCTGATTATAAGCGGGGATGATCGATATGTAATAACTTGCCAATCAAAATGCATGAAGATATCATTGGTGAATGCAGTTCAGCTGGCAGCCAACATCAAATTACAAATGAGCATATTTATTTGCATAACAAGCAATAACAGAGGTTATGCTGCAAGGACGAGGGATCCTCTGTGAGTGTGCATATGCAACGCGTCATTTGTAAGCAAGGGCTGAAGATCATAACAAATGTAGGAGAGCTACAATAAATGTAAGCTCCTGCAAGCTGTTGTAGAAGAGCCGTTATGCATCCAATGTATTGTCCACAAGCAAAATGCAATGTGATTACACCAAATGCAAATGCTTACGAGCTATCGTAGGGAACTCGTTGTGCATACAACAAACTATATGTGAGCGAGTACAAGATAATTATAGTGAATGCAGTTATCTAAGAACTACAATGGGAGATTCGTTAGTGCATGACAATCTACCCACATAGGGTAGCAAACAACTCATGATGTAGCGTCACACCACCGAATCCACAACATACATGCAAGCTGATAGAAGGTGTTTACAAAATTCTCAAATGAGACCTATCGCACCATGATGTTACGCCACCATGCCACCAGATCCGCAACATGCATACAAGCAGATATAAGGCATGTGCAAATTCTCAAGAAAAACCCTGTGTATTTCTCATATGCAAGAAGCAGCAAATAATCATAGTGTCACACCACGCCATCGGATTCACAACATGCATACAAACGGATAAAAGGGTTGTGCAAATTCTCAAGTGAAGCCCTTCGCATTTCTCATCTACAAGAAGCAGCAAATAACCATAGTGTCATGCCATGCCATCGGATCCACAACATTCATAGAAGCGGACAAAAAAAAGTTTACGGGCTTCTACATAAAATGTCTTGCACACCTAAATGTTGATCAGTGTCAAATATTTTAAAATGCCTTCATATATATATATATATATATATATATATATATATATATGTAAAAGTACACATGCAAGTACATTAATCAGTATACATGTAAGAATGTACGCCCGCATGTGCCTCGACAAGCGTGTTATGGGTGCACACGTGACGTCTGAGGATGCTGCATTGGTCAAATATAAATCACAGTTCAAACTCGATCCTTATCCATGAAAGGATAAAAGTTGACATGGCTTGAGCCAACAAACGAATATACGGTTGTAGTGTCGACCAGAATATTTATCTTATATGTTCATATTAGACTTTCAAGGTTTATAATAAAGAAAATTCATTGGCAAAAGCACAAAGTCTAGTACAAACCCGATCATCTGCCAACAATCAAACATAGTCGATAAGGTTCAGTAGATAATTAAAAAAATGCCCCCCAAATACATGCATGGACCCCGATGAGCATGTTGTATTTACACATGTGACGTCTGATGATGCTGCGCAGGTCAAGAAATGAACTTAAGTTTATGTTCAATCCTTCTCCTTGATAGGACGGGTGTCGACACGACTTGAATCAATGAATAAATATACGGTCACAATATTAACCGAGATATTTGATTTTATACGTTCATATTAGATCTTCAAGGCCTATAACCGGGAAAGTTCATTAATAAAAGTATAAAACCAATAAAAAATATGATCCTTTGTTAGCAAGTTGGCAGAGTCGATAAGGTTCAAAAAAAAAATAAAAAATGCCATAAGTTATCCCAATGATGGTCGTGTTAAACGTAGATCTCAACCAGAGGAATTAACTCCAAATAATTACGAAGACTTCCCAAATGCCCATAAAAATTATAAAAAAAAAAAAGAAAAAATTACAAAAATTTAAAATATTTAAATTAAAATAAATCATCAAAACGCTTAAAGCAAAATCAATTCACCCTCCGCAACAAGTTACTGAGGTGGACAAATTTGAAAACTACTTCAGCTCATAAAGAGCTAATGTCTGGTCGAGAATATCACTAATATTCATTCTCAAATAATCTCCTATCAATAAGGATGTGGCATTGGTCTTCTAATCTACAGTTTGGTCTGACGGCTCCGCAAATAACTCTTGTTTAGCTAGATGGCTCCATTTGATTAAAAATTACGACAAAGACCCCCAGACCTAATGGTTTGGTCCAACGACTCCACTATATTACGGTTATGGCTATAACCCGTATGATCTCCAACGACATTAAATCCTTGACATATGAATCAATAGGATATCATAGATAGGGTACAAAGCCATTTGTCAACTAAGGTGAATTCAAATTTGTCTCCTTAAACAAATATTCACCCCTACAAGTTGCCATTGGACAAAACAACCAATGGATGCCGACAATGGTCATTCGGTCAGGTTGGGTCGACTACATCCTCTAATTAAGTAGACCAGGGACCATGATGACTCGGAATGGCAAAACCATGGGATATTAATCGGGTTCATCATCATTCCCCCACCATCCGCTTCAAGTGTAAGATGGCGAAATATTTAATTTTAAATATTAAATCTTCAACAATACCAAACCTACTGCTATTATACACCAAATACTATGTATTTCTATGTAATTGATCGACAACTAGCCTTAATCGAAAGTCCTCTCCCGTTATCGAGAGGGGCAATTAACTATAAGATCTTGTGCCTATAGGAAACTAGAACTCAAATCATAAAGTCATCGCAAAATGAGGGCTAAATATCTAGGTAGTGTCTTATTCACAATCCAATATGCCTTTAGAAATTTTACCTCGGAACTTAATTCGTTAAAACTCTTCCGAAAGAGGAGAGTTCGGTATGTGAATTTTTGGAGCCCCCAGATCTTGATTGTGCTCATCATCGCGCCCCCCCCCCCCCCCCCCCCCCCCCCCCCCCCCCCCCCTCATCCCACCCCCCCCCCCCCCCCCCCCCCCCCATCATATGCTTTAATTGCAAGGTGGTGAATTTTTAATTTGAAATATTAAATTTTTAAATACATAAACTACGTTGCTACTATACATCAAATTCTTTGTATCTATTTGACGACTAGCCTTAATCGAAAGTCCTTTCTCGCTATCAGGATGGGTAATTAACACAGATCATAAAGTCCTCGCAAAATGAGGACGACATCTCTCGATAGTGTTTTATTTAAAACCCAATTTGCCTCGGAACTTAAGCTTTTAAATTCTCTTTGATGACCCAAAAAAGAGAAAGGGGCCGTGGAGAGGCCGGGGAGCAAATTTTCGGAGCCCATATCCCACTAACAACGTTTTGCAGTTTCCACATTGGACATGATGAAATATCTTCTATTGTTGTGTATTGGATAACTATTTTTAGGCCACTTTTTGTGAATTTGACTAACATAAAATGATTTAATGGCGAAAACTAATTTGCGCCCTTTTTTATTTTCCATCCCTTGTTGGAATATATGAAGGCCAATTCCTTTCCTTTAGTAGGACTTTGAATTAGTTAAACAAAATAAAGTCAAACTCTCAAACATAAAAATATATTTTGATGTAATTGTTAAAATTTTATTGGAAATTTTGAAATTAAGCATGCTCATACATGACTGCTCTTAGAATGATTGCGGTCCTAAAAAAGTTGGAGCAATGGGATAAAATTGTGCGGCCAATAGGTCAAAGAAGATAATATTTTGATGATTATGAGTTCGAGCTGTTATAAATAGTATAATGTTATCCAATATAAAATCCTACACCATGAAAGCTTCCTCTTGAACTCATTTCTAGACTTGGCGGAAGCCATCTCTTAAGCTTGTTATTAGTATGCTTTAATCTTATCTAATCTAGAGTTTAATTATGGGCATGACAATAGTCTACTTCCTGACTAATTTTAGTGATAAAGATGGTATAATTTTAGGTTGCTCCAGCCTTTGCTGCTAGGATGAGATTAGGGCAATATCAGAGACTGGCAAGTATCACTATAAGGTAGCTGAATAAACATTATAATATTATAAAGATAGTTCTTGTAAGTATCCTTACTATCCAGGTTACAGATTATTAACTGACTTGTTTAGTTTAATGACTATAATTCCATGTAAATATATGATTGTGATACTTAGAACATTGAATCTTATATTAGATATGGCTGAGGATAACTTTAAATAAACAAAGAAAGATTAACTATCCTTATCTTCTAATTGACATCCTCATCACTTCTCAAGTTGATCATATAAATAAAATAGATTAATATAATGATATGATTTAAGCAAAGATAGGATAATGGGATCAACTATATGATCTCCATGAATTGTGCAGTTTTTGATCCATTAGCATGAAATAATCCAGTTTGATCTGAGCTGAACCAAATTTTATTATGATCCGACTCGATTTATCAAATTTGATTCAAGAGCTTCTCTCAATCAAATTTTAATCTCTTAAGATAAATTATTAAGCTAGCATGCATAAATACATAGATTCATATAATACAAATATATAAATGTATATATATACATTAATTTAAATGCATATACATACCTAAAAATATGTAAATGCATTCTTATGTAGGACTTCGTCTGAAATAATTTTCTTTTTGTTTTCTAAAAAGAGCTTTGTAGTACAATATTTTTATCTTAAAAATTTTATATTTATAATTATGAAGCCAATCATTAATATTTCTGTAACACTACAATTAATACTCCCACATAAAGCTTCCATTATATTAAAGATGACTCAAACACCATTCATAATAAAAAAATAAAAATAAAAGAGAAAAATCAATAGATGCTCCAAGGAGATTGGTTTCTAAGATAGTATGGTATCTAGCCTAACCTAATTCTATGCGCTTTACTGTTCTATCTAATTAATACATTGACCAGAATATTAAATGTTTAATTATAGTGATTAAAGGCTTAAGATTTGATAACTTTTGAGTCAAATCCGCGTTTTATACTGCCTTTACTCAAGCACTATGAAAATGTCATGGTCCCCATAAAAAAATATATAAATTCACTCTGCATTTTCTTCCCAGTCTATATATAGAGATGTATGTTAGCCAAATCTCCTTAAACTGCTATCCACAAACTACTCTTCCTTTCTTCAAAACCATATGGTGTCCATGTCTTCTTCTTCCTCCTTTCATTTATCTACTCTTCTTAACTATGAGTTCACCATTCTAAAGCTAAAAAACCTCGAAATCGATCTCTCCTTGCCGGGAAATCTCTTCATCAGGTACTACTTCAAACCAGGATCAGAGAAAACATTTCGTGTGGACACTAAATGCATTCCCTTGAGCTCATCCAACTCCATGATCTCATTGAACCACAAAGCTCTGTTTGAATGCAGAGTTAATTCAGTTGGAGCTGATCCTTCCTTCATAGAAGATATAAAGAAGAAGAAGAAGAAGATGTCTGTTATGTTGGAGTTGAGGTGGAGGAGGAGAGGCTATTCAGTTTTTGGTATGAAGATGCCGGCAGAGTCTAAGGTGTTGGCTACAGCAAATGTTCCATGGAAGGATGATTTGGTGGAGAGATGGGTGAAGTTAGAACGCAGGAGCAGAGAGTTGAGAGGGAAGGAGATTGAGGTTCTTGTAGGGATGAAGGCTTGGGAGAAGGAAGGGGAGATTGAGTGTGATTGTGAGGGATGTAAATTTGGATGGATGGGAGGAGATGATGTGTGTTTTTAACTGATATATATATTAAAAAAAAAAGAAACTGATGTATATTTTGATAGTGGAGTGGATGCTTGAGAGTAGTTAATTGCTTCTTTTTTATGGCTGGAGTGAGTGATTTATGTATAACAAGGTACTTACAAATTGTTTTATAATTGTTAGGAATTGTGAAAATCCTTCTTATGATGCGTAAGTTAATTTGCATTAATACTTAAATGAGCTAAACATGATGTATATACATCATATTTATAAACTCGCCGATTATTCTGATCGAAATTATCAAAATTTAGTGAATCATTCAAGTTTGGTTCAGACTAGCAAGTTCTTCATTCACTTGTGACTTCACAATCACACTGAAAGCATGATAGACTTTTCGTTGAGGATGATTTTTTTATTGTTTCTTAAAGCAATTTTTTAGTACAAAAATTTTTACTTTAAAAATTTTTATAACAAAAAATTACTTTAAAAAACAATAAAAAAAATTATCTCAAACGAAGCAATGAGAATCTCGTTGTCATTGCCACTATTAGTGAATAATAGCATATTGACGAGGAGCAAGCATTACTATATTAGCAAAATTCATTACGGTAGGCAATGGAGAAAATATTAAAAATGATCTTTCTTTATTAGATCTAAATGAGAATTTAACTTTTAACCGGACACAATTGAGAAAAAAGATTCATTAACCCACGTAGTGAGATAAAAGGCTTGATGTTGTTATTGTAGTAAATTGTGATTTGTATGATAGTATCATAATAATCAAACAGTCTTTATGAAGCCCAACATTCTTGCTCCCATGATTTTTTTTTTCTTCTACATCAAAGATTGAGCTCAAAGTTATATTTATATCAAGGAGTCATTCCTACCTTGGCTAGAATCCTTCATTAGCTCAATCTGCCTCAAATCTAAATTAAGCCCAATGAAACACCATCCTAGTAAAGGTAACAGACTACGAAGACTCTCAAATGAAAAGATCCCCAAAATGAATTACAGTATAAGATAAAAGGAGGTGGAGCACAAGATATTTAAAGAAGAGGAGTTGAAGGACCAGAATAAATGTTGGTTTCAGGCTTATTAAGTTCATGTACTTTGAATCATTAAATGAAAAGGACCTGAACGAAAAGACAAATCGACATAAGGTAGGATGAAGATCAGCTAACAAAACAATGGCAATCATAGCATATTAAAGTAAGCAAATAACAATTTTGATGGGGTAAGTCAGTCTGCACCACACAATTTCATATTTTGTGAAATTTTATTTCAAGTTCTAGATAAATCTATAATAGATGCAAATAAAGAAGAATAGCGCAAGACTAGACATTAAAACTAAAAATTAAATGATATAACCAATAAAAATAAAAGATGATACAGAAAAAAAGTGAAGGAACTAAACTTCTGTAAGCACGCTGAATAGCAAAAGGCATATGAAAAACCACAGAAGACTTCTAATTCCGATTCCAACAGTAAGCAGAAAACTGCTCCATCAAAGAAAACCTGATTTCATAACAATTAACAATACCACTGGATCGCCTGCAACACCAATAAAAAGCAATAGATATATCATTTTGGTTTAGATAAACAGATAACTGTAAATTGACATGACGAAATAACATCAGAAGGTTTCCAGGCAACCATTAAACATAGAGAGAGAACAGAATTCCGCTTCCCAGAAAATAATTGTTAGGCTTCTTTTGGGACAGCTTTCTTTCTGCTTCTTAAAGCAGCTTCCTAGTATAAAAATTTTAACTTTTATACTAGGAAGCTGCTTTAAGAAGCAATAAGAAAGCCGTCGTTTGAGACGACTTGCTTACTACTTCAAGCAGTTTTTTAATACCAAAATTTTAATTTTTATATTAAAAGCTGCTTTAAGAAGTAGTAAGAAAGCTATACCAAACTAAGCCTAAGGCTTCGTTTGGGACGGCTTTTTTATTGCTTTATAAAACGAAGTTTTAGTAAAAAAAGCAATAAAAAAGCCATCCCAAACGAAGCCTAAGTCACATACAAAAAGCAAATGACAAACGCTAAGGATGCTTCACAAAAAAGAACCTTTTGAAACAACACAAACTGCTGGGATACTGCCCTTGGCCTTGCATACCTAAGGGGGTAAAAACAAGTTCACACACACATACATAAACTGCTGCAGGTATATCAGCATCATCAATGACAAGTGATATGGAGCCTTCTGATTCTGATGACCATGTCTGTAAAGACCTCTACAATAGCAGATGGGTTTGTCACAATCATTCAACATCAAAAGTATAAAGTGCAGAATTCACTACATACAGGCGTAGCACCTATCACACTAGGATAGCAAGGGCCATTGTCAGCATTAGTGCCGCCTGTGATGACCTTTATCTTCACTATACTCGTGCTCACGCCTGTCTCTTCTCGAATGTTTCTGAGACTCGTCATATTTTCTCCTCTTATTATCACCATAACTTCGATGATCCTCATCATGACTTCTGCTTCTATATTTATCCTCATGGCTCCGTTCTTTTGAGGCTTGCTTTTCCCTATAGCCACCTTGACGACCTTCATAATTGTGGTCATCTTCAAAACGTCTTCTAGTGCCATGTGTGTCTTCATTTAAGAGGTCATTCGGAACCTGTTTATCCTCATACTTTGTCCGCTTCCTTTCATCATAAACCTGCTTATCTTCGCTGTTGTTTCTGCTACCATATTTGTCTGGAAGGGAGAAACCTTCTGCAGTCTTCTTGTTCTCACACCTTTTCCTCTTTCTGTCTTCATCTTCTGTGAAAGTTCTACCCTCAAGTATGTCTTCATTAAAATTTTCTTTTGAAGAATGCTTTTCAAGGTGCCCATTTCTCTTACCATCTTCATAATCATGCCTCTTATATGTGTGTTTACTGCTGCCATGTCTATCTACAGCAATGAGTTCTTGTGAAGACAGCTTGTCCCCCAAATCTCTCACCATCCGTGACATTCTTCATTCTACCAAGTTTATCTTCAGCAGAATAAGCTGTCTGACCCTGCATTTCAACATATTTATTAGGCTGATAGCCCTCCATGTGATCATCACCAGCCTTATGACTACCATCATACCTTTTGCTATCCCTTTCAGTTCTCCTCACATCATGTGCCATTCTAGATACATCAGCATGCTTACCATCATAGAAGTTTTGTTCCTTTCCTGCTTCTTGCTTATGGTGTGCATGGATACTGTTAGTGTCTCTTATTGAGTGGAGGTAGTCACTTTTGTCACTCCTCTTAGAGTAATCAAGGTTCTTACTTCTGCCATCATCATCAGTGAAATGATTTGGTTTAACTTTTACTCCACGGTCACCATTGGAACTCGGGCCTGTTTTAGTAGCAGATGTAGATTCACGCTCCTTGGAACTTTTGCCATCTACTCTTCTGACTTCCTTAACCCCTGCTCTTCTTCGGTCATTCTTCTCTTCTCTGTGGCCACTGCTCGCATCGGAAGAGGAACTGCTATAATATGAGCTGTAGCTATCGCTTTCACTTGCATCACTATCCAAATCCGACTCCTTTTGAAAACTATGGTACCCCGCACTCTTAACGGTCTTTTTTTTCTTTCCACCATCAGAGTCGCTGTTTTCATCATCAGCTTCAAGCCTCCCCTTCTTTCTCCTGCTAGCCTCAGTTGATTTCTTGTGCTCTGGATGCCTCTTGTCACTACCAGTGTCAGAGCTCTCTTCATCAGAATCATGACGCTTCTGCTTCTTCTCTCCAACTTTATGCTTGTCACGGTCAAAATTGCTAATTCTATCATACTTGGTGTCTTTAGTAAAAAAATTATTTCTACTATTAACATCAGAATAATCAATCTTGTGCTCTGGATGCCTCTTATCGACATCAGTGTCAGAGATCTCTTCATCAGCATCATCCCGCCTCTTCTTCTTATCCCTAACGTTATGCTTCTCACGGTCAAACTTGCTATTTCTATCATGCTTGGTGTCCTCAGTAAAAATGTTCTTTCTATCATCATCATCAGAATAATCATTCATGTGCTTGTGGCTAGGCTTCATGTATTTCTCTAGTTTAGTCCTACTACTGTTATAGTCAACAGTTTCAGATTCTGATTCCTCTGAATAGTCTCTAACATCTCTCTTCTCATGCTTCTTCTTTTTACTTGCTTTTTCATTTCCACCACCAATATCTGAGCTGTTATTATTCTGTCTATTTGTGTACTTGTTCTGTTTCAAAGAAATTTCCTTTCCGCCTCTTCTTTTTTTATCACCACCGTCTGAATCAACATGCTCAGGTTCAAGTCTTCGGTCTTTGTTCAGTAGACTCCCTTTTCTTTCTTTAGCCAAATAAACTCCATCTGAATCAGAATCTGTGTCATACCTTTTCCTCTTCTTGTACACTTGACGTTTCTTATCACTATCAGAGTCAGAGCTTTCTTCATCAGAGTCATGTCGTTTCTTCTTCTTCTTCTTCTCTTCAGCTTTAAGCTTTGTCTTGGCAATTTCACAATCTCTATCATGCTTAGTATCTCTAGTTAAAATTTTCTTTCTACAATCACCATCAGAATAATCAATCGTATGCTTGTGGTGCGGTTTTGTGTATTTCTCCATTATCTTCCTTCTAATGCTACTCTCATCATCAGTTTCAGATCCTGATTCATCCGAGGATTTCCTTACACGTCTCTGCTCATGTTTCTTATTTTTGCTTGCATTTTCCTTTCCACTATCAATCTCTAAGCTGTTATTAGTTAGGCTTGTACTAGACTTTTTATATTTCATAGAAATTTCCTTTTTACCTTTTTCCTTTTTCATCACCACTATAAGAATCCACATGCCTAGAATCAAGGCCACCCACTTCATTTAGTAGTTTCCCATTTTTTTCTCTAGCTAAGGCATCTCCATCTGAATCAAAATCTGTATCATTACTTTTCTTCTTCTTACTAGGATTGGGATACCCTTGATTTTCAAATCCTTTCTTCTCTTTGTCATCATGTCCCTCATTAAAATACCTTTCAGGATCAGAATGTCCAGAATCATCCTCAGAATCATGAATACTGTTTTTACCCTGTTTCTTCTTCTCTTTCTTGTCTTCCCCAATTTTCAAGGCTGCTCTCATAGTTTCTATCTGCTTCTCTTTCCGTGCAGCAATTTGATGTGTTTGTGTCTCCGAAAACCTGTAAAAACATAATTGAAAGGAAATAATGAATGAATAGATACCAAGCTCTCTAATCTTAAATTCTCAAGCATCACAACTTCAAAACAGTGGAAGATCTTCCAAGTCAACCAGTACCATACTTCATGTAATAAGGATCCTTCCCAATTACCCTTATTAGTGAACTGATGCAATTACTAATCACATCCATCAATTTTATTTTGAGTTGCTGAAATTTGATCAATTGAAATCAAAGTAGTTTAAAAAAAATTATGTGACTTCAGTTCCAACCTACCAAAACTAGAGCGACATTTCACACTGAAATAATTACAAGGTGCATCATTAAAACAAATAGAGTAGATTTTTTCACTGATGTGAAAGGATATCAATACGCAAAAGCATATGCTTAGATGGCAGGCAGATAAGCAAAATCTGACATATAACACTTTTTTTTATCTGGCATATAACACTTACTCTAAATTTAATTTAGGGTTGTTTAGAAGCATGGCTGATTTAAGTATAATTTTGTATATCTTGTACCCAAATTTTGTAAACCTTAAGGGGTTGTTAGGTTGCAAGATTTAACCAAGAGTTGGCCAATCTTGCCAAACATGTTTATTGTGGGTCATTAAATCTTATAGTTCTTAAAATCCTATTTTCTCTCTGTTATGCGCCAAATTTAGGATTTAGTAAATCTTGGAAGAGCCGGGATTTAGCAAATCCTTAAGCATGTCATCTACAGTTTCCTCTTCTTTATACCTCGTTGTCAACTCTGATGGCATAGATCCTCATCAGGCCATTAACTTTACATTTTATTCTTCATTTCATCCTAATTAGATTTAATAATATCCCAGTCAACTTTAAGAATATATAATCAACAATATGATTAATCAGTTAAATAAAAAAATTTAGCCAACCTTTAAAGAACCTAAGCAAACCCTTCTTTACTTTCTAATTATCTTAGTTTAAAATATTAACTACTAAATTACACATCAATCAACTTCCGCAAATCAAATCACCTTAAAATTTAATTTTAATCTTAAATCCTGAAAATAACAGTCAAACAGTTTATGAGGATTTTGCCAGATTTATTAGTTGTCATGGAAAACAGTTTACAGCATTTAACAGCCCCAAGATTGACTATGTCCAAATGTAACAGATTTACTAAAACATATTTGAGTTAAATCATACTTATCACCAAAAGTTTTTTGGTTTTCAATATCTTAAATCAGACTTAAATCCTCCCAAATGTTTGAATGCAAATAACATGATTTACTTCATCCTTAATTCCTACACCTCCAAATCCTTACATCCTGCTATTAGCCGGCTTTGCTAAATCCAGAATTCAAGAAAAAACTACTTAGATCTATCTTCGTCAAATCCATCCCAAATCCCATATAATTACCGCACCCAAACCGCTAAAAAGATTAGTGAATCGGTAAATCTCAAGAATCTAATAACAGAATCCCTAAGAACAGATATGAGATATTAACAAACCTCTTGCTTAAGGGAGGGCGGCCGGAAGCAGTAGAAGCAGATGCAGCCAATTCCACCTCCAGCGCCTTCTTCGCCTCCTCGATCTTCTCCGCAATCTCATCATCGGTAAAACCCTGGTCGGCTAGAGCATCCTGAAGAACGATAAGGCGCAGCTGGATCTGACGCTTCCGATCGTGCTCGAGTATATCTTTATTAGGTTTCCGGACGCCGCCGACTCCCTCGGGTTGCGCGGATCCGCCGACCGCGCTGGTGTCAACCCTAGCTGACTTGGGCTTCACGAAGAATTTGTTGCTCTGGATGTAACCATTGGTGCCGGAGCCTCTCGGAGTCTGTAGACCGATGCCGTTATACATGGATCGATAAATGAAGGAGATCGAAACGGACAATTTGCAGGACGAAAGGAGGATGAAAACCCTTGAGAGAAGAGATTGGTTTTTTTCTCCTACTGATTCATCCAGCGAATACGTGATGGAGAGAGAGAGAAACCGACGTTTGAAAGGTAGCACCGAAGAGCCTCGAGTGGCGGGATCAGCCGTTCGTTTCGAAGAGAGAGGGGACGGATGGATCCAGCGGCTTGGATGTCCGTTCATTTATCTATAAGCAGCAAAACCTAGAATGACTACAAACATTGTTATATGTTTTATGTTTGGCCAAGTTCTTAGCTTCGTCGATGTTAAATGTTTTCACTCTTGACCATAAATCCATGTATTAAACATCAAATACAGCTTCGAACATTAATCAAAACTTGTTCTGAACTTAATTGAAATTTATTCTGCTCGTAATTAAACATTGGTTGAATCTTGTTTATATTTCTAAATAAGATTCCAACAATGTTTGAAGTAGCTTCAATCGTTACTAAAAAATTATTTTGATCAATGTCCAAATAAATTTTGATCAGTGTTGAAAAATTACTCGAACAACTTCTAGTGAGGTTGATCAAGATTTGATCAATCTTTGATCAAACATAGATAAAATTTTAAATTTATACTTTTGCACTCCATGTCTCTTAGAGGATCGGACTCATTTAAGTTGTCTTGCTATACATGCAAATATTTTTGATCTCTAATCATATATGCAAAGAGACTTTATACTACTCAATTTAATAGAGTTAGGGTATAATGTGTAATAATTCAAAATATATAAAAAAAAGTAATTTTAAAAGGTAAATATTTGAAATTTTGTGTTTTGAACATATTATATGTATTTGGAAGTATTTTTATGTATGAAAAAGTTATGCATGTGTTCTAGATTGAGTCACGAGGGTTTGAAGTACTTTTTGGTAAAAATTCTAAAACTTTTTATTTGAACGCCTAGGTGTTAGTTGTATAAGCACCGCACTGCTGCAACAACATCGATGCGCCAAATAGTGACATTTCAGCTATAGTTTAGAGTTTTTGAAAAATGAAATAGTGTCGCAGTGGATCTCCACCCGAATTGGCACTAGAATAAATATCGGAATCTTCTTTTGCCTCGAAAGTGATTTTAGGATTTTTGGGAAGTTCAATTCTTTCTGAATGACCTGCCTAGTGCTTTCTTTATTGAATAAGAAGCAGAAAGTGAAAGCTCGTACGCTTTTCTGGCTAGTTTTGGCTTCAATCACTCTTTCATTCGATGCTTCAACAGCGGCTAGACCAAGAAACTCAAGACCAGAGCTACGCCATTATCTTCACTTTAAATATTAATAAATTCATTATTTCATTCATTCGAGTGTCGTAACCATTCGAGCAGGAGAGAGAAGGAGAGGATTTTGGAGGAGGAAAGAAGAATTTTTAAGCTGCTTTGAGTTATTTTTAACTGTCGGGTCAATTGAGAAAATTGTCTAAATTTAGATATGTCACATTATGCGTATCTTAGTTTTCAAAAATACAATTCTTTTTCAAATTTCATCATGTAACTTTTTATATGTTATAGCGATTTATATTCTAAATATTTTGAATATTTTCTAGAAATTTTTCGCTGGTGATTTTGAAAATTTTGTTATTTTTATTTAATAAAAAATAATATGGACTCTAAAAAATGGTATTGTAGCACAATTAAAATCTTTCAATGATATTTCACACAATCCTTGGTAATTTGGTTATATTTTGAAACTATAAAATTTTACTCAATAGGCATTTTATTTAAACATATTATTAATACAAACATTGAGATTGAATACTGGTATGTGAATAAATGATAATTGATCGATATTGTTGTTATAATACTGTGATAATAAAATGTGTAAAAATAAGAAATGTTGTTTATCCACTGCATTGAAATGTTTTTTAAATAATTTTGATTAGTGCTTCATTTTTCAACTTAGTCGCCCGCAATTTTTATGTTGTATTATAACTATTATGATTGTACCAATCTTGTTACTATTATAAGATCATAGCCACTTTCATTTAATGTAATGCTATTGTGCTTTTATCTTCTATTGTCTTTGTTGTATAATCTATTGTGTTAAAGACATTGTGATTGCTTCTATTATATTTAACATTATTGCTTAACAAGATTAAACCATGGTTGAACATTATATGAACCTTATTCAACTCATGTACTAATATAGTTTGAATCTTGTACGACTCTTACTCAAATCCGAACATATTATTCAAATAGTTTGAACAATATTTGAGCATGGGCCAAAATTTTCTTACTTATGATCTCAACCTTGATTAAAGTTTTTTTTTTTAGTTATTCAGAATAATTTTGGTTACAATGCACGTAAAGTAGTATATGGTCTAAAGCAGGGGTATTTTAATATGAAGAAATTTTTCGACCATATTTTCCCAAAAAAACAAACAATGAGCATATTTCTCTAATTTCGAGAGCATCATAAGACATAAAATTAAACTTCCCATGAATTAGTTTTTTAATAAATAAAAATTACTCGTTGATTTTTACAAATGTGTCAAGTTATTATTTATGTACATCCAACTAGCATCACATGTCATGTGCATATTAATCAATACTTATTGTGTTAGGTTGTTTAGTTTGTGTCACACTTACTCAAATCATCACAAATATGATGAGCACCACCTTATACTTATATGTATAGTTTTTTAGAAAATCACAAAGATTAATGCTTTACATATCTAATAAACTACCAAGCATTCACTTAACTCCCCTCAAGCAATTATAATTTATTTACATTTACTAAAATATATTACATTAGGAGCCTTTTTATATGAAAAAAAAATTAAGTTTAAAAAAGTAATTGTAGTAGCCATGGATCATCCACCCTAAACAAACACCAAAAAGCTTTATGTTTTTCAAACGGGTCGATTTCTGGAACTCGAACCCGACCCGTTTTGAAATCTGGTCGGGTCCAACCCGGATTTTCCGGGTCGAGTCCGGGTTGGGTTTTCGTGTCATGTCAAATATTGACACCCCTAATTGTGGTCATGTATCTTAATCTTTTAAATATTTTCTCACAGCTCCATCTTGGAGGAGGTCGTATCGAGAATCAAAATGTGGCTTGTACTTATCATTAGAAGTCTAATGCCAATATTCTGACATGAATCCTATGTGATATAGATCAACAATTACCTTTATTTAGTGCGAAACCTTACATCAGAGAGAAAGATAGGCAATTGACAGACTGTGTGAATGAAAAAATTCATCTTATTAATGAACTCATATGTTAATATTTTTCATCCTTATGTCAAAAAGCTATACATTCTATTTCTTTGATTCTTAATATCCATAATATGAAGAATTTATCCTATACATGCATAATATGAAGTTATTAGAGGGATATATTTCATCCTACACATGCATAGAATTCATAATAATTTGCAAATCGACCTAGAGTATGCATGAATATAGTTTCAAATGATTTGGATTATCTCTTTGACATGAGAAAATATTTTCAATAGACACTATTGATAGTGTAAACAATTCAACAACAAAATCAACTAGGACTTGTGCTTTAGTTGCAATTCAATATAGTTCATGCTACAATATAGTGCAATGACATGTCCTATAGAGCCAAGCTTTAATATTGTCATTTTGTATTGAAGTTTCTTTAATTGCTTCACATTGGATCTATAATTTTTTCTCCTCTAAGGAACCTTTTGGTTGGCTAAAAGATGAATGCAGAATAAAATAGAATATATAGTAAGAGGAAGGATGGTTGGCTAAAGGATTAAGATTTTATTTTAGTACATATGTGAAGATAATTTTCTTAAACATTTCACCCTCCGAGAGATAGGATATTATTTTCATATCTTAAAATTAATTAAACTTCTTCCATGAATGTTGTTTTACGTGATGAAATGGAATCATTAACAAACTCTTTTGTAAATTAATTAAGGTTTTTAAAACTTTTTCTTTGATGATAAAAAATAATTCAAATGATTTTTTATTTCACCATGTAATTTTAAGTTATATGTCGATAAATTTGAAGTTATGAATCTCACAAAATTAGTTACCAAATGATGATAATCATACAAAATATTTATAATATTATATCCATAGCATGCATCCATTCACAAAATTGAAAAATTTGCTCTTTATCATATCTTATGCATCCATTAAAACTTCTTACTGAACTCATGCTTTTAACATGATAATTAATCTCATAATTATGTCAATCTTCGTCCATTCAATTTCCTTTAGTACTAATGCTTTTGCAACAAAAAATTTACCAAGATACTACAAAATCACAGATGAGACGACATACGGACACATTAGCAGAGGCTGTGAATTGCGACGCGTGGCTATAGCATCACGACGGGCGACGAACAGGCATGAATGACGACGGTGAACCACAGGAGACGAAGTGGAGAATGGGAGGATGAGAGAAAGAAACAAAGGAAATCCAAAAAATATGAGCAGACGATCGCGAAGGGCTCAAAATAGGGCTTCCTCCAATATAATTTTCGATAGTTTTTATGTCGAAAATTTTTCCGGTGGCTGATCTGCTAAAAACTATTCGTCATTTTTAAGTAACCCGACGAAAATTCTGTTGGACATTCCACTGGAAACTTTCCAGCGAAAAATCAGTCGGTATTGTCATCGGTAAGAACTTATTGTAGGCCAAACAAATAGATTAGCCGTGAAAAAATTACCAACAGTATGTCCTTTGAAAGAACCTCTGGTTTGTCCGTGAATATTTTCAGTAGATATATGTATATCCATGGAAAATACCACCATAATTTGTAGTTTTTGTTATAGTGGATAATGTGCTAAGTAGTGGGAGTCGCCACTTGAACTTGTAGGGGTCACATCTAGAATCATATATGTCTAGTAGATGATTCTGGGATAAAGATACCTGCGAGGATGTCAAGGCAGATTATGAAACCCCTTGAGTAAAAAGAAGCTAAAATTTTAAACATAGAGATATTTTTTGTGTAATTGTTGAAATATTAAGAAACTCTGTCGTTAAGAAAGGTATTATATTGGACTTATATTAAGAGAGGTTGATGTAGATCTAAAAAATCTTAGTTAGAAAATATTAAAATGATATTTTTTTATTAGATTTAAATGAGAATTTGACTTTTAACATGATACAATGGAGAACAAAGGATTCATGTAGCCGAACCCACATCGTGGGACAAAGGCTTGATGTTATTGTTGCAGTTAAGCGTACTCGTCCTGAAGAAATCCTTGGATGGGTGACCTCTTGGGAAGTTACACTAACAGGATAAAACTATGAGCCCCCTAGGTCAAAACAGATAATATCTCGATAGTTAAGAGTTTGGGTTGTTACACACATACTCCTAATACATGTTAATGCTAGTATTTTTATGCTTATGTATCTAAAAATACATGAAAAGAGGAAAAAGGAAAAAAAATGCTAGTGGCTTGAATATCTTAGAGTCGACAATGCTTAGATAGTTGTAGTTGGATTGTTACAACTCAAGCACTGTCATCAAACCATCAATACTCAACCTCTATCAGCAGACTACCACTATCTGACCACTATTGCAGGACCATCTTAATTTGACCACAATTGCTGAAATGCTTTTAATTCATTACTATCTCTGTGATATTTTTTTTAACATTATCTCATACTTTTGTAATCATATGATCATATCTTCTTCAAGCCCCATAACTTTTTTGCTTCCAATGGGGGAGCTAGAAATTCTATTCAGAGTGGGCCTAAATTAAAATAGTTTTGTTTACTGTATCATCTAAAATATTAGAATACATTAAAATAGTTTCCCATGAGTCATTGGTGGTTCTCATTTGGATTGTCTTGTCCGCGAAATACCACATTTTGCTAACCATAAGCACCATCTTTGCCATTGGAAAGATATTTGACAAACCTCTTCAAATGAATAACACAGAAGGTAGCTCATACAAATTATAATGAACTTGTATACTAGTTGAGGTGGATATATTGAAATAGTATGCTAATATATCTAGGATTGGATTGCTAGCAGTGTACTTTTTTACAATTTTACCTTTATGAAGCAGCGTTTCATATAACCCTTAAAATTATATAAATAAAAGGTATAGAAGTATATTTTTTATCTTTTGGATCTTATCTCATCTTTTGCAATACTTTAATCATAATGTGTACTCTCATCCCACTATCTCTCTCTCTAATCAATTACCCCCCACACCTCAAAAAAAAAATTTAATATCTTTTATATTCTCTTATTTTTGTCTTGAATTTTCATACAAAATTAAAATATAGCATTCTCTCACTTTATTATTATATAATTCTCCTAAGGCAAAATTTTAGGAAGAAGCACGATTTGTGTCGTTATTAGGGGAAGAAGCTTAATTGGGAATAAATTTTAAAAGAAGCAATTACGTTATAAAGTACGGCGTATTGTAGAATGCGCTTAAATTAAACGCGCATTTAAAGAATACGCTGAGCAGTAGAGCGCATTTAAAGAATACGCTGAGCATTTAAGCGCATTCTTAAGAATGCGCTTAAATGTTAAGCGCATTCTTGGTTGCTGAGGTGTTCCAGCTGTGGATCATTATCTGCTTTGGCGTTATCGCCGACCAGATCCGATAAATGCGGCCAATTTGCGCTGCATGGGTGGCATTCAGTGCAGCTAGGTAATGATAAGGCTTTAATGAGATGGCGTTTGGAGTTGAGCGAATGGCGTTGGGAGTTATGTAGACTGCCTATAAAAACGGGGCTGTGGTGAAGAGGGACAGTGCATCAGCTCTCAGCTCTCAGCTCGCACTTCCTTAGCTTTAGAGAGAAAAGAGGTAATTACATTTTTCCTTAGTTTTTTTATTTTTCTTGAATATTTTTTGTTTTTAGTTTTTAATGTATTTATATGTGATCTGCCAAAAAGTGAAATGTATGATTAATTTTTCTTGATGTATTTGCAACGAAGAACTCATGTTTGCTTAATTTTGTAATTTGTTTGTTATTTATTTCTTAGGATGTTTAGTCTTTTTAGTAGAAGGTGTTAATGTTTGAGTGAAGAGTTTATATTGGAAACAGTAATTTTATTTTTTCGTCATGTATTTATTTGAAGTTATTTATAATTTCATGTGTGACCGGAGAGCTTATTTATCATATTGCAAATCCATGTGATTGCCTTGCCATAGTCTATTAATAATATTAATTTAAAAGTATATGATAAATTATTTGAAGTATAATTAAATTTATACAGTGTACTTATCCGTTAGCTAATTACTTGAAATGAAGAACTAAAATGTTAGTTCCAGCCTTTTTAAATTTTTCCAAAAATTTTAAAAAGAAACTAAGCTTGACTGGTAAGGATCTTCTAAAAAAATGTTTTTCCCATGGGCGGATCCACGTAGGTATGAGGGTGGGCAATTGCCCACCCTAAAACCGGAAAATGACTAAGAGAAGAGGTCATTTTGGACTTTTGCCCACCCTAAAATTAATATTTTTGCCCTAATCAAACACATTGACGAACTGGAAGCCCATACCGACGTGATCTCCCTCTCCTTCATCCTCCACAACGGGGTCCCCGGCCTTCCAGGTCTTCAAGAACTGCTTCGGCTGGGTCTTCAAGAACGGCTTCTCTAGATTGCCGTTTGTAAGACAGTTTTTTTAGTTTGATTGAATGTGTTTTGAAATTTCATTTACTTTAATATATTTTGTATAATTTCCAATTTTAAGAAAGCATTAACTAAATGATTTTCTTTTTCTGAATATCATATTTCTGTTGAAATAATTTTTCCTGAATAGCAAAGTTATGTAACAATGTTTTTTTTTTTTTTTGCTGAATAGCAAATTTCTGTAGAAATTGTTTTTTTCTGAATAGCAAAGATCTGTAGAAATGATTTTTTTTTCTGAATAGCAATGTTCTGAAGCAAGAAAGTTAGCAAACAAATCTTGTAAAAAAACTTTGCAATACAGTTAAAAACTCTTCTCTAATCTCCAAAAATAAGTTTCCTCACATCAAGCATAATAAAAAAATAAAAAAATAAAAATAAATAAAAAAAAACAAGAAAAAATAAAATTAAAAAAAAAGGAAAAAAAACAAGCATAGTCAATCTAAGACAACTGAAGAACAACACTTTTCCACAAGGCCAATCTTTATAAATATCAATTTTTTTTATGAATTTATATTATTATTATTATTATTATTTGATTAATTAAAATTTGGCCCACCCTGAAAAAAGAAGTTGGATCCACCACTGGTTTTTCCTTATTATTTTTTGAGAGGAAAAAAACAATAAATATTTTTCCTTAGCAAAAAAGTTTATGTTCCAGAAGAGTATTCCAAAAATGTGTATAATTTTTAAAAAAACAAGTATAATGTAGTCCCTAAAGTTTAGATTGTTTTTTTATTTTTTATTTTTTAAACATTATTGTTTAGTGAGTAATTTAATGTTTCTTATTTTTTGAAATAAATAAAGTTGATTGAAAAACACTCAAAATAATTTTTCAGTATTTTGAATGCTTTAAAAATTCAACTATCACCATTGGCTACAACCATTGTTGTCCCCACCAATCCAAAGATGTTGCCACCCGCCCCACAGTAACCTTAGTTAATAGATTTGATTTTTTAAAGTTAAAATTTTATATATTAAATGTTAATAGAAAATATTAATTTATATAATTCTTAGAAAAATAAAATTTACCTTTTGAAAATAATGAAGACCAATATATGAACCAGTATAAATAATGAAATATTAGGTGAACGTATTTTATTAATCGAATCGAAAAATTTAATTACGTTCATTTCTTAAGAAATGCGGTCAAAAGTGCATTCTGATGCGTTAAAACGCTTTTCACTACGTACATTATGTGCACTATGATAAGTGAAGATGTTTAAAAAAATATGACATTCTATTAATTGACCCTCCTCTATCTTTAATTTAGGATAGCATGTCACGCTTGCTATTATTTTTTGGTGGAGAGCTGCGTATCGGGGATGAGTTCACAGCCACATATATTGGTGGGCAAAATCGGTCAATCATTGTTGATTATGACATATCACTTACTATGCTAAAAGACAGAAAATTGGGTGCACTTAGGATAAATCCTACAACAAATACTGTCAGACTAACATGTCACCTTCGTAGTAATGGTGGCTACTATGCTACACAAGTCACTGATGATGAGGTTTGTGAGTTTATGTTATTGGAGGCTAGAATCGATCCTGTCATTGTGTACGTCGAGACCGAGCAAATAAATTTTGGTGATGTTGCTGGTCCGTCAACGGGGGTACAAACATAAGTATATTGAACTTTATTATGTTACTATTTTGTTTTTTAATTCTGTTTTAGCAAAATTGAAGCATAACTAAATATTTTCTTTTACCAGTCAAAACCTATGGTACGACAGAGAAGTAAATTCGTTAGATATGCAAAATAATTTTCAAGGCCAACTTAGTTTGTCGGAGCAACCTAATTTCATGCCAAAACCATTGCGTCCACATCGTAGTGTAACCGAACGTCCAATTATGGTTAGACAAAGTAATAGTACATTTGAAGAAAACCTTGTATCGTCGTCGTACATCCCTCAGTCAGAACAAACTAAAAATGTTTGGTTAGAAGGAGGTATCATGGATGATAATGACGTAGGTTCATACGAAATTATGGATAGTGGTAGTACTGATTCAGGATATGGATGTAGTGAACCATAAACAAATTTATATGGATCAATGAATAATAATACGAATGATGAAAATATTAGTGTTGAGCTCATTGAAGATCATGCAAGATGAAATGTAGCTGGAGTAGAATCGATGGAGGAAGACAACAACTACAAGGAAACAATTGAAATATCCGAACAATGGGATCGTAATGATCAGTGTGATCCTCCTGTCCCCAATATTGTCAGCTCAAACGAAGCAGGCATTCCTTCTGAAATTTATAAATGTCAAATATTTCATAACAAAGAAGATTTACAGGCTGCAATTAATGGTTGGTTCATTTCACAAAATGTTGAGTATATAAATTCGACTTCGAACAAAAGTCGTCTCACTATTTTATGTAGTCAATATAACAATGTGCATAGGGCTTGTTCTTGGCGTTTACATGCATCACGAAGTAAAAGACTTGGTGGCCTTTGGAAAGTCTCATTTGTGGGTCCTCCACATAGTTGCACTCAGCCTATTATGCTTGGTGGGCATCATAATTGCACCTCAAAATTTATATGTAGGCATATCATGCCTATTATAAAACAATAGCTCGATATGAAGCCGAAGGAGGTAATTGCAAGAATAGAGTCGAAGTTTGAAATGAAGATTTCATACATGAAGGCATGGGATGCACGTAGAAAAGCTATCGAATCAATATTTGGTACGTATGAAGAATCATATCGTTCCCTTCTACGTTTTATGGAAGCTATACGGTTGACACAACCAGGAACTGTATCCAATATTGAAGTGGTTGGAGGATCACGATTTAAGGCTTTATTTTTTTTGGGCATTTGGCCCCTCAATTTCTGGGTGGCAACATTGTCGGCCCATCCTAAGCCTTGATGGAACTTTCCTACTAGGGAAGTATCGTGGCACACTTCTTGTTGCTGTGGGAATTGATGCAAACGGTGGATTATTTCTGTTGGCCTTTGCAGTTGTTGAATCCGAGAGCAATGAATCATGGGTTTGGTTCCTTAAAAACTTACATGACTTGGTTGAAGTAGTTCAACTATGTCAAAATTTATGTATAATATCTGATAAGCATCCTGGTTTGGTGAGAGGGTGCAGAGAAATTTTTCCTAACGCCGTTCATAGACACTGCCTGCGCCATCTGCGTGAGAACTACAAAAAATTTTTACGTCGTAAAGCAATTCCTGATGTTGAAGGCCTATGCATTAACATGTACTTAGCTGGTAGTACTGATGATATCGTGAACTTCACTCGCATGATGAACCACATTAAAAATATGAAGCAAGAGGCGTATGACTGGTTAATAAAACGTGATGTTAGTAAGTGGTCATTACTATTTGACAACGGATGTCGATACAGCATCTTGACAACCAATGCATCAGAATGTTTTAATGGAGTTCTTAAACGTGCTCGTGGACTTCCCATTCAAGGTCTGGTAATGTCCATATACTATAACCTTGTATCTTTATTCGTTAGGCGTTCTACAGACATTGAGAAGTGGCTTATGTCTAGGGAATCTGAATTTATTTCACGTACGATGGCTACGTTACAGCGAACTGAACGTGAGGCTAGAAGATGCCCACAACCCATAACTATTAATATAGGTGAATTTGAAGTTCTGGATTCGTCATGTCGCCCACATAGAGTTGAGATTCCATCACTTGAAAATTGTACCTGCACATGTAAGAGACCATAACTCTATCATGTGCCGTGCGTTCATGTCATAGCGGTCGCCGGATATAGGCGATGGAATCATAATCCGTTCGTATCACAGTACTTCACACTCAACTCCTATAGGGAAACGTACTCCAGCTTTTTTCATGTTGTACCTCCGAAGGAAGTTTGGCCGAACTTCAGCGAAGTTCAGGGAATCATACCTTTACTTGCACCGGCTTTCAGAAGGCGTGCAGGTAGACCGAGGACCAACAGATTTTGTAACACAATGGATGAGGCTCATTCAACATCGAATAAGAGGTGCGGACATGGCAAGCAAAATGGTCATAATAGAGTAACATGCCCAAATAACCCAGGATCATCGAGGTATAAAATATATTAAATTAATATTTATTTTACTACAATATGTTATATTGTTGGTTTTGAGATTGAGTCAACTGATTAATTTTTTCTTAATGATTTGAAGATATCGTCGGTAGATCGAGGGAAGCCATCTCAAAGCTACGACCAAGGATTGGGATCCACATCATGTAGAGTATCGAAAGTCTGAGGCACCTACGTGTTATGTATCAAAATAATCAAAATTAAATTTATGTTCTCTAAAAATTTGCTTAGTGCAATGAATCTTTCATATTATTATTATTATTATTATTATTATTATTATTTAATTACTTAAACTTTTTCTCATCCTATAAGAAAGGGTGATTCCACTCCTAATGCCCCACTCGAAACTATGAGAATACTAGATTTCAAAACATTTTTTTGAATATTGTATCTATAATATTTTACTTGAAAATTTATCTTATTAGCATCAATTTTGATCTAATTTTTCAAATTTTTAAAACTAAAATATTTTGATAAAAAAAATTAATAATTGATTCTAAAATCATCGAAACTCCATTTTCAATAAATTTGTTGATAAGATAATATCTTTCAATAAGAGGAACCTAACAAAACCAATAACATCGGGATCAAAGTGCAAATGGGCATAAAGCATAACTAGAAAATTCTAGATATAATTTTAGGACTTAAAACAGCCTTCAAATTTTATGTGCTAAAAAAGAAATAGGCATTTTATGACTCTCAAATGCCTAACACATCTTATATTAGAAAATTTAAGCCCTTATGACTACCAGTGCCTTCAAAAAAAAAAAAAAAAACTTCGTCCAACACCAAAATTCCTTAAAAATACATATTTCACGCAAATAAGTGCATATATGATTACCTCGCAATAGAAATAAATATAAGTAATGGAAATTAGAGAAATTTAATAGTGCTTTATTAACATCCAACAATTTGAAATACTGAGCAAATTTTCAAGTTTTCAGATTTCATTAGTGCTTTATTAACATCCAGCAATTTGAAATACACGACGTATTAGTATTTCAAATGCTAAAATTTGCTTTAACTATAGCTCACATTACTATGGCGCCATATTAGAGACTATCTTTTGAGCTAATGTGAAATGCCAGTGATTAGACAATTGGAACTATGCTAGAACTGCAAGTCAATGAGGCTGCAATTCATTCGACTGATTTTATGTATATTCAAAACTTGTTAGATTAGCCGCAAATCTCTAAAATTTGTGAAATATAGCTATGGCTGAAAGAACTCGGCGGCGGCGTGGTGGGCGTCGTACCACCCAACAGGAGAACACGGAGGAACCGATTCGAGAAATGAGCATAGCATCGCTGGGGGCATCTCATAGGGCGCATGATCCATATCAGGTATAAACGTAATTCAAGTGTATTTATGTATATTATGAAGTGCATACATCTCTATCTTTCTTTTAATTGGTTCTTCTTATATCGTTGCCACAGGCATCTCCTTTAGTTGCTTCGACCCATTTACGTACAGCACGTGAGTGGCCGGTTGAGTGCCCCCGCATGATTTATGTTCTACGAAACCTCAGACTACATAACATTCGACATCTACAGTTCATACGTTTGGATCATAATCTCATAACAGCACTTGTCGAGAGATGGTGTCCTCTTACGAACACTTTTCATTTCACGGTTGGAGAGATGACAATAACGCTGCAAGATGTGCAGGTTATACTAGGACTGCAAATGGATGGGTCAGCCGTTGTGGGACCAAATGTTGTTGGATTAGGTCGTCGTTGAGAGTCATGGCCAGAATGCTGTAATGAACTACTTGGTACACATCCAGGTAGAGAAACTGTGTACCATGCTCCAGGCGATGAAGAGGACACAGCCACTTTTAGGATATGTAGTTCACAGTTCGAGTCAATGCTCCCCTTACGTTGGCTTCGCTGGACTTTCTACAGAGATTCATATGAACAGCTAGCTCATGGTCCATTTCTTCATCATGTCCGGGCTTACATCCTGTTCATGATTGGGTGCTTTTTGATCCCAGACACATCGCGATCACATGTGTCCTTGCAGTGGTTGCCCTTGCTTATGGATGTCAACTCATTCGGTCAAATGTCTATTGGATCTGCTGTTCTTGCACATCTATATAGAGAGCTATGTAATGCGACCAGGCCCACACGTACTTATATTGCCGGATGTGTTGCATTACTACAAGTATGATCGTGGGAGAGATTGTACATTGGCCGACCCAC
The DNA here is from genome assembly GCA_019514585.1 of Dendrobium officinale. Classification (NCBI taxonomy): domain Eukaryota; kingdom Viridiplantae; phylum Streptophyta; class Magnoliopsida; order Asparagales; family Orchidaceae; genus Dendrobium; species Dendrobium officinale. Next base: position 1,526,171 of record CM033697.1, read on the forward strand.
ACTGCGTGTACCACAAATACATGATTTTGGTGGAAAACCTCTTGGTTGCAGGTATTATTATTTAATTATAGCAAAGTTTAAACATAGATAATATTTACTTATGCTATTACCTATTTAATGTAGGTGGGCTGAAGATCGGATACGTGAGCTCCCCTCTGGTAACACGTTGACATATCGTGATGATTTTGACGGTTTACACTACAGGAAAATCACTTATTACCGGCGGAATTTTCCGGCGGCTTTCCGGCGGTCAATTTTCCGGCGGCTTTCCGGCGGCTTTCCGGCGGTTGATGACGTCTTATTTCCAACAAAAAATTCCGGCAGCTTTCCGACGGCTTTCCGGCGGTTTTCCGACGGCTAATTTCCCCGCAAAATTTTGCGACGGCTAATTTCCCGCAAAATTTTCCCGCGGTATTTTCCGGCGGCTTTCCGGCGGCTTTCCGACGGCTTTCCGACGGCTTCTCGACTTAAAAATAGTTAAATCTTTTTTTAATAAAAATTTTAAATTAAAAATGTTTAATTATAATATTCAGACTTTTTTAATATAAATAAAAAAATACTTAGATTTAACTATTTTGCAGAAACGGCGCAGTGGTTAGGGTCCGGGGCAGCGGGTGAGAGGTCCACGGTTCGAAACCCAGCGGAGGCAGCGCGGGAGCGGGCCCGTTGGCGCACTCGGGCTCGCCTGGCTCACGCGCGCGAGGCCGGTCCGACGCGACGCGGTCTGGTCCGCCCGCGGGAGCTGGTTCGACGCGGTCTGGTCCGCCCGCGGGAGCTGGTTCGACGCTCTGGTCCGCCCGCCGGAGCGGGTTGCTGGCGTGCCGCCGGAGCCGCGCCGCCGGGGAGCGGTTTCAGCGGGAGCGGGAAATTTTTTTTTTTTTTTTTTTTTCAACCGGCGGTTTTTGACCGCCGGCAAACCGCCGGAAATATATTTGCCGCCGGAAAACGCCGTCGGAAATTATTTTCCTACGCCGTTTTTTCCGGCGGCACGAAAGCCGCCGGAAAACCGCCGGAAAATTAAAAAACCGCCGGAAATAGGTCAAATTCCGCCGGAAAAAGCCGCCGGAAGTGGGTGATTTTCCTGTAGTGTTACGACTAAGTCAGGTAAAAGGAAATTTTGGACTATACCCCTTATCAATTTTTCCTTTATATGGAATCAATAGAAATCCTTGACTTCTATAAATGTAGGTGAGCATGACTCAGTACACGGATGACATTCTAGCGACTTTGCCTGTCGATTGTTTGGAGGGGATCGACATATGGCGTGCTAGAGTGCCCCTCATTAGCTAGAAACGTACTGAGTGGCATCTTCCTGATCGTGTTATGCGGCAATTCGGGGGAATACAATTCACTGATGTTCCACCGATGGAATTAAATTTTAGAAGGATTGATGGAAGAGGAAGAGCTGATCTGGATTGGACTGTTCAGTATAGAGATTACCTAGAGATATGGGAAGATAGGAGAGCATATGTAGTAGCAATAACCCGCCCAGAAGGAACAGGTAATCAGGAGTTAGGTACTTACCTACGGTGGTATAGATCATGGGCTTCGATCTATTTGTTACATCCTCAAACAGAGCCGCCAGAAACTTTATTTCCTCGCTCTCCAAGCGAATGATTAGTGGTACGTCGCAATAATATAATTTTTTACAAAGTTCATATAAAGCATATTTTGACAAAAAGTTTTTATCGCGTAGGCTGACTACTACATACGTTTGAGTGCTATTCTTGAGCCAATGGCGAGGGGTCAAGGACAAAATGCAAGTTCATTACAGTTAGCAATTGACCAGGTTTCGGAGCTCTCCGCCAGAGTGCAGCATTCAGTTTATATCGACTATACTACTTTTGACACCACACCACCTGAGATGAGTCAAGCTAGGGCAGAAAGAATACGTTCTCATGGCTCTCAAGGACCAAGACGATCAACTTCTGATGCTCCATCTACATCCAGGAGAAGTCGACGACAGCATAATACTGAACGAGAACTCCCAAGACATTCAATGCACATTCCATCGAGCACCTATGACATGTCTGGGTTAGGACCCTCCATACAACATTGGAGTCCATTTGCAGTACAGGAGAGCAGTGCACATGAAATCTTTTATGGTACACCATCTCAACATCCCGCAACACAAACATTTATACCCATAGCAATATCAGAGTGGATGTCAAGGGTTGGGTTACCATCCTCCCCCTCGCAGCAAGATATATTATTAATGGGAGGACAAACTTCAGAACATTATACTGATGTGAGGCAACATCGACCTGAACTTCCACCATAAGATGAGGAATTTTTTGAGGAAGAGCAACAGCTACAACGACGCAGAAGAAGAGCTCCAGATAGATATACTCATGGTAGTAGGGCTCTTCCTCGTCATCGATAGATGGGCTGGGTTAAAATTTTCTCTTACATATGCTTATTATTTCAATTGTATGTGATTATTCGATGATCTGTAAGACAACTTAAGACCTCTTATTTATGCTCTCTTCTTTATGCTCAGCACGCAAAATATAGTATTCTATACGTTCTTTCATACTTGAATTGAATATTATTCCAAGTTGTTTCATAACAAATTTCGCTCCTTGGTTCATAGGAATCCACATGTGAAGGAAGAAGAAGTTTATTATTACAAAATATACTCTGAGGTCAATGAAAAAATGGGAGGCACACCAACACAACAACTAATAGAAGAAGGAAGTACCCGTATACATAAAAGTTTGTCTTATAGCACAGATGAAATCCTGGAAGCAAAAGCAACAACAAATGAAATTTTTTAGATGTCTTCTACATACTTGGGGGGGAAGACGAGGATGTTGTCCTGTGGCATGAAAATGATGATATTATGAAATTAAGGTAATATAGGTCTGGCTATGAACTTCGATCGAGTGGTTGGAAGTTGCTACAAGATAGATTTTGCGATATGAACGGCCAGCTAGTATCATTAAATTTTCTAAAGGATCGTATTCGAGAACTGAGTTGCGATAGACATGATACAGTTGAGCCGGGGATAGGAATATCAATGCTTGATATGGATCACTGTATTCTATATCATCATTAGTGACCTAAAGCAGATAAATGACTTTTAGATAACTACAAAATGCTAACACAATGTTCTCAGGATGGAAAGGAGAAACAATTTTTAGCTGGTGAAGATTGGAACCACCTGCAACACGGATTTATGTACCACTTCAAATGTTGTCCAACACAATCACAACTTCAAGCTCATGTACGACATTTGTTTAGGAAATGACTATGATGTGTGCTAAAATGTAAGAAAATATTAATATTTGATGTATAAGATTAAGGTGCTAAGTAACTCAAATACTTATTTTCTTTACTTTTGGTATTATTGGCCTTTACATAATTACTTGTATTATTTGCTTAAGTAATAACTCATTGCGCATTTGCTTAAATTTTAGCACATAATGTCATCATCATCATCAAGGACCTCATCAATAAAGGGCTCACCATCTAGGGATTTCTTTCATATTATTCCAAGAGAGAAGTTGATATATGATGGAATAATTTGATTGACAGAATCAATGTCGTACCCTATGGATGAATTCTTGGAGGAGAAAGCAAGATCAAATAAATTTTTTCGATGTTGTTTACATGAATGGTCTTGGTATGAATACGATAGTTTATGGGATACATATCACGAAGTTATCAAAAGTCGTCACCCCATGTATGTGGATGGAGAAACAATTACTGATATGGGCTGGAAATTTATACGACAAAGGTTTACGGATCATAATGGTCATTTTGCTCATATACCTATTCTTAGTACAAGAATTAATGAAATCACACAGAAAAAAGATGGTTCCGTTGTGGTCAATGCTGAGAATCCAATAATCGATGTGCAACATTGTATCCTTTATAAAAGATGGCATACTAATCAAGATGCATTTCTATCAAAAAAATATAAATAGCTGAATATTATAGATGGTAAAAAGAAGAAGGAGTTTCTAAACATAAAAGATTGGCAATACATCCAACAGCAGTTCACAGCAAATTTCTTATGCTGTCCAACTCTAACCCAACTCCAAGCGCGTATGCGTATAGTTCTGAGCCAAATGTAATAATAATTTATTTACCTTTGTTCAATTCTAATCATATGTCATCATTTCTATTACTGAACTTATCCTGTATTTTCATGAATTTGTGCTAATGATTTTTCGCACTATTTCAATTGCAATTTCTCTAAAAAATTTAATTAGTTCTATTTTAGATTTAAATAAAAAAAAAAACTTATGATATTATATATTACATTTATTTCTTATTTAAATTCATTCTCATTTTTTATAATTATATTTCAATCTTCATATATACACGTAATTATTATTGAATAATAAAATACAAAAAAAAAATTATTTGTCAATCCTTTAGACTATCCATAATTCTCATTGACATACTAAATATTCAATCATACAAAATATTAATTGAAAAAATCATTCATCTATTGATTTTAGATGTTCTCTCCATCTATTTATTTAAATTTATTTGTCAATCATTCTCGCCCCACAATACCTAAAAAATAAATTCGTCATTTCCTAACGAATGCACCTAAATTTTTGGTACTCCTCAAATAGTTATATTTTTGGCATAAATATATTATAAACTTTATTATATTATATTATAATTTGTGTAATTTAACTTTGTATACTTTATAGTTGAACTTATATTGTATTTAATATTACTATTTTCTTATATATATAAAAATTCAAACAAAATAACTCTAAAAATTAAACCTCTACAATACAAAATTTATCAAAAATCAGAAACAAAAGTAATATATACGGTGGAAGAAATACCATCTACGCTCTTCTGTGTTTCTCAAATAATGTAGATTAGCTTTATACCAATAATTTTCTATAAATGAATAGCGTAAAAAATTAACGTGTAAATTTTTGAAACTATAGAATAGTTTCAAAAATTTGGATTTCTTAAAACAATTCTATTAGTTTTGTTCTCATTTTTCAAAAAAAATTATTTATTACTTTATATTAATTTTTTTTAATATATTAATATAATTAAATTTAACAATTTAAAGTTTAATATGATTAAATATTATACAAATTTAGCATATTATTCATATATAATATATATAATATATATAACTAAATAGAGACGTATTTAAGTATTTAACTTATTAACAAAATAATTAAGTTTCTATATTCATGCATTGAAAATGAGGCACCATATTTGTTTTTTTTTTGGAGTAAATAAAATGAGGCAAAATAGGAATGGTATAACTTAATATCAAACAACGTTTTCAAGCACAAAAATTGTGTCAAAATGTCGCCTGACATTTACTGCAAATATCTGGGCCTCCGTTCTTTAACTTTGAGCGAATACGCCTAATGTTTCGGCGCAATTCGTAGAATAACCCAAATGCATCCTCCTGTTACACGCATTCATAGAATGCGCCAATCCAACAAGCGCCAAAAGGCCAAGCGTATCCGCTGCTTCTCAAATACTTTTTTTCAATACTGCTTGTTCTCCTAAAAATGGCTGCTGAGCAGCTCGTTTCAAAAATTTGGCCTTCTCCTAATACGCAACAATATGGACATTTTATAATTAATCAGTACTTCTCGTCAGCGGAGATTCTCCTTAACCACTGTCATCTCAATACTCAGTCGTCACCGAGAAGACGGTCAAAATCCTGGCGAAGAATTGGCGAAAGAAGAAAAAGATCGACTACTGAACGCGCAAGCGTGAAATGCCCCAACCTGCAAGCCCTAGTTGCCATGGAGCCGAAGCATAATACTTCCCACTGTCATTGTCCACGCCAACATGCTTCAGCCCCTTGCGCAAAAGAATTTGTTTATTCCATTCTCTCTTTCTCCTCACGCCTCTCCTATGCCGGCCTACGAAAACCCTAACTCTAGAAATACGCCCCTGCCCCTCTTGTAGCCCTCAGCAGAGAAGAAGAGATGCGCGGAATCGAAGTATGGTTCCGCGACTCCGTACCCGTTCGATTTCCGGCAGTTGGAGAGGATCCGCTTCGAGAGTCGCGCGCATTCGTCGCCGGTGGATTGTTCATCGACCCTGTCGTGCCGGCGTCCTTAATATCGTCGGTATCGTCCCCCCAAAGGGCTTCTTTTCGCTGGTTGTCGGTGGTCAGAGTGCGTGGATTCTTGTCAGTGAGTTTATCGGTGAAGGGGGGTGAGGGATTCGCTCGGGAGTCTGTCGTGTTTCTCGAGAAGAATGGGGAGAATAACTCTGTGGAGGAGATGAAGGAGGATGAGGTTATTTTGGTGGTCAAGAAAAAGAAGGTTAGAGTACGCGGGGCGGGAGCTGGTGCTATTAATACCAGTAAGCATTTGTGGGCTGGAGCAGTTGCTGCCATGGTGTCCAGGTACAAAATTCTTCCGTAATCTTGTGCAAAAGTAGAATTTGGATCCGTTTCTTGCCGCAAATTCTTACTGTTTGTTTGTCAATACTTGAGTCAACATTCTTCCTTCCACATTTACATCAGTATCCGCCATTACTTTTCCTTGGTGTACCTTATGGAGTAGAATGGTAGGTTTTATTAGTAGATTTATGTGTGAACGTTCCTTTGTATGAGTTAGAGGCCCGTTATGAGTGGCAAAATGGTTTTACATTTTGGTTCCTGGCTGTGGTTTTCTGTTTGATTAGTCTGTTATACCAATTGGGAGGATCAGAAATTTAGAACTTCATTAATCTGTTGCTATGCTAGCATGTTAGTTTGTATAGACAGATCCATCTCTTCTTGGTGATTCCTATTTTGTGATAATTCATTTGAGTAATTCCAGCATGCTATGTGGCCTTCAGTGCAGCAGGTGCTTGCAATGGAAGAAAGTTTTAATCTGCTTTATTTGGTGTATCTAAAAACAGAAGGAATTAATGACTACATTGAATGCAAGGATGGGAAGTAAGATTAAGTAGACGTGGAGTTTTATTGACAGTTGATTTCAACTGTTGATAGTGGGTGAGTTTGTATATGGTTTCTGGGATCGGTGATGAGGTCGGGGAGCACTTAAATACATAATAATTAGGGATTTTCTTTGCTGCACTTGTATTTGCTCCATTTAACTTGCCCAGTTTGAACATAGATTCTATTTGTCCCAAATATTTTTTGAAGAATTGAAAGGTGCATATAAGTTAAGTATTGTATTTCTTGTTATAAAGTTTTGCTCTTACATTATGGTAGTAGGGTACTCCTATCGTAATGTAACACAACCAATATGTGTGTTCATAAACTTAGTATTTTCCAGTTTTCAGTGTTTGTTCATTGCTACCATCATATTCATCAATCTATCTTTCCAGGAACCATGAAGTTCCTGATTTCTGGAACCAGCTTACTAGAAGTGATATAAGAGTTTTTTTTTTCTATTTTGGGATCGACAGTCAAGAAAAGTCTTTTCTTTCATCCATTTAAATTAATTTTTTTTGCACTTCATATCAGAAGTTTCAGTGAGAGAACATATAGCTCTAAGTGTGTTGGACTTGGAAGCATTTGTATTAGAACGTTTCCAGTTTATAGTAAGTGATCTTAAAAGCAGCATATTTAATTGATTAATTTGGTAGAGGCGATCATTATGTTGTCCTTGCTTAGAATAATTTCATCGTATGGGCATTTATCAGCAATTATGCCTAACTCCTATAGTTGTACCATCAGAAAATCACAATCTAGCTTGCATTTACATCAGTAACCATCTTGCAACAAGAGAAATTGTTTTAGTTGGCACACCTTTGATTAGTATAAAGTTGTTGAATTCATCAATGAGATGATTTACTTCTTAAGCTTTCAGATCAAGATAAGAGATGGTATTATCCGATTAAAGCTTCACTTTCTTCAATCTTTGTTACTAAGCAAATTCTAATTTTTTTTTTCTTTTTGTTTGGGAGGATTCCTCGTCAGTTGGTTGGCCTTTGGAATTCGACTATACCAATATGTATTCATTTTATAACTATGACAGACTAATAGTATTTGTTTATCACCCCTCATACTAACTAAATGAGAGATTTAACAAAGAAATTATTTTAGAATAGCATAATAAACAATATGCTAACTCATTAAAGATTGATCCCCAAAAAGTGAAGTGGAGTTAGTTTTGAAGGAAATGCATGAAGTTAATATTTAGGTCCATATGAGATATCTTTTAGATTTAGTATTATGAGGAATATTATAGTAATTTGATTAAAAAAATTTTCTGATAAAATTTCGAAGAATATAAAGAAGTTAAATGATTGAAAAATAAGCAGTTGGATATCGATATTTAAACAAGTTTGAGATCTCAATATTTAAAAATAATGGCAATTCTCAAATTGTGCTAACTGGAGATGAATCAAGTGTACGAGTCATATGATGGAGCTATGAAAGAGAGTATTGAAACATAGATCTAGAAAAATTTATCAATTTTAGAGAATCATTCATGCATGATGATCAACTATGAAAGTGGTTTTAATGTTCAAGCAATTAATGGAGTAGCATTGAAAGCAAAGAAATGATTTTTATATAATTTTTATTGATATTGAGAATTCATATGATCGATTTCCATGAGAGTTAATTTGGTAGCTATTAAGATAACAATTTTTGTCAAAAATAGGCTAAACTTATTCAATATATGTATGATGGAGCTAAAATTACAATAGGTTTACATCAATGATCAATGTCGAGTCTAAGTTTTTGTCACAAGCATCTCCTTATATTTCTAATTGGAATGCTACTAGAGAAATTATTTTTTTCATTGTCACAAAAAAAAAAAAAAAAAAACTTGAGAACACTTTTTTCTTGTTCCAGAACCTTTGTGGCTCCACTTGAGAGATTGAAATTGGAGTACATGGTTCGAGGTGAACAGAGCAATCTGCTTGAGCTCATTAAGAAAATTGCCACCACACAAGGTTTAAAGGGTTTTTGGAGAGGAAATTTTGTCAATATTCTTCGCACAGCACCATTTAAAGCAGTTAACTTCTATGCATACGATACATACAGAAAACAACTACTCAGAATTTCTGGGAATGAGGAAACGACTAATTTTGAAAGGTTTATTGCTGGAGCTGCAGCTGGAATCACTGCTACCATACTGTGTATTCCAATGGACACGGTATGCATCATCCTGGACATTTATTGTTGCAATTTACAATGTGATTCTTTATTCCCTCTTTTCTTTCCCCTGCTAAGTACATCTTGTATCTTGTCCCTTGTTCAAAATAAGCAACTCTTAAAGGTATATTTATCTCCTTGATATCATGATTTATCGACTTTATAATTTCATAAATTAGAAATTCAGTCCAGCATGCATATCTAAAGATATAGTTAGTCCATTTTCTTTTCATTCCCCCCCCCCCCCCCCAACACCTCCCTATAACTTTTTGAAGGATATGATTAAGGTCGTTTGGCTTGCAAATTATTCAGATCCGAACAAAGATGGTTGCACCAGGAGGTGAGGCATTAGGTGGAGTTATCGGCGCATTTAGACACATGGTCTACACGGAGGGATTCTTTTCCTTGTATAAGGGATTGGTGCCTTCCATTATTAGCATGGCACCATCTGGTGCAGTTTTTTATGGAGTATATGATATATTGAAGTCAGCTTATCTGCATTCGCCTGAAGGAATGAAGAGAATTGCATTGATGAATCAACAAGGAGATCAATTGAATGCATTGGATCAGCTTGAATTGGGCCCCATGAGAACTTTACTGTATGGGGCTATTTCTGGCTGTTGTGCTGAGGCTGCCACATATCCTTTTGAAGTTGTTAGGAGGAAACTACAATTGCAGGTCCAAGCAACTAGATTAAGTGCATTAGCAACGTGTGTAAAGATAGTTGAGCAAGGTGGTATACCAGCACTTTATGCTGGCTTGATTCCAAGCTTGCTACAGGTAATATCAGCATGTCCTTTATATTTTATGCGTTGGCTCTCTTATGCATCTTTTGAGAAGTTTTTATTTAAATGGTAAAATAATATCCTTCTGTTTCTTTCTTAAAATTAAATCTGTTATTCAAGAGCGGCTTAGCATGAACATCATTCATTTAATCTATACATATTCAGGTTCTACGTTTAATATATGTAGGATGAGACTGAAACAAGGTTCCCCGAGTAACTTCCTGTTTTGTAATGTGTAATTTTCATATTTACCATTCTGGAAGCATAACAGACTGGTTCATCTTTTCTTATATAAAGTGCTCTTCTTTACAAAGCAGTAAAAAAACTGAAATAATTTCTCTTAAATATTCAATGAAATGTTTGGGACTTGAACTATCTTCCACTAATTGTGAACCTTTGCATGATGTCTATGATAATTATAGAATTTATTGGGAGCACAATTTTGTTACAAGAAAAATGTTTGTGTACTATTAAGCTTCCATCCAGGGGAAGAACCCCATTATGCTGAGGGTGGGCAGTTGTCCACTCTCAAAATTACAATGGTGGTGATTGTAAATGTGAAATGAACTATTCTAGGTTTTTTTTTTTTTTGCAAAACTGAAGTGCTTACTGCTCATGCCTACATTGGGAGAGCCTTTAGTTTTGCGCGCATCTTCGTTGTACACAAGAAAAAATGTAGGACATTGAACATCATCATCATTAGACTTATCCCACATAATTGGGGTGGCTTTTGGAATCATTACTTTTTATTCATTCCCATTGTGTACTGACTAAGATATTAAATCTATTCCTTGCAAATCATTTTAAATAGCTTCTATCGTTGTAACCCTAGGACTTACCCTTCTTCACATTCCTCTAACATTCATTTTATTTACTCTCTAATAAGTGCCTTTTTTATAATATTTTCACCACCTAAGTCCAATATGTCACTTCAATTATTTTTTTTAATATAATCATTTTTTAATTTATCCGTTTTAAAGTCATCATATATTTGTATTAACATTATCATTTTTGTTGTGCTCAACTTAGATATCAATGATTTTGTTAGTGACTAACACTCAGATCATACAACTTCGTTGACCTGACTATGGTTCTATAAATTTTACCTTTAATGAGTTTCTAGGATATCCTATCATTGCATAATATTGTTTATGCAATTCTCTCCAACATTAATTATAGTAGTTATATGCTCATCTATCTCTTTAATTATGATCAAGCTCTTTAAAGGACATTGAACTTATGAATTCATATTACTTACTATGAAGTATGAACATATCTTAAATGTGGAGAAGTAATGCCATGGAATTGAAGAAGCATAACAATTGTAGTGCAACTTTGAGAGGGTAAATTTGGGGGATAAAAGAGACATTTTGTGATGATCATAAATTCTATTTTGAGCAATTCAAATTCCTATATCACTCTAGAAATTAAAGAAATAAAGAAAAAATATAAAAATAGAGAAACTCATTCATATTTTTTGTATTTCCATCCTCCATAACTAGGAGTATTTTTAGGACATAAAACTAGCTCATTAACTAACCATTATTATCAATACTAATCACAAGAATGATTTATATGTTAATCATAGACTCGCAATATGGTTAATCCAAAACTTGTTAGCATAAGGTAGAGCTGTGGGTGGAGAATTGTTTGTTGTTGTTAATGATGTATGTTGAACAAGTAGTTGAAGACGATTTTCATTATGATTATGTAATATATTTCAAGATAATAAACATAAATGCCATTTGGACAATCCTTAATCAAATAGATGTCGTCCTCCATGAAAGAAAACATTAGATCAATACATGGCTATGCAGTTTATGAAGAGGAAAAATTATAGCCATGTGTGGAAGGGAACAATGCTCTTCTTAAGGAAGCAATCAAATGTTAGAAAAAGATGTGATTTTGCCTGTTGTCAACTGGTTTTGAATGGGCGGAGGTGTCGGAGAGATCTGGAAATGGGGAACATAGAAGCTCAGCAGGGAATTTGGATCTTGAGCATAGGCATGATGAGGACCTAGCAATGCAAGATAGCGATGTAGGATTTTAATTCGGCAGCAAGATTAAGATATGGGTGTGTTGATTGACTTGAAAGGATTTGAAATATTGATAAATGTTGTGAATAGAGCTCGAATGATCAGCTTATGATTTTCGTGATAGATCTTAGCGGCAGTGAGTTGCTGGAAGACGATGACTTGGTGTGGGCTCCACAAATTCCATTTTGGGATGTGTGATCCCGGCCTCTCCGTGTCATCGGTCTATTTATTTTTAAGTGTTTGTGTGAAGATGACGATAGAGAGTTTTAACGACATTAGGTTCCGGGGGAATTTTCAGAAGGCAGATTGGGTTTTAGATAAGACAGTACCCAGAGATTTCGCCCTCATTTGGTGAGGACTTTTTGATCTGAGTTATGGTTTCCTATAAACGCAAGCCCCTATAGTTAATTACCCCTCCCGATGACGAGAGAGAACTTTCGATTAATGCTAGTCGTTAAGGATATCACATAGGTTATGAACCTATCGTATAATAGCAATAATTTTAGGGTTTAAAATTTGAATTTGGATGATTTGAAATCTAGAGTTTATCACCACAAACTTAAAACTGATGGTGGGGGGAATGAAGACGAGCCCGATCAAGATCCCATGGTTCCGTCATCCCGGGCTGTCATATTCCCTGGTCTACTTAGTCAGAGGCGGTAGTCGACCCAACCTGACAGAAGGCAACTTGTCGGCAGCCATGGGTTGCTTCGTCCAAGAATACCTTGTAGACCTGGGTTGATATTTGTCTAAGGGGATATATCTGAATCCACCTTAGTTAACATAGGGCTTTATGCCTATCGAATATACCCTATGATCCATCGCTCAAGGGTTTGACGCCTTTAGGGAACATACGAGCTTTGACCGTGATCCTAATATAATGGTGCCATTTTGCGGCAAAACCACCCGATCAGAGGGCACGTGCCACGTCCCTGTTGGCAAGAGACTGTTTGAGGATGAATCGTAGTGATACACCCGACATGCATTCACTCTTTGTGAGCTGAGGTTAATTTCAAATTTATCACCCCGACAAACGATTGTGGAAGGTGAATGATTTTTAGTCTTAAGTTTTTAGGTGATTGATTTTATTTCAAAAATTTGTGCTTTTGTTAGATTTCAAATTTGACATTTGAGATTTGAAATTTGACCCCTTCGGTTGAGATTTCCAGTCAACACGGCCATCATCGAGGTGACATTAAGGTCGTTTTTATTTTTGTAGGAATTTGGGAGGCATTTTATACTTCAAGTCATGTCGACTCCAGTCCTTTTAAGGAGGAGGATGAAACTTGAATATTTTATCCGCGCAGCATTCTCGGATCGTTGGATTTGACATTTATATTTGACAATCGGAGCACATGTGGGTTAATATCATTTGACCCTGCGCAGCATTCTCAATTATTTGTCTTTGTACTTGTAATAGATTTATCAGAGCACATGCAGGGAGGTAGCATTTGACCCTGCGCAGCATTCTCGGTCATTGGTCTTTATGCTTTTAACATATTGACCGGAGCACATGCAGGAATTGATTTTAGTTTAAGGGATCATATTTAATACATAAGGGGTATTGTGGGCTCCGAAAATTCGGCCCCGGCCTCCGCTCGCTTTTCTTATTCGGCGAGGGAGTTTTAACGAACTAAGTTCCGAGGTAAATTTTGGAAGGCAGATGGGTTTGTAGATAAGACACTACCCAGAGATTTCGCCCTCATTTTGCGAGGACTTTATGATCTGAGTTCTGGTTTCCTATAGGCGCAAGCCCCTATAGTTAATTACCCCTCCCGATCACGAGAGAGAACTTTCGATTAAGGCTAGTCGTCAATCAGATATGTATAGAATACGTGTTATCTGGCATATAGTAGCAACATGGATTTGGATTCGGAAATTGTGTCTGAATTTGGGTATTTGGAAAGTTTGGAAATTTTGGAGATTGGAAAATTTGATATTTGATGGTTTTGGAATGTTTAATATTTAGAATATAAATTTCACCATCTTGCACTTAAAACGGATGGTGGGGAAATGGATGATAGACCCGATCAAGATCCCATGGTTCCGTCGTCCCGGGCCATCGTGGTCCCTGGTCTACTTAGTCAAAGGAGGTAGTCGACCCAACCTGACAAAAGGATCCTTGTCGGCAGCCATGGGTTGCTTCGTCCAAGGGGACCTTGTAGACCGGGGTTGGTGTTTGTCTAAGGGGACAAATTTAAATCCACCTTAGCTGACAGAGGGCTTTGTGCCCTATCGATCATATCCTATTGATTCATATCTCAAGGATTTAACGCCATTAAGGAGCGTATTGGCTCTGGCCATAACCGCTATCTGTGGTGCCATTTGGCGGCAAAACCACTCGGTTCAGAGGGCCCCGGGTCATAACCGTTTACCTGCAGTGCCATTTGGCGGCGAAACTGCCGGTTAGAGGACTCGTACCACGTCCTTACTGGCAAGAGATTGTTTGAGAATGGATCCTAGTAATATTTTTGACTAGGCATTTGGCTCTTTGTGAGCTAGAGTTTATTTGAATTTGTCCGCCTCGACAAACTGTTGCGGAGGGGCGGATGGATTTTGCTTTAAGCGCGTTGATGGATTTATTTCATTTTTTAAATATTTTTGGGATTTTGGAGTTTTGAGATTTTTTTCTAGATTTTGAGAAGCTTTTTGGGTATTTGGGTGGAATTTAAAAGTATTTGGAGTGGACTTTGGATATTTTGAAGATATTTGAAAATATTTGAGAAACCCCTCCGGTTGAGATCTGCATTCAACACGGCCATCATCGGGGTGTTCGGGGTCATTTCTCTTTATGGATTGAACCTTGTCAACTCTATCGGGCCGTCGACAGAGGATCGAGTTTTGTAGGCTTCGTGCTTTTGAGAGTGAATTCTCTTGATTGTAGGCCTTGAAGGTCTAATATGAATATTTTTAAAACAAAAATTTTGGTCGTCATGGCCATATATTTGTTTAATGGTTCGAACCCCTGTCGACTTCTATTGACCCGTATAGAAGGATCAGATTCGAATTTGAATTCACTTGTCAACCCGCGCAGCATTCCTAGACGTCACGTGTGTATCAATAACACGCTCGCCGGAGCCCATGCGGGTTGAGATTGTACTTTCCCCTTTAGTGTACCTATGTGTATACAATTTATAGTGCACGTGCAGGGGTATTTTTGGAATAGACGCCTTCTGTCTGCTTGTACGGAGATTGCAGATCCGGTGGCGTAGCAGCTTCTGGATAGAATTATTCGCTGCTTCGTACAGGTAGACTGTCGTGCACTATTTGTTAATTTCGTAGGCGGGTCATAGTGCACTAACTAATCTCCTGCCTTGGATCGTATGAGCTTGCACTTGTCGTAGTCTTCATGCATTTTGTTGTGGTCTTTGATCTTTTCAATACATTCGCCACTGGTGCATGTAGGTAGGTAGTTGTCTTCTTTCACAGACTGAAATTGACTTCAGGATACTGCATTTACTGAAGTCTTTTTGTATCTACCCCTGGGTGGCATGTGGCACATACATTTGTCTTTGTAGAAAGATCGTATGTGTTGCAGATCTTTTACATTTTGCTTATGAACATTGTATTGGGTACACCACAGGTCTTATATGATAGTTTATAGGGGTCTGCATCTATTACCAACCCCTCATGCACATTGATTGGTGTGGACTGTGTGAGGCCATTATACCCAGTGTATGTATGTTGCCGAAATCTATAAAAGCTTTCTTCATTGTATATTGCATCATATACGTCTTCCCTTAACTTATATGGCTTTCATCACCACCTTGTGAACGATCTGTCGAACGTCGAGTGTATGGCTATATTTGTATAGAATCCATCACTTCTACATCACTTCAATCAGTGTTGCTCATGAGTGAATTGCTAGTTCTATTTGTACTGATTTCAAGCGTGCCACAACACTCAATATACATTGGTTGTAGGTCGGACTACTGCATGCATTGTCAATATTCTGTGAGCAAAATTGCTTTGAACGTAGATCTCCCCAACATCATATTTGTTGTGGTCATTTTCCCTTCTTGTTCGAGGATGACATTTTGCATATTATAACGAATCTACATGCAATTTTGTTTATTACACACCATCTGGTGTTTACTTGTAATGGATTGATGTATCCAGTCATCATTGAAGGGTGATTGATTGTAATAGTGTTGTAGCATTCGCTCATTGAAGTTGATCGTAAAACATTATCACATTCACTTAAATCTGTTTCACAGTCATTTAGAAACTTTCAAAAGTTTCTTGTAGTTGCTTGTAAATGGATCATTCTGTGTGCAATATATTAACGTTCATGCTTATAGGTGCATTACTCTACTCACCACAAGTCTTCAACATATGTTTTGCATGTGAATGGTCATGATCATTGCATATTCTTTATATATGACTATTGGTAAGTCATCAAGTTCATTGAGAAATACTATGTCATTGAATGATGTTCTTTACAATCTTGTAGATGAATGGTGCTCACATTCCTTTGATTCGCAATGATTCGCAAGCTTCTCTTCTATTTCATTTGTATTTAGAACTCATTGCTTTGCAACTTATGATTTAATTCTAAGCATGATCATGTCTTCTTGCATAAGTTCAAACTCAATTCAAGTTCACTTGAGTTCAAATAAGTCCACTTTTGGGTCCATGTCTTGTTCAAGTTCAATGTCCACAAGTACAAGTTTCAAGTTCTTTGTCATTTGCACGTTCAAGAATGAGTTCAAATTAGCTTGAGTCCAACTCAAGTCTTACACAAGTCCTCCATGTTCATTGAGTTATGCTTAAGTTATGATTCATTTAGGTTTGAGTTCAATTAAGTAGATTTGGTCCAACCAAGTTCAAGTCCGGATCTTTGTTCAATATAGCTCTTGCATGTCCTTTCAGTTCAATCAAATTCATGTCCCAAAATGTTCCAAGTCCTTGGATTTTCAATCCAAATTTCGGCAGCCTCCCGGCGTCTCCCCCGTTTAGGGGAAAAACCAAGAGGCAACCATTCCCCTCGACGCTACGTGAGCGCTTCAGGTAGGTGTCAAAAACGACACCGCGGTCGCGAATGAAATTTTTTTTTTATCCCCGCCTGCTACGTGAGCATTTAAGGGTTTTTTAGTTTGTTTATTATAAGAGAAAACAGGCGTTAGAGAAAAAACACAGATTTCCCCCCTCTGCACCACGTGGGCGTTCGGGGGTACTTATGTAAACATAAATAAAAACACATTTTTTTTATCCCCTTCGCCGCAAGCGTCGCACCGGTTTCCCACCCTAAACGCTACTTGAGCGCCTCGGGGGTTTGCCGGCTCGTTGCTAGCATTGAAGAGGGATCCTTATCTCGTCGCAAGCATCGCACCGGTTTCCCACCCTAAACGCTACGTGAGCGCCTCGGGGGTTTGCCGGCCCGTCGCAAACATCGAGAAAAGAACCAATTTATTATTATTATTATTATTTCAGATTTATTATAATTAATTATTATTAATGACAATTAATTATCACTAATTATAATTAATAAATATTTAATTATAATTAACCATATTTTATAATTAATTATAAATATCTTATAATAAATAATTATAATTGAAATTAATTAATTATAATTAAAATAATTAGTTATAATTAACAATAACTAATTATAGTTAATTAACTATAATTAATTAGAAATTAATATAAACTAATTATAAAAATTATAACTAATTTAAAACTAATTATAATTATTTTATAAATTAATTATAATTAAAAATAATTAATAATAATAGTAATAAATAAAATAAATATAAAATATATACCTAAACTCAAATCGGGTAGGAGAGAGTGAGTGAGCTGGTTGAGTTGAGCTGAGTGGGGGTGAGTCGGGCTGAGTCAGAGAGTGAGCTGAGTGGGTAGTCTTAGGTTTAAGTGGGTTGAGTGGCTGAGTTGACTGAGTCAGGGTGAGTCAGTGAGTGAGCTGAGTGGGGTTTTATTTTAGTGGAGATAGGGCACGGGTAAGAGGAGGGATCGGGTTGAGTCTCCTGTGGGGTAGGCGTCGGGTAAGAGCAGAGAGGGGGTCACGGCTTGGAGGAAGAAATGGAGAGAGCGGCTAGGTGGAGATCGGATGGGGTGGATGCCGGCTAGGTATGAAGCTCTCCCTTTCTCTCTCTCTCTCTCTCTCTCTCTCTCTCTCTCTCTGCTTGTGACTGGATCGGGAGAAACGAGAGGTAAGGTGAGGACGTCGAAGGAGCAGGATGTGAGGTGGAGTTACGGGAAAGAGGAAGGTGGAGTTCGGCTGGCGTGGGATCTGGTCGGGAGTTCGGTGGAGATCGGAGGAGGGAGACGGGATGGGGAGGAGTCGGGCGAGAGAAGTAGCGAATGGGGGATTTCCTTCTCATTTTAAAGGCCCGATCCGAGATGCGATCGAGACCAGATTTTGCGCAGTAAGTGCGGAGAAATGACGGGAATCGGCGCCGCTCGCAGAGATGGACTGTAGCAGCGGGATTCCCTGCGGGATTTCGGGAGATTTGGGTGATTTCTCGACATGTACGAGGTATGTGATGAATGTATGCTGGATTTCTGCTTTGATTTCATCTCCCTTTGTTTCCTTTGGGTATAACATAAGGGTCAACAAATGCCCCCCAACAAATGTGGTACGCGTCTAGAGCGAAACACGTTTGTTGTAAGCTGTTTGGCCTTGTGGATCTCTAGATATTTGTTCTAGATGTCACACTAAGGCTTTCATTTAGTGGATCTCCAAAAATTCGCTTGAATGTCACACTACGATTTTCTTTTAGTGGATCTCCAAAATTTGTTTGGATGTCACACTAACCTCTCTTTTTCTTGACTCTTTTGGATGTATCCATAGATGGTATAGATACTGATTTCTTTTGTCCTGTGCTTTGTGCTGCGGACATTGATAGAGAATTATCTGATTTGTCTTTATTGACTTGTCAGGTGATTTTGTACCTTCGGCCCTATGCTTCTAGCTTTGGCGGGCTTGTTGAAGGAGTAGATGTCGGTGACCTAAACCCTTAGGTTTGTATTAGGTCAGTGGCGAAAAGTCATCGGTCCAGAGCTTTGTGCATAACGGACTTGTTGATGACAGAATCCTCTTAGTTCAGCCTTGGGCTTTTCATGAACTTTGGGATAATTTTCTTCGGTCCTTTGCTTTGTGCTTTGACGGACTTGTTGAAGAAAGATTCCTTCGATCCTCGCTTTGTGCTTTACGGATATGTTGAAGGATTTGCAGGTTTTGGATTCAATTGATAGCACCGAACGTAGGTAGTATCTTGATCCTTAACCACTTGAGAAGACTTTAATCTGAATCACTTGAGTTCATCAGATCGGGAGAGCTAGGATTTGATAACTCTTCGTCCTCTGGTTGCTGAGATGGGGGTTCCTCTACTACGGCCTTTCTTATGGCTTGTTGAGTAGATGGAGCTGCCAGCGATCCGGCCATATTTGGGCTTGTTGGATCCGACCTTTTACACCCATTCAGGCTTCAGACTTGAGCTATGAGAATTGCGCTCCCCAATGCTGATTTTGCTGAAGTTGGTAGATTTGGAGTCATCCTTTGTGGTTGCAGATTGTGGAGCCTACGAACATTCAGTGGTTGTTCGAGACTCATCCTTCCACTGGAACTTTGATTCTCCAGTCATTTAGGAGAATTTTGTAGACTACGATAACTTGAAATTGTCGAGTCAAATTTGCCTTCATTCTTTCTTCAGTCCCTACTGACGGGTTGACGAAGTGGGGGTTCCGCTACTACGGCCTTTCTTATGGCGTGTTGAGTAGACGGAGCTGCCAGCGATCCGGCCATATTTGGGCGTGTTGGATCCGACCTTTTACACCCATTCGAACCTTAAGCTTCAGGCTGTCGAAAGACTTCAAGCTTCTTCGGCTCAATTTTGTAGAGTGTGTAGCCACAAAAGCCTCTTTCTTGACTTTTGAGTCTTGGTTTGTTGGAGAATGTGTTGTCTCTATCTTTTGAAAGATCACCTGCATATGTCTTGGAAAACAAATATTTGTATTCTTTAGCACGAAAGAATATTCGAATTGATAATTTTAAATATTTATTCGGGGATCTCGGCACGCAGTGCGATGTCGACCCGAATAAATATTTAAAATGCCCCCTGTCTCGCAGGGACATTTCAGAATGAAATAGATTTGGAATATAAGATTTTAAATATTTATTTGGGGATCTCGGCACGCAGCGCGATGTCGACCCAAATAAATATTTAAAATGCCCCCAGTCTGATGGGGGATTTTGAAATGCGTTCTTGTTATACAAGAGAATTTCAAAATATAAGCATGCATTGACAACTAAAATATTATTCATCACAAAAATACATTAGTTATGGAATTTTCATGCATGATATTTCTTTAGATGTCGACCGTTTATAGGTGGTATAGGCCTCTGACCATTCAGATCAATCAACTGATAAGCTCCTCCTTGGTACACTTTCTCGATGACGAAGGGGCCTTCCCAATTGGATACGAATTTGCCACCAATTTTTCGATGTGGGATGATTGGTCTTCTCAGCACCAGGACCAATTCCCCTTCTTGAAATGATCGAGGACGCACCATTCGATCAAAGGACTTTGCCATTCTTCCTCGGTAGATTTTTAGGTTCTGTTGAGCTTGCAACCTGCGTTCATCAAGTGCGTCGAGCTCTTCCATTCTGAGGCGGGCATTTTGCTCTTAAGTGAGATCATTCTGAATTGCTACCCGGAGTGACGGTAGTTCAATCTCCAATGGTAATACGGCTTCAACACCGAATACCAATGAATAAGGAGTGGCTTTGGTTGGCGTCTTGTAGGTTGTACGGTATGCCCATAGAGCTTCTGCCATCTTCGTATGCCACTCTCTTTTGTTCTTGGTAAGGATCTTCTTCAACAATTTCACCAATGTCTTGTTGAAGGCTTCTGCCAATCCATTTGCCCTTGGATTGTATATGGATGAATACCGCCAATCGATTTTGTGCCGATCAACGAACTTGTAGATTTTTGTACTTTTGAATGCAGTACCATTATCTGAGATTATGCGGCGTGGCACACCGAATCTGTAGACGACATTATGGGTAAAGAAATTGGTCACATGCTCGGATGTGACCTCTCTGAATGGAGCTGCTTCTGCCCACTTGGAGAAGTAGTCTGTCGCTGCCAGAATAAAGCGATGTCCTGCCGATGACGGCGGATCTATTGGCCCGATAATATCAGTACCCCAGCATTCAAATGGCCAGGATGCTATTGTTGGATGCAGAGGATTTGGCGGGTTGATGTATAACATCACCGTGAATTTGACATTCGTGACACCTCTTAGCGTGATCTATACAATCCTTGACCATAGTTGGCCAATAATATCCCATCCTCTTGATTTTGGCGGCCATTTTAGGACCTGACTGATGTGCTCCACAAAGCCCTTCATGGACTTCTGTTACTACTTTATCAGCTTCCTTGGTCCCCAGGCACCTTAGCCACATTTGATCAAAGGCTCGTCTGTACAGCATGTCGTTAACAAATGCGTATCTCAACGCCCTTTTTCGAATTTGTGCGGCCATAGACTTTTCTATCGGGAGTTTGTTTTCCTTGAAGTAGTCAATGAATGGCTGTCTCTAATCATTTTCGACTTCAATATCTAAACAATGCCACCACGATTCTGAAGCTTGACTAGCTTTACGTCTCTTGGCCATGTGATGTTCTTCTGGATAATTCTCCATGACGATCTGACGGAGAGGTTGAGGGTCAACTGGAGTTTCATCCTGCTGACTTGAATCTGGAATTCCTTCTGCCCTCGGGAATTGTAGTAGAGCAGGTTCCAGTACTCTACGAGTGTAAACCCCGATGAATATAGGACTCTCCTCATTGAGGTTCGCCATTTCTTTGGCTAATTTGGCCAGACAATCTGCTTTAGCATTCTGTCCTCGAGGAACTCGAGCCATTTTGACATTTGGTACTTGCTTTAGGAGCTCGAGGGCTCGTCGGTGATAATGGGCTAATTCAACTTTGCCGACCTTGTAAATTCCAAGTACTTGATTTATTACAAGTTGAGAATCACCAAAGATTTGGAGATGTTGGATTCTGACATCGATCGCAATCTCCAGCCCTGCTAATAGAGCTTCGTACTCGGCTTCATTATTGGTCCGAGGTTCAGTCAAACTGAATGAAAATCTCATTATACCTCCCTCCGGTGCTATGAAAATGAGACCGATGCCGGCTCGGGCTCTTGCAATATTTGGAGGTCGGACAGGTCTAATTGACGATGCCCCGTCGAAGTACATTTCCCAGAATGGTAGCCTTTCATTCTCCTCGACCTGCATAATCTGCTCATCGGGCAAATCATCATTTAGCGGAGAATCAGCTGGGATTGGGTGTGCAGCAAGAAAATCTGCCAAGGCCTGTCCTTTCACCGCCTTCTGTGGCATGTATATGATTTCAAACTGCAACAACAGTACTGCCCACCTGGCTAGACGACCTGTCAACGCTGGTCTTGTCATCAAGAATTTCAGCGGATCGATCTTTGATATTAGTGTGATTTTATGGGATAGCATATAGTGGCGGAGTTTCTGAACTGCAAAAATCAGCGCCAAACAATGCTTTTCAATTGGGGAATAACGGCTTTCAGCTCCAATCAACCTCCGACTGATATAGTAGAGCGCATTTTCTTTTCCATCTTCATTATTCTGGGCCAATAGTGCTCCGAGGGACTCTTCTAGTGCAGCTGTATACAATATAAGAGGCTTCCCCGGAATTGGCGCTGCTAGGATGGGCGGATTCAACAGATATCTCTTGATGCTATCAAACGCTTCCTGGCATTCTCCGTCCCATTTGAAACGGACGTCTTTCTTCATTAGCTTTGAAAATGGCTGGCACCTACCCGATAGATTTGATATGAATCTTCGAATGAAAGCCAATTGTCCTTGCAACGAGCGAAGCTGTCGAAGGTTCCTTGGTGGTGGCATCTCCGTGATCGCCTTAATTTTATTGGGGTCGATCTCTATACCTCGATGACGAACAACGTACCCCAAGAATTTGCCGGAGGAGACCCCAAAAGCACATTTGAGAGGGTTCATCTTCAGATCAAATTTTCTGATTCTCTCAAATACAATTCTGAGATCTTTTAAGTGATCATTTCGGCCAAGACTTTTGACAACAAGGTCATCTACATAGCACTCGACCTTTTGATGTATCAAATCATCAAATATATGAGTCATCGCCCGCTGGTAGGTGGCACCAGCGTTCTTCAGGCCAAAGGGCATGACTGTGTAGCAGAAAATGCCGATGGGTGTTCTGAACGATGTATGTTTTTCATCTTCGGGCGCCATCTTGATTTGATTGTATCCTGACGATCCATCCATGAAGGAGAACATGTCGTAGTTGGAAGTGTTGTCAACTAGGAGTTCGGATACAGGGAGTGGAAAATCATCTTTTGGGCACGCCTTGTTGAGGTCCCTGAAGTCAATACAGACACGAATTTGCCCGTTCTTTTTCTTCACCGGGACGATATTAGCAATCCAGTCAGCGTATTTTTCTTCTCGGATGAAGCCTGCCTCTAGTAATTTCTTTGTTTCAGCAATCACTTGTTCTTCAATCTCCAATCTCATTCTCCTTGGAGCTTGTTTGACGGGTGCTGCATCCGGTTTGATTGCTAATCTGTGAACCGCTATATCAGGGGATAAGCCGGGCATCTCAGCATATGTCCAGGCAAAGCAGTCCCTGAATTCACAGAGGAGCTCTTTCATTTCTTCTATTTGTTCTTCGGGTAGGAGAGAACTAATGAAGGTTGGGCGAGGATCTTCCTCAGTCCCCAAGTTGACTTCTTTTAGTTCATCCATAGTGGCTGCCTGTCCACCATCTTCAAGCTCTTCTGGTGCAGGTTCAGCTTCTACGGGCTGTTCATCATAATCATCAGCTTCGTATATCTCTTCAGCATCACCATCTTCGGATTCAATTTCCACGCATGTGATGGCGCGACAAATCTCTTTCCGGAGGAATTTTCTTTTGATGAATCCAATACCTTTATATGCATCTGTGTCCTTCTGTCGTAACGGGCGCGGACTCCTTCCATACCAAAGGCCCAAGCTTGTGCGAAAGTTGTCGCTTGGTGGTAGGAATATTGACTTGTTTTCGTAGCATTCTCTGGATATTTTTGGTATTGAACCTAGGTAGCCTCGTAGGAAATAATTCATCGGAGTCGAGGAGCATACAATCCCAGTCGTGATTCTCCTCTTCACGAACTCCCGTAGAATATAACACATTCTTTGGCACAGTCCCATTTTTACGGGGAGGCAGATAGAGAGTGGCGAGTTCTTCAACCTTATGCACCTCACGCGAAATGATTTCTTTGAAGTGTTGTAAAGGAACACGCGTAACTACGAGTACACTATCTGAAATTGATAGACTGTCAATTCTTCTAGAGAACACATTCTGCACCGTGTTCATGTAAATGGAGTCGTAGTCATAATCATCATTTGAAAATTCAACATGCCTACTCCATTCGTCTGTGGACTGGCATACTCTTCGAGATTTGGCAGGAGTATCATCATCTTCATCTGTATCACTCCCAAGATGAGGTACGTATTTCTTTTCTTTTGGAATGGTCGGTGCTTTGGGAAGAGTTGGCGCTGCCTTCTTTCTCCCCACCTGCTTTTTCTCACCTTCTCTTTCAGGTCGCTTTGCAGTCTTTGAATTTGATGCTCTAGCTTCGAGAGAGGCCGAAGACTTTTGCTTCTTTGGCATGAAATACCGTGCATCTTCATAAACTGTTGCTTCATGAACTGTGAAAGGCTGAATGTCACCAGAGATCCTGAATTCTTCTCCATCTTTGAGATACTTCATACACTGGTGTAATGTTGACGGGACAATGCCATATTCATGCAACCAGGGACGACCTAGTAGCGCCTTGAATGAAGTATCCGCGTCAATCACATGGAATTTAGCTTCTGTGTGGAGCTCTCCAAATACAAGAGGGAGCATGAATGATCCAAGGGTTTTCTGCCCTTTTTCGTTAAAACAATGCACCATCAACTTATCTGGCCCGAGGTGTTCCACATCAAGGCAGAGGGATCTCAATGCTTTCAAACTTATCAGATTTATGGAGGATCCAGGATCGATCAAGATTCGACTGATGATCAGCTTATCGCTCTCTGCAGTAATGTACAGAGGACGATTATGGTATGCAGTTCCGAGCATCATATCCTCTTCGGAGAAAGTAATGAATGGCTCATTACGAGCTTGCAGAACTTCAGTCAAACTTCGTTCAGCAAAATACGCCTCGTATCTTTCGGGATCTTTGAGAGCCTGAATTAGAGTCTCCCGAAGGTCTTTAGACATCACCAAGGCGTCGTATATACTGAGTTGTGCTGGGATTTTTCTCAAATGAGATAAGATGTTATAATCTATCCCATTGGCTGAAGTCTTCTTTTTCTTAGGATCTTCAAGGATAATATCATCGTTGATAATTATTTCTTTTTCCTTATCTCTATTAGAGACCCCTTTCTTCGGTGGAGGCGGTAGTATTTTGCCGCTTCTTAACTGCACTTGAGCAATCTCCTCTGGTTCAGAGTCATTTAACTGTACATTTTCTTCAGAGTCAGCCATCGTTGCGTCTAGGGACTCATCCGTTGATTCAGAATCACCACCTAGGTTTACATGTCCCATCCGAGACGCTATGCTAGGGTCTGATTCGTCTCCCTCTGGAAAATATAAATCTTCCTCCGAGCTGTAATCCATTGGCAAAACCATCATACAGGATTCAGAGGGTACTTCTTCTGTGTATTCTTCTTTTATTGAGGTACTCGGCGCCACTGAGATGACCCGACATACTTCTTTGGGAAGAGAATTCTCATCATTTTCTTCGGCTTCATCTATCTTAAGCTCCGACATGAAGTCAGCGAGCTTGACAGGTCGCCTCACAGTCTGGTAATATTCATCCAAACTGTTGATAACTCTCTGAGTTGCAGTCATTTTCTCCTTAGGCTTTTTTAGCTTGGTTTTCTTCTTGGATGATTTCTTCTTTTCAGTCTTTGAAGAACCAACTTGGTTGGAAAACTGTTTTGAAGTAGAAGGTCGTACCACTGGCAGTGCCTTCAAATCTATCATTGGCTCAATAGGAAATTTCCACTTTATACCTAAAACTCCTTCGAGTTGCTTCAACATTTTTACAGTTTTCTTGGAAACCGCAGTCTCCCACTTTTCTTCTTGAATTGGCTTCTTTTCATTTCTTCTTTCTTCAACCAGGGGTACGGAAGAGGACGTGACCACGCGAGTTGATTCTCTAGGGTGAGACAACACATTGTCGGACAAAGTGAGTTCCCCTTTTTGATATTTTCTTTCAAGCCAATCTTTAAAGATGTAGCAATCTTCAATAGGATGGCTGAGTACACGATGATATGGGCAATAATTTGGGTCACCAGTGTGCTTCGACTCTTCGGGTCTCTTGCATTCAGGCAGTTCTAAAACCCGATTTCAACACTTGTCGAAAAATAATTTGGCGACACTCTCCCTCTTGAATGAATATTCTTTATTCATTTTATCTTTGAGGGATTGAAACATTCTATCACCAGTTCCTATTGCCTGTCTCTGGCCTCCAGCCTGATAAGTCCGTGGCTTATCATTTCCCCCTAATATCAGCTTTTTGTTGGGGGTTGGAGTTGTAGACCTGTTTGGGCTTTTCTTGATATTGCATCGACTGTTTGCCCTTGTCTACATTGTAAATCACCTGCTTTTCTCTATCAGCTCTGGAGAAGAATGTAGAGTCAGCTTCACCTCTTCTAGCACCCGGGGCTTTAGCCTTTTTGGACTTATCAGAGTGATTTTCTAATCTGGAGAAATTCAACTTCTCAAATTTGGCCACTCTGTCGAGCAAGTCTTGAAATGTGTTTATCGTAGCCATGCACAGGAAGGGTTGCATCTTGTCGTCAATGTTTCCCATTAACAACTGCACGGCATGCTCTTCTTCTAACTGCTGCTCACATTTCATGCTCAAATTTCGCCAGCGAGTGATGTATTTAGTCACTGATTCTTCTCTTTTTCTCTTATCCAGAGCGAGGTCAGCAATCGTGATCTTCTCTGTTGCATTGGCGAATCTCTTCACGAACATATTTTCCAATTCTGCGAAGGTCTTTACAGAATCATTCGGCAGTTCAGCATACCATTCGAAAGCAGTTGCCGTCAAATTGCTGACGAATTGTCGGAAGAGTAGGGCGTCATTTCCTCCTGTATTCCCACAGGTGGCTTTAAACTGTGCCAGATGTTGTCTGGGGTTGTTATTACCGTTGAAAGTGTTGAACTTTGGTACAGAATACCCTTTAGGGTATGGTACTTGGTCGTATTCAGCAGGATACGGACGACCTTTTCCCACCAACTTTTCTGCTTGATCAACGGCTATGATGGCCCTGATCCTTTCTGTGATTATTCCTTCCAATTGTGCAGCGGTCACAGGTTCAGAAGTACTTGCAACATTTTGTGGAGTGGGCTGACGGATGACATTATGAGCTTCGCGACCACCTTCAGGAATACCTTGTACTCCCGAGACTTGAGGTATTTGAAAATTTGGAGGATCAGCGGGAGGATTGGGCATGGCGCCAACAGCAACAGTTCTCTGCATCATCTGCATCATTGCCCCCATTTGAGTCATCATCTCAGTCATCTTCTCATTCAACTGAGAGATTTCTCTATCTTTAACTCTCATTTGTCGCTTCATATGTCTCTGCATGTCTGCAAGCGTGACATTCTCATCAGCGACGGGATTCTCCTCGGCTTCTTCTCCTTCTTCTTCTGCTTGGGAGTGACCACCTCTGCCAGTGGTGGACCCAGCTTCACGACGACGGTGATAAACTCGCCTAATCGGCGGTTGTTGATCATCTTCATCTTCACCCTCATTATAATAGGTTTCCTCATTAGTATTGGTGTGTCTCACCATGTAGACCACCTCCATGTCCAGAGTATTATTTATTTCTTGCATTTCTTCTTCTAGGTTTCCCTCCATAAATTCATCCATATTTTCTTCCATATTTTCTTCAATGTTTTCATCCCCTTCGAGGTATTCTTGTATATTTTCACCCTCTTCAAGGAATTCCTCTTCTTCAATGTTGTCTTCCCCTTGTACATTTCCTTCCTCTTCTAGTACTCGGATCTCCGAGCGGCGCCGCCACTGGATTTCCGGTTCCTGATTAGGCACGGGGATTTCTTCGATCAGTGGGCTGCGATCGAAGTTGGTTTCTTCTTTTGGAGGGGGATGGAGGGCGATGGGATCCCTTGGAGGATTCTCCAAGGTGTCTACCGTCTGGAGGAATATCATTATGGGTCCTTTTTTGGGGCCCACTTCTGACGTTGTTTGTAGATGGGGGCGGATCTCCGGGAAGCCTCACCGGATGTCACGCCCAGATCAATACTCCTTTCTCTTCTTTCTTTTTCATTTCTCCGAGGCTTTGGCCTCCAGATTTGTTTCCCTTTCCATCGGGACCTTTCAGCGGTGGATCCCTGAACATATGGTTCAGGTGTCACACCCCGATGTTCACCGCGTGGAACATATCTTCTTTCTGTAGTAAAGGACAGACGTTCCCTTAGCGGTGTTCTTCTGGTCTCGATCACTAGAGGCTTTTGAAACTTCTTTTTCTTCAGCCCCTTCTCCTTTACAGTCTTCAGGACTCTGTATACTCGAGCAGACAGAGTTTCGGGCTCCTTCTTCGGAGGGATTGGGGCTTCAGGCCGTCGATCCCAGAAAGATTTCTTTAGCTCCCCAGTGGAGCTATTCCTTTTCACCCATTTTAGATCAGAAAACTTGTTCCTAGTAGGAACATTGGCTTCAGGCATCTGGGCTGGCAGATTGGAAGGGTGAATAGGGAGTTGTTGATGTTGAGCTCGGAGCTCAGCGTTCATCTTCCTTCTCTGCCTCCTTGTAGGCCTTCCTCCAGATGAGGAGGCCTCAGCATCGTATTTCCCAGGTGCAAATAATCTGGTTGACAGAGTGGTGGTGTTTGCAGTCACCACGGAGATTCTTCCATCAGCCACAATCCTCTTGGTGGCTGGGATTTCAGGCTGTGATAGCCTCTTGAATACAGAAATCCTACCACGAGTATTTTCAGCAACAGGTCGTTGTGCTGGCAGATGCACACGACGGGTGACAGCTTCAGTAGAATTAAGTCTTCTGGCAGACTTCTCAGCATTCCTACCATTCACAGGAATGGCGGCATTCCTTGCAGCAATCGCCGGGAAGTCAACGCTATCAAACTGGATGGTAGCTCCGGCATTTTCGGTCTCGATAATAGCATTAGCCAGTTGGATCCTGGCTCCTTGTCCCAGCTGGACAATCATCGGGGTGTTCTGTAGATCCATCTGCATGAATGAAAGGCAAGGGTTAGTAATCAGAATCTGATACATCACCCCGCACTTTCAAAATGCAGAGACTTGCACAGAACACAAAAACAGAAATAGACAAAAATGATTAGCATAAGCAAACAATAAAAATAATTTTAAAACTCTATTGAATGCCAAATAAATTTGTCAAATGACCATTTTAGAAAATTCAGAGTTTTGAATCAGTAAACGATCCTTTTGAAAGACTCAAAATATTGAGTATGAATTAAAATAATTGCTACTATAGCTTATGAATGACTAGCCAGAGATGGAAAGAGAAACCAATCCCCAGCGGAGTCGCCAGAAATCTGTGGGCTCCGAAAATTCGGCCCCGGCCTCCGCTCGCTTTTCTTATTCGGCGAGGGGAGTTTTTAACGAACTAAGTTCCGAGGTAAATTTTGGAAGGCAGATGGGTTTGTAGATAAGACACTACCCAGAGATTTTACCCTCATTTTGCGAGGACTTTATGATCTGAGTTCTGGTTTCCTATAGGCGCAAGCCCCTATAGTTAATTACCCCTCCCGATCACGAGAGAGAACTTTCGATTAAGGCTAGTCGTCAATCAGATATGTATAGAATACGTGTTATCTGGCATATAGTAGCAACATGGATTTGGATTCGGAAATTGTGTCTGAATTTGGGTATTTGGAAAGTTTGGAAATTTTGGAGATTGGAAAAATTTGATATTTGATGGTTTTGGAATGTTTAATATTTAGAATATAAATTTCACCATCTTGCACTTAAAACGGATGGTGGGGAAATGGATGATAGACCCGATCAAGATCCCATGGTTCCGTCGTCCCGGGCCATCGTGGTCCCTGGTCTACTTAGTCAAAGGAGGTAGTCGACCCAACCTGACAAAAGGATCCTTGTCGGCAGCCATGGGTTGCTTCGTCCAAGGGGACCTTGTAGACCGGGGTTGGTGTTTGTCTAAGGGGACAAATTTAAATCCACCTTAGCTGACAGAGGGCTTTGTGCCCTATCGATCATATCCTATTGATTCATATCTCAAGGATTTAACGCCATTAAGGAGCGTATTGGCTCTGGCCATAACCGCTATCTGTGGTGCCATTTGGCGGCAAAACCACTCGGTTCAGAGGGCCCCGGGTCATAACCGTTTACCTGCAGTGCCATTTGGCGGCGAAACTGCCGGTTAGAGGACTCGTACCACGTCCTTACTGGCAAGAGATTGTTTGAGAATGGATCCTAGTAATATTTTTGACTAGGCATTTGGCTCTTTGTGAGCTAGAGTTTATTTGAATTTGTCCGCCTCGACAAACTGTTGCGGAGGGGCGGATGGATTTTGCTTTAAGCGCGTTGATGGATTTATTTCATTTTTTAAATATTTTTGGGATTTTGGAGTTTTGAGATTTTTCTAGATTTTGAGAAGCTTTTGGGTATTTGGGTGGAATTTAAAAGTATTTGGAGTGGACTTTGGATATTTTGAAGATATTTGAAAATATTTGAGAAACCCCTCCGGTTGAGATCTGCATTCAACACGGCCATCATCGGGGTGTTCGGGGTCATTTCTCTTTATGGATTGAACCTTGTCAACTCTATCGGGCCGTCGACAGAGGATCGAGTTTTGTAGGCTTCGTGCTTTTGAGAGTGAATTCTCTTGATTGTAGGCCTTGAAGGTCTAATATGAATATTTTTAAAACAAAAATTTTGGTCGTCATGGCCATATATTTGTTTAATGGTTCGAACCCTGTCGACTTCTATTGACCCGTATAGAAGGATCAGATTCGAATTTGAATTCACTTGTCAACCCGCGCAGCATTCCTAGACGTCACGTGTGTATCAATAACACGCTCGCCGGAGCCCATGCGGGTTGAGATTGTACTTTCCCCTTTAGTGTACCTATGTGTATACAATTTATAGTGCACGTGCAGGGGTATTTTTGGAATAGACGCCTTCTGTCTGCTTGTACGGAGATTGCAGATCCGGTGGCGTAGCAGCTTCTGGATAGAATTATTCGCTGCTTCGTACAGGTAGACTGTCGTGCACTATTTGTTAATTTCGTAGGCGGGTCATAGTGCACTAACTAATCTCCTGCCTTGGATCGTATGAGCTTGCACTTGTCGTAGTCTTCATGCATTTTGTTGTGGTCTTTGATCTTTTCAATACATTCGCCACTGGTGCATGTAGGTAGGTAGTTGTCTTCTTTCACAGACTGAAATTGACTTCAGGATACTGCATTTACTGAAGTCTTTTTGTATCTACCCCTGGGTGGCATGTGGCACATACATTTGTCTTTGTAGAAAGATCGTATGTGTTGCAGATCTTTTACATTTTGCTTATGAACATTGTATTGGGTACACCACAGGTCTTATATGATAGTTTATAGGGGTCTGCATCTATTACCAACCCCTCATGCACATTGATTGGTGTGGACTGTGTGAGGCCATTATACCCAGTGTATGTATGTTGCCGAAATCTATAAAAGCTTTCTTCATTGTATATTGCATCATATACGTCTTCCCTTAACTTATATGGCTTTCATCACCACCTTGTGAACGATCTGTCGAACGTCGAGTGTATGGCTATATTTGTATAGAATCCATCACTTCTACATCACTTCAATCAGTGTTGCTCATGAGTGAATTGCTAGTTCTATTTGTACTGATTTCAAGCGTGCCACAACACTCAATATACATTGGTTGTAGGTCGGACTACTGCATGCATTGTCAATATTCTGTGAGCAAAATTGCTTTGAACGTAGATCTCCCCAACATCATATTTGTTGTGGTCATTTTCCCTTCTTGTTCGAGGATGATATTTTGCATATTATAACGAATCTACATGCAATTTTGTTTATTACACACCATCTGGTGTTTACTTGTAATGGATTGATGTATCCAGTCATCATTGAAGGGTGATTGATTGTAATAGTGTTGTAGCATTCGCTCATTGAAGTTGATCGTAAAACATTATCACATTCACTTAAATCTGTTTCACAGTCATTTAGAAACTTTCAAAAGTTTCTTGTAGTTGCTTGTAAATGGATCATTCTGTGTGCAATATATTAACGTTCATGCTTATAGATGCATTACTCTACTCACCACAAGTCTTCAACATATGTTTTGCATGTGAATGGTCATGATCATTGCATATTCTTTATATATGACTATTGGTAAGTCATCAAGTTCATTGAGAAATACTATGTCATTGAATGATGTTCTTTACAATCTTGTAGATGAATGGTGCTCACATTCCTTTGATTCGCAATGATTCGCAAGCTTCTCTTCTATTTCATTTGTATTTAGAACTCATTGCTTTGCAACTTATGATTTAATTCTAAGCATGATCATGTCTTCTTGCATAAGTTCAAACTCAATTCAAGTTCACTTGAGTTCAAATAAGTCCACTTTTGGGTCCATGTCTTGTTCAAGTTCAATGTCCACAAGTACAAGTTTCAAGTTCTTTGTCATTTGCACGTTCAAGAATGAGTTCAAATTAGCTTGAGTCCAACTCAAGTCTTACACAAGTCCTCCATGTTCATTGAGTTATGCTTAAGTTATGATTCATTTAGGTTTGAGTTCAATTAAGTAGATTTGGTCCAACCAAGTTCAAGTCCGGATCTTTGTTCAATATAGCTCTTGCATGTCCTTTCAGTTCAATCAAATTCATGTCCCAAAATGTTCCAAGTCCTTGGATTTTCAATCCAAATTTCGGCAGCCTCCCGGCGTCTCCCCCGTTTAGGGGAAAAACCAAGAGGCAACCATTCCCCTCGACGCTACGTGAGCGCTTCAGGTAGGTGTCAAAAACGACACCGCGGTCGCGAATGAAATTTTTTTTTTTATCCCCGCCTGCTACGTGAGCATTTAAGGGTTTTTTAGTTTGTTTTATTATAAGAGAAAACAGGCGTTAGAGAAAAAACACAGATTTCCCCCCTCTGCACCACGTGGGCGTTCGGGGGTACTTATGTAAACATAAATAAAAAACACATTTTTTTTTTTATCCCCTTCGCCGCAAGCGTCGCACCGGTTTCCCACCCTAAACGCTACTTGAGCGCCTCGGGGGTTTGCCGGCTCGTTGCTAGCATTGAAGAGGGATCCTTATCTCGTCGCAAGCATCGCACCGGTTTCCCACCCTAAACGCTACGTGAGCGCCTCGGGGGTTTGCCGGCCCGTCGCAAACATTGAGAAAAGAACCAATTTTTATTATTATTATTATTATTATTTCAGATTAATTATAATTAATTATTATTAATGACAATTAATTATCACTTATTATAATTAATAAATATTTAATTATAATTAACCATATTTTATAATTAATTATAAATATCTTATAATAAATAATTATAATTGAAATTAATTAATTATAATTAAAATAATTAGTTATAATTAACAATAACTAATTATAGTTAATTAACTATAATTAATTAGAATTAATATAACTAATTATAAAAATTATAACTAATTTAAAACTAATTATAATTATTTTATAAATTAATTATAATTAAAAATAATTAATAATAATAGTAATAAATAAAATAAATATAAAATATATACCTAAACTCAAATCGGGTAGGAGAGAGTGAGTGAGCTGGTTGAGTTGAGCTGAGTGGGGGTGAGTCGGGCTGAGTCAGAGAGTGAGCTGAGTGGGTAGTCTTAGGTTTAAGTGGGTTGAGTGGCTGAGTTGACTGAGTCAGGGTGAGTCAGTGAGTGAGCTGAGTGGGGTTTTATTTTAGTGGAGATAGGGCACGGGTAAGAGGAGGGATCGGGTTGAGTCTCCTGTGGGGTAGGCGTCGGGTAAGAGCAGAGAGGGGGTCACGGCTTGGAGGAAGAAATGGAGAGAGCGGCTAGGTGGAGATCGGATGGGGTGGATGCCGGCTAGGTATGAAGCTCCCCCTTTCTCTCTCTCTCTCTCTCTCTCTCTCTCTCTCTCTCTCTCTCTCTCTCTGCTTGTGACTGGATTGGGAGAAACGAGAGGTAAGGTGAGGACGTCGAAGGAGCAGGATGTGAGGTGGAGTTACGGGAAAGAGGAAGGTGGAGTTCGGCTGGCGTGGGATCTGGTCGGGAGTTCGGTGGAGATCGGAGGAGGGAGACGGGATGGGGAGGAGTCGGGCGAGAGAAGTAGCGAATGGGGGATTTCCTTCTCATTTTAAAGGCCCGATCCGAGATGCGATCGAGACCAGATTTTGCGCAGGAAGTGCGGAGAAATGACGGGAATCGGCGCCGCTCGCAGAGATGGACTGTAGCAGCGGGATTCCCTGCGGGATTTCGGGAGATTTGGGTGATTTCTCGACATGTACGAGGTATGTGATGAATGTATGCTGGATTTCTGCTTTGATTTCATCTCCCTTTGTTTCCTTTGGGTATAACATAAGGGTCAACAGGTATTTTAAAATATTTAAATATGATCAAATTATGAGAGTGATTTTTATTTAGAAAATGCCCAATATTTCATTTAAGGGCTTACGAACGCCTTCTGTCCGCTTGCACACATGTTGCGGATTCGGTGGCGTTAAAGCTTTTTGCTCAATCCCCACTACTAGATCATGCTTGTAGAAGAATTATTTTGCTTGCTCTAAATTCCTCTATTCTTTTCTCGTAGGAGATTGTGTCTTTGTTTGTAGGCTAGTTGTTGTGGGCACTACGAATTCCCTATTCATACTCATAGGTGAATTGTAGCATGCTTGAGTATCATGTTTGCATTTAAAACTTTGTTTGAGTATCATGCTTGAGAGCAATTTCAGAGTCGTTGTGAATGTTATTCTTGCTCAAAAAGTTATTATGTTTAGTTTTGTTCAGTTGGAGAGTTGCTCAGTTGAAGATCTTTATGAGAAATTATACATAGACTTAATTATTGGAAGCATTTCATTAGAATTTTGGTAGCATGACTTAGGTTCTAGTTCTCATCCACAAGTCATCCTCTCTTCTTGTTGATAATTATTTGGTTTTCATCTTCAACTAGGAATCACTCATCTTGCATATGTGTTGTAAGGTTCATTGAAATATCGTTATGCCTCTATTTGCAACTAGACTATACATGGCTAATTGATGGAAGTCATCACGGTAATTGATTATTTGTTGCTCACCAAGATGAACATGATGCATTTAAACTTTGATTTGCTAATTCATCCAAAGCCCAATTCTTGTGTGTTCCATCAAATTTCTTTATAGTTCATTTTGTTCAAGTCAATTCAAAATCCTTTGCACTTTAGTTCAAATCCAAATTCGAGTTGAGTTCACTTGCTTCAAGTCCAAGCTTTTGTTGTCTTTAAAGTTTATATTCACTTAGATTTGAATTTATTAAAAATCAATTGAATCAAGTCCACATGTCCCAAATTGATCTTTGAGTTCGATCAAGTCCATTGTTCTACTCATTCGAGTTCAAGTGTAAGTCTCGTTCGAGTCAAAATTCAACATTATTTGATCAAATTTGAATTAAAATTGATTTTAAATTTGAATTATGTTCAAATCAATTTTTAATTTTTTAGTCCGAGTTCTTTGTTGTTCACTGAAAATTACGGCAGCCTCCCGGCGTTGCCTCCCCACCGAGGGAGAAATCGGGACGGCATTGCCGTAATTTCTTCCTACTCGAACCTAAGGTCAACGGCGTAGGGGCTTCGAATTTAAACCATCTCACCAGGATCTAAGATCGACTGCGTGAGGTCTTCAATTTGGAACCATCCCGGCCGGATCTAAGATGCGACGGCCCAGGGTCTTCAAATTTTAAAACCATCCCGGTCGGACCTAAGGTACGACAGCCGGGGTCTTCGACACCTGTTAAAAATCTTTACATTTTAACATTTTTCTCTCTTTTATTTTAATTTATTATATATATTACAATATTTTATATAATATACACATAATATATAATATATATATCATATATAATATAATACTATATATACATATACCATATAATATATGATATATATATACATTATTATATTATATATATATATATATATATATATATATATATATATATATATATATATATATATATATATATATATATATATATAATATAAACAGAGAGAGGGATAGCAGATCGGGAAAGAGAGCCCGATCGGGCAAGGGGGCGGGATCGGAGGGGTCACGCACGCGGCGATGGGGTCGGCGTCGGAGCGGCGGCGTCAGCGGAGGCTTGTCTGGCCGGAGGCAGGGTGGTCCGGCGTCGGCAGGCGGCGGCGAGTTCGGCGCCGGCAATGAGTTCGGAAGGATGGCAGGAGTCGGCTAGGGCAGAGAGCTCGCGGGATCGACGTTGGTGCAAGAGGTCAGTCACGAACCTCTCTCCCTTGCGATTTTTTGTGCGTGAATGTGCGTAACCGTCCGAATGGGAGAAGGATTGTTGTTTTATTTCGTGAGTGAGGCGGTGGGTAAGTCGGTGGGCGAATCTTCGTGTCCGATCGGGTATGTCGGTGGGTTTTGGTCGGTGATTTTGTCGTTACAGTCAACACTTGGCAGGTGGCAGTCAACAAAATCCGATTGGTTCTGGTGAGGATCAACCGAGGTTTGAGGGGAGTTGTTCGTAAATCTGGATGAAGTTATTGATAATAAGGAGGTTTTCTTGGGCATGAGCAGAGATTCAATGAACCGTGGAATACGTGTATTGATGGCACAAGGAGATGGAGACGAAGATAGAGGCAAGCAAAACTAGAGAAGACAGCTTTGTGTGCAGAATAGCCGAATGGCAGCGAAGCTCCATGAGACAAACTTATGAGATTTTGGCGAGATTTTGGTTGGAGATATAGTTGATGTTGATATATGCTCTAGATTAGCGATTGTTGAAGGCAGGCTTGACGAAATCGGTGATTTGGAAGCAGAAGGTGGAAGGCTCAACAAGATGAATGATATTGGGATCCTTGATGCTAATTTGTGCAATTTTGGATGCTCAGTCACTCCAGAAATTAAGAAAGGAAAAAAAGAAACAAAAAATGAGAAGACTCATAACTTTACTAACAAACATTTAGCTAATTACAAGATTACGTGGTGGATTCACAACATAGTCGGAGAGAATTAATTTCAATACAGGTTGGATATATAATGACAGCATCTGTAGTGTAATTCTGTCACACAGCGTCTCCTAGAAGTGGCATTGTATATCAGCAGGTTGTTCAAACAACTCCTTTTCCCTGTTTGAACTCCTAAGTTTACTTACGACTCTACAACCAGAACTCTCTCTCTCTCTCTCTCACAGTCACACACACAGGCACGCCACCATTATTGTCTGTCAACTTAGCTTCCTATTCATTCATCCACTTTTTTTATGAGAACATGTTTTCCTTTTATTCATCATTCAGTGTTGCCTTATCTCAAACTCCTACTAGTATGCTTTTTAATTCTAATCTGCACTTTTATTCCAGGTTTTACCTTCTGCTGCCATCAGTTACTTTGTATATGAGTTTATGAAGATCGTCCTTGAAGTCGAATGATTAAAATCCATTTATGGCCACTGCTCCAGTAGATGTGAGAGAATGATTTGGTGGCTGGAGATTTTTTTTTTTTTGGCCCTATTTAATATGGCAAAGTTTACTAGCCTCTCTCTCACCTTCACATTTAATCTTAAGGCCTGCAGTTGTGAAGGCCTGCAAGCATGTGTTATGAACTTGCTTCATCATTTCATTTTACCTTCTAATAACTTTCTCTATACTAAAAAAAATTGATTCTCAATCTCGAGCTCCTAAATGGTGGATTTTAATTTATCTTGCCATTTTATCCTTATTACTACCTTCTTTGCATCTTGCTTTTCTTAAATAAATGAAAACTTCTTTAACTGATTTTTTCAAATCTTGAGGCATTATGTGATGCATCACAAGGCTTGCTTCAATTTTTTGGACCACTGAAGCAATGGGCCACATCTGTGCTATAATGGATGATAAGTATTTATTGTTATACGTTGATCAGGAGCTTTGGCTATCAATCAAAATTTTTCGGGTTCGAATCTTATATTTGTGATGATGTTTGTTTTAGTTTTTATCTTAATTGGCCTAAATGTTTCAAAAAATAGTATTTCTTGTTAGGTGATTTAATAAATCTTGTATGTTTAAAATTTTTTAGCAAACATTAATATTTGCAAGAATAAAATGGCACTGCTCTGACTTTTTTTTTTTTTAATTTTATTTTGAGCCTCCATTTATGTCAACCTTTTTGAGTTGTCTGGACCTAATTCAAATGGGGGCTACATAACAAGCAGTTGCGTCAATTCTCTTAGGCTATAATAACTTTGGCATTGTAGCATATCATCATCATCATTAAATGACTAACCCAAATATTCGGGTTTGGAATATATATATAGCATTTCTTTAATAATGTAGGGATAATATTGAAATATTAATTTGTGGCCTCGTGCTTGATTATAAATTATTAAAAATGATATTTTTTTTTAAAGATTTAAATGAGAATTTGAATTTTAATAGAACATAATGGGGAGAAAAAAAGATCTATGTAGTTGATACCATATAATAGGTTAAAGGCTTATTATTGTTGTGGATCTTAATGCTGTTATTGTTTATTGTTCGTTTGTTTTCAATGATTTAAATTTTTACGATTTTTCTTTCTCTTAAATCTGATAAAAAAATATTTTCTCTTGATCTAAACGATTTTCACTATGAAATTTTTGATATATGTCATTTTTCTGAGCATTTTAATAATTATAAATATATATATATATATATATATATATATATATATATATATATATATATATATATATATATATATATATATATATATATATATATATATATATATATATATATATATATATATATATGTATATATTGAATGAACTAAATTGATTAAAAGTATGCCTAAACTACATAGGAGCTAGCGTATTCAAATGTAGGCATGAAATACATGACATGAATGAAAGTCTTGTTTATTGATATGATATATATTTTGAGAGATAATACCTACATTTTGATAAGTACATTAGATTGATTGACCTATTATGATAATTGATTGAATAACATGATAATTGATATTATATGATGAATATGATTTGAAATGC
The DNA here is from genome assembly GCA_019514585.1 of Dendrobium officinale. Taxonomy (NCBI): domain Eukaryota; kingdom Viridiplantae; phylum Streptophyta; class Magnoliopsida; order Asparagales; family Orchidaceae; genus Dendrobium; species Dendrobium officinale. Next base: position 1,565,338 of record CM033697.1, read on the forward strand.
ATGTGAAAGTAAGATAAGCTAACTGAAAATGATTGATTGATTTAGGTTGACCGGAGATATATTACTCTGCACATGAGGGTGGGACACAGACTTTCCTTTAAATAAGATCTGTAGTGGTATTCCAAAAGATATGAAAATAAAGGCATAAAAAGACTGACTAATATGATATCATATACAGATGGATCGAAAGTAACAATTTCTTACATGAAAGCCACATAACCTGTGATTGAGAATAATATGGCTAATTCCTGTTTACAAGACTGATATGGTTGAGACTGGTAAATATAGGGTAAGCCTGTAAGACTTGATATAGGAAAAAAACACCACAGAATCCAGAATGTCTGCCTTGCTTATAATATGACATGCATACATGATAAAATTGCATATGTAGAATAGAGTATAATATCAAAGTGCATAAATGATATGATATGACATGAACAAGATCCAAGATACAACTAATACAATAATACATAGTATATATGATACATTATATTTATACATAATGTATTGATATTGTATACATACATAGAATAGATATAAACCACTTGTTAATATATGATAGGCATACAAGTATAGATAGCATAACATAGAGGCAAAATAAGAGTATATAATAGATATGTCCAGATACATCATTTCACTTACAATGTTGTGCTAATATGAGCATAGAGATGATAAATCGTGCTGATCTCTATGTGGTTATTGATCATTAATCATTGAGTTGTAATGGTTGCATTAATTTTTTCTGTTCATGTTGATTGTCACATATTCTTACTATTACATAATCATACTGCTATTATGAATGATCACATTGTTTCTATTATTATGCATTTATTGCAGTTATAGATTCAAGTAACTTTATGGATTGTTAGCTCACTCTGTTAGGATCTAGTGGGGTGGGGTTAATCCGAGTTGTTGTCATAGGTGTTTTGTTTATTATTTATTTTTGTAGCCTAAAAGATTGTGTGGACTGATATAATAGGATTTTTTTTTATTGTATATGATTTTTTTATTAGAAATGAAAATGTATATAGTTATGTTTATAAAATGGAATGAAATGTTATTTTTCTGCTACCTTATTTTTGGATAACTAGTGGTTCTGGATCAGGGCTGTCAAAACCGGGTCACGGGTCGGGTTCGGGTCCAACCCGAAATTGACCCGACACTGTTCAACCCGACCCGTTTTTGCAAACAGGTCGGTTTTTCGAACCCGAACCCGACCCGCTTCAGGTCCGGGTTAACCCGAACCCTACCCGTTTCAGATATATTTTATTAAATTTTTTTATTTAATTCAATTTATTTAAATCTAAATCAAATTAAGGTAAGATTTACTTCAATTAATTTAAAATAAATCAAGATTAATTTAATTTGGACAATAATGTTTATAATTTTTTGAAATATCATTTACTTATTTAATAAAAATCCATTAAAACCCTCCTAAATTAATTAAAAACGGGTCAAATCGGGTTGCTTTCGGGTTTCCAGGTCAACCCGAACCCGACCCGGTTTTGCAAACGGGTCGAAATCCCTAACCCGATCCTGAAATTTTCGAGTCGGGTTCGGGTCGGGTTTTCGGGTCGGGTCAAATATTGAAACCCCTATTCTGGATGATTAATTAGAAGATAAAAAATACAATTCTTTCTAATTAGATCTTGGGCGAATTTGTTGTCTCTTATCCAATCCAAGTTAACATTTTAGGAGTACATGCTAAGTTAGATTGGGTCATGACACTACTAATCACTAAAATCCAACCAAATGACCATTATGCTTTCTATATGGCACTATCAGTCATAATATTTTTATTCATTGTGACTCACCATGTATTCTCTAATACTAATTGAACAGATAATAAGGATTACTTCACCTCTATTAGTGCCTACATTATATATCTTAGTCAAAACCCCATCTTTTTTAGGTCTCGTTTGGGACGACTTTCTTGTTGCTCCTTAAAGTAGTTTTCTAGTATAAAAAAATTAATTTTTATACTAAAAAGCTGCTTTAAGAGGCAACAAAAAAGCCGTCCCAAACAAATTATGTACCGTAGCCCACTCCTCCACCGAGCTTGAATGTCACACTATTGCCACCATTATTGTTGATATTCAATAGGACAACTCCATAATCTTAGAACCTAGCATCTACTTTTTTCAGTCCCTAGTGATCTATTGTGACAATGTGGGTAATACTTAGGTCTTGGGCGGTTAAACTTTCCAGTAAAAGCTTCATATTTGATATATATTTATTTGGTTTAGCATGATTGATGGCAGGACTATTGTTAACTACTAAACTTGAATCCTATATCTAGTTATGTATTCTATTGGTTTAATGAGAAAACTAAAAGACATCATTCAAAACTCTAATGGGTAGAAGTCAAGGTACATGCTACAACATAAAAGCTTTTCATGTTTATCTTAACAATCTCAACACTTAAATTACCTGATAAACAACACATCATTGCAAGTGTTACTTAGGCTTAGTTTGATTATTCTGTACCTTTCCTAAAAAGTATTTTTAAAACTATTGTTTTAGAGAACGGAGTTGTCTAACGAAAAAGTTAATATCAGAAAGTTTTTGAAAACAGTACAAAAATACAGTTATCTAAAAAGCATTTCTGTAAAAGTGGCACATACAAAAAACAGCTTAAAAAAATTTCTACCGTTTCAAAATTGAAAAGGCGAAATTAAGCCATCTCAAACGAGGCATTATATAACAATTTTATGCATTGAGCTTCCACAAAAAGGTTGGATGTTTTCCCTTACACTCAAAACTCAAAATTATCTGATGATAACACACCACCGCTAGAGTTATTTATATAAAGTTTTATGTTACATGATTTTGTGCCTAAAAATTATATATTTTTCCTAACACATAAAACTCAAGTTACCTGATCGATAGCAGCACACCACTGCTAGAGTTATCTATACATCAACTTTATGGTACATTGATATTCTGCAGAATCTGATTCTCAGCAAAGTAAGAGGAACAAAAGGATGGATTGTCTACATCTGATTTCCATAATAGAATCTAACCAATTGCATTTGGCTGCACCGTGTTCTCTACCTCCCAACTTCTGCTTGATGAAATTTCTGATTGTCAGCATTATCGTATACAGAGTAAGTAAATATTCAGTAGGAGACACAAGAGATGTTGCTAAGCATAACATGACAGATATAGGAAGAAAATGAAATAGAAGAGAAAATGCGATAGAAGCATCCATTCATGGTTTCTATCAATCCCTCCCCCTCTAATATCCATCTCTATCTCTCTTATCACTAGAGTACCACCTATCTAATATATTTTATAGTTTATGAGCCTAAACAACAGGTGTAATAAGTAAAAGAAAGAAGTTTTTCATGAGGCTTGCTAGTTTTCTTTGAGCCATTAACAGTTTAGTAATGAAAGATAAAAAGATGAATTTTTTTAACTCACACAGATGGCGAATGCGGTCTCCAATTAGTAATTTGATGTGCCTGGGGAAGTCTCTGTAAATCAGCATAACCTCTGCTAGTTTCCTGGGTGAAAAAATGCTCAGATGGAGTTGAAGTTGATGAAGGAGACCACACAGGAACCAGACCCCTTTCTGTATAACTACTAGATGACTCTTCTGAAAACTCAACCCTGGAAGGAGTGAAATGTAGGATTGTACTATTTGTATCTGTGCCTTCATGAATCTGGGCATCAATAGTCACATTTATTGGTACTTCGGCCCTGCTATCTTCCTCACCGATGTCTATATCGACAGATATCTCTTCCTCTTCAATTCTGACTAATGAAGAAGTTATACTAGGCACTGTCTGATCCAAGAACCTCCTGGTTGTGGCTTGAATATTATTAGTCCTAGTATGCTCAAGATCAACTTCCATATTCGTTTCAATAGGATAATCAATATATTGTGACTCTGAGGAATCACCAAGGCCCTCTTCTGTCCCATTCTCCATGGCAGCTCTCGATGCAGCTTCAATATGCCACATCTCTGTGAGAGCCTCCTCTAATCTTTCTTTAGCTGTAGAGATTTCTATAATTGGAAGAGGGTAGTTGGAACCAAGCTCGATGCCTGCAGCTTGGAGTACAGATTCAGGCGCATCCCATGGATGGTGTATCCATTCAGTTGGTAGCCTAGCAAGCTCAGGAAGCCAGCGACGAACATATTCACCATCTGGGTCGAACTTGTAGCCTTCAAACTTTTAAGTACGGCTAATTAGAACCAGGCAAGTTAACTAGGAGCTTAAAAATTTATATGAACAGTAACATAAGTTGCATAATTTAGGGGCAAATTGGTAGTACCCAGGATTTGATTTAAGTAGGATTTCGTAAATCCTCTAAATCCATATTTCGAAATACAGAGAGGCCAAAATCCTAAACATTCATGATAAATCCTATTAAATCCGGTGCGACTGTTTGGCTATAGAGCGGATTTAACGAGCGGACTCTTCCTCTCGAGCCAATGGATTTCGTAAATCCGGCAAAAACAGGATTTCGGAAATCCGGGATTTAGCACGAAAAGGCGGAATTTTCCATTTACGGTGGCTTTCCTTTTCCGTGAGATTTAGTTTGCATTTTAGGCCGTTTGGCTTGATTTCACTCAAATCCGACCTAAATCCTGCTACCAAACAACCCCTGAGTGTCCAAAATGATATCTTTTATTGGTTTTAGATTCTATAACAATTAAAATGCTGAATGAAAGTTTGAAAGAATGAAAAGTATCAATTATAATTGAAGTCCAAAACATCTCTAAAAAAAAGGATTTCAACATTTGATTCAACATTTAAACCTAATAACCCAAACTTCATTGACAAATCAAATTCAAATATCTAGTAAAAAAAAACAAAACTCTACCATGATGAAAAAACAAAAAAAAAAAGAACTCCCTAAACAACATAAACAATACCATAAAGTTAAAGAGAGAAATTTCTAAAAAGTAATAAGTATACCTGAGGGTTATCAATGCGATCAAACTCCCGACCATCAGGAAGAGTTCCAGATATATACTGCCAGCCCAAGGTATCACTTTCAAGATCAGCATCCAGAAGTGTATCCCAGAAGTACTTCATTCCCCACCTCCATGGAAGCTGCAGTACTTTTACAAAGAAGCTGGATACAACCACACGGATACAGTTATGCAGCCAACCAGTAGCCCAAATTTCTCTCATTCCAGCATCCACAAGGGGATAACCAGTTCTACCCTGTCTCCAAGCTTTAAAGTAGCTTTCATCAACAACCCAAGGGAAGAACCTGAGGTGAGAAAGTAGCGGCCTTTCATGGCTGCAAGGGTGGTGGAAACTCAAGTATCTAGAGTACTCCCGTAAGCCAATGGACTTGAGAAATAAGTTAACGCTCTCTTCTCCTGCTTCATTTCCCTCGTTAGCCCACACCAGCTGCTTGATTCGGGCAACATGAAAGACTTTACGCACGCTGAGCTCCCCAAAATGTAAATGTGGGGAAAGGAGAGAGGTGGTTGTACCATCTGCATTTTTTCGGTTCACAGAGTAGTCAATAAGTGGTCCATTGATAAATGAACTGAGGGCCTTATCAGCATTCTGCCATCCTGGAGACCAAGCTCTTGCAAGAAGAGCATTACTTCCCCTCTCGGATTCATCCTCAAATACTAAAGTATCAGATGGGCACCTTGAGATATCACCTATAGAAGGAGCTGTCACTCACACAACTGTATTTATTATTTTACAACAATGGAAAATATAGATTCAAAAGTCCACAAATAAACGAGCAGAATTTAGTTCAGCTTCTCCAAAAAGAGCTGCAACAAAAAACATAGCACTAACAGCCCTTTTTGTAATAATTATATGGTTATCAATCACAGATACAGTAAAAGAGAAATCCATGTTTAACAAAGGAAGAGTTTAATGAGTGGTAAAGCAATTACAAGGAGAAATGTTGAAAATTTCAGATTTACTTGATAAACCAACATTGATCTATATAATGGATGATGTATTATTTCCCGAGACAGAAATATAAATTATTTAGGGCGTAATTTCATACAAAGCACTCAAAATATCAACATTTATATATTTCATATCTAAACTTCAGTATTTATATCCATAGCACCCAAAACTTCTAAACAAAATAAAAAATAACACACCTCCGTAAATTCCCTAACGCATCATAATGCTTGCCATGCCCACCGCTCGTGCTGCCAGACATGTCAATGCCCTCGCTTGCAAGCTCCATCCCGCCTTAACCCATCAATACCCTTGCTACAAGCCCCCATGTAATTTCCTCGCTCTGTGTGGTGGCTAGTGTGGTGATGACCGTGACAAACCCAGAGGAAGGCACCAATGGGTCCAGGCAACCACGAATATGAGCCTAAAGATGAGCCGCGATAGATCTGATGCATGTCATCTGCTAACTTTGTTACCGGAGTGCTAGATGGAGTAAATAGTGATGTTTATGTGTGAAATATGTAAATGTTAATATTTTGAGTGCTCTGTATGCAAGTCCTCCATCATCATGTCCTTGACTTATCAAAATGATGCAAGCCAAATCTTTAGACACATTTTTGTTAGTTTGTTAGGGATAGTTGCAGCTATAAGAAGGGGCATGAGATTAAGAAAAGATAGAATTCTAGCTAATACTAAGATAAAAATAAAAATAAAAACAGCATGCTGAGAATTTTTGTATGACCATAATAAACAAAAAGATAAAAAAATATGCAACTCTCCAGTTAAGAATTGATTTGACTTGCAGTTATGTTGACCTCTACAACCAACCTAATAATCTTAAATTCGATAAAGAGAATTCAGCTTTAATATGGATTGCATTGGGTTTTGTTATGCACTGGTTGAAGAAGCAATCAAATGGGGAACATCAAGCTTCTATTAATGGAGCTGATTTGTACAGAAAAATATCTCTCCTACCTATAGTGGGGCATGGCGGTATGGGAAAGACAACTCTCCTACAACATGTTTATGAAGATGAAATGACAAAGAAATTTGATCTTAAAATGTGGGTTTATGTTTCCAACGAAATTGAAAAAAAAAAAAGGGAAGCCATTATAGATATGTTGGAATCTCTTAAGAAGGAGAGGCCTCATTTGGGGATACTTGAGGCACTTCAAGATAGTCTTCAGGCTGAGATTATGTCCAAAAAGTCCTTACCTGTGCTAGATGACATTTGGGAGGATGATGAGAATAAGGATAAAAGTAAATGGAAAAGGTGCTCGTCCCCTTTGCCTTATGGGAGTTTCGGTAGTAGGATTTTGATAGCAACTCGAACGGGCTCAGCTGCAATGATGATTGCAACAATTATTAAAAAAAAAAGAAGAAAAAAAGGGGGGGTTGAAGTATTTAGATTAGAAGGTTTGGAGAAAGATCAGTGTTTGCAGCTCCTTAACTCTCATACATTTGTTGATAAGAAGAATCCTAACACCACTAGAAAGATGATTGAAACGTTTTTTTTTTTTTTTTATCTCCATTTGTTTGTGGGCTCCGAAAATTCGGCCCCGGCCTCCGCATCGCTCTTTCTTTTTTCGGCGAGGGAGTTTTAACGAACTAAGTTCCGAGGTAAATTTTGGAAGGCAGATGGGTTTGTAGATAAGACACTACCCAGAGATTTCGCCCTCATTTTGCGAGGACTTTATGATCTGAGTTCTGGTTTCCTATAGGCGCAAGCCCCTATAGTTAATTACCCCTCCCGATCACGAGAGAGGACTTTCGATTAAGGCTAGTCCTCGATCAGATTCGTATAGAATATACGTGCATCTGGCATATAGTAGCAGCAATAGATTGGATACTGATAGAAATTGGATTTGGAAATTGGGTTTTGATTTGGGTACTTGAGAACTGGATTTGGATTTGGGAATTTGGAGAATTTGATATTTAAAGTAGAAATTTCACCATCCTGCACTTAAAGCTGATGGTGGGGGAATGGATGATGGACCCGATCAAGATCCCATGGTTCCGTCATCCCGGGCCATCGTGGTCCCTGGTCTACTTAGTCAGAGGAGGTAGTCGACCCAACCTGACAGAAGGATCCTTGTCGGCAGCCATGGGTTGCTTCGTCCAAGGGGACCTTGTAGACCGGGGTTGAATGTTTGTCTAAGGGGACAAATTTAAATCCACCTTAGCTGACAGAGGGCTTTGTGCCCTATCAATCATATCCTATTGATTCATATCTCAAGGATTTGATGTCAGTAAGGAGCGTATTGGCTCTGGCCATAACCGAGATATCGTGGTGCCATTTGGCGGCGAAACCACGCGGTTCAGAGGGCCCCGGGTCGTCGTAACCGTTTATCCTGCGGTGGCCATTTAGCGGCAGACCGCCGGTTAGAGGACACGTACCACGTCCTTACTGGCAGGAGATTGTTTGAGAATGGATCCTAGTGATATTTTCGACTAGGCATTTTAGCTCTTTTGTGAGCTGAAGTAAATTTGAATTTGTCCACCTCGGCAAACTGTTGCGGAAGGTGGATGGATTTTGCTTTGAGCGATTGATGGATTGATTTCAGATTTAAATATCTGGGCTTTGGGATTTGTGGAGCTTTGGATTTGGACTTTTGGGAAACATAAAAATGCCTGAAATTAACCCCTCCGGTTGAGATCTTCTTTCAACACGGCCATCATCGGGGTGACCTTGAGGTCACTTGAAAAATATTTGGATTTTGTATAGGTTTGAGAGCATTTTTGAAATATATTGTGGACCCCTCCGGCTGAAATCTGCATTCAACACGGCCATCATCGGGGTGTTTGGGATCATTTCCATTTAAAGCTTGAACCTTGTCGACTCTGTCTGGCTGTCGACAGAGGATCGGGTTCCTCGTAGCTTTGTGCCTTTGTGCCTTTGTGTATGAATTTTCTTGATTTTAAGCCTTGAAGGCCTAAAAAGAATGTATTGAAACAAATACATCGGTTCCCACAACCGTGTATTCGTTTAAAGGTTCGAACCCTGTCGACTTCTATTGATCCATATAGAAGGATCGGGTTCGAACTAGAATTCACTTATCGACCCGCGCAGCATCCGTAGGCGTCACGTGTGTACCAAAAACACGCTCGCCGGGGCCCATGCGGATGATTTTTATATTGATTTAGACGTACCCCGTTGTGTACCTATGTGTATACAATACTACAGTGCACTTGTGTGGGGGTATTTTGAAATAGTTGTGGACGCCTTCTGTCTGCTTGTACGAATGTTGCAGATCCGGTGGCGATATCTGTTGACTCCCCCTTTCTCAATCACCGGGGAAGGATTCTTTTGAACTTCGGAGTATTGGACTTGATATTGACTCCCCCTTTCTCATTCACCGGGGAAAGATCTTTTGGATTTTGGAGTCAAAGACTACTTGATTTGGAAATAACTCCTTTTAAGCTCTTCGGCGTAGTAGACTTGCTATTTCCGGTGTTTGTGGGCACCTGAATTGCTTTTCTTCTAATGTGTAGGACCAAGAAGAAGCTTTGGAACACCAGGAAGTTTGGTTCTAATTTGTTCAAACATCTCCTCTCTTCTGTTAGAGGTGTTCTTCGTACATCGGGCTGCCTTTGTACCCGGTGTACTTGGAGATTTTGATCACCGTTGTTGTAGGTGATATTCATACTTGTGCCCACAGTGGTTCGTCGTGCCTACGATGTATTCACTGTTGTTATCCACAAGTTATTTATAGTCATCTGCAGTGGACCGTTGTATCCGCTACGACCTCCTAGTAGTTTTCGTAGGTGAGCCCTTGCTTTTGCATTCAAATCACCTTTCACCAATCTCAGGTGGTTGTCGTTGGGTTGCACTTGCTTGTAGAAGTGGGTCCTACATCATTGGTCTCCCGCATCGCCATCTCAATCAACAGGCGTTTGTAGGAACTATCGTAGGATATGTACTTGTGTCCACAGTGGTTTATTGTGCATACGACATACACACTGTTGTTATCCACAAGTATTTATTTGCTGGAGATCAGTTGTATCCGCTACGACTTCCTAGTAGTATTCGTAGGAGAGCCTTCGCTTTGGTATTGAAACCACCTTTCACCAATCTCAGGTGGTATTTGTCGGGCTGCATTTGTTTGTAGGAATGGGTCTTTTGATTATTGATCTCCCGTATCGCCATCTCAATCAACAGGCGTTTGTAGAAATTGTCGTAGGAGATTCCAACAGTATATGTAGGAAGGACACCGGTTGTAGCCACTACGAGCTCGTAAGAGTATTCGTAGGGGAGTTGTTGTCAACTTTGCCATCTCCACCTTTCACCAATCTCAGGTGGCAGCTTTGACTGGCGTTGAACGTGAGAGGGCGATGATGCTCAAACCAGGCTCAAGTTTAAGTCCTTTCAGGATCAATCAGGTTCATGAGCTTAGTGTGCAAGCTCAGTTCCATGTCTTCTGTAATCTGAGTCTTATTCAATTTTAGTGCCCTTCACACTTAGTTCCTTTGAATTTGAGTCCGAATGTACATTCAAATGATTATTCAGAGTCTTTTTGAGATCTTTTGAGCTCAATTTTGTATTCAAATGATTTCAATTTGGTCCCATTTCGAATTTATTTCATTTGGATTTGATCTTCAGTTCTGTCTTGATTTTATCTGGATTTGAACTTTTTAGAAATCATTTAGGTTTGTTCTGATTGAGGTCCCCTGCACATTTTCAATCAAGTTCAAAAGTCCACTGCTCTTTCTTGTTTGGTCCAAATATTTTGCTCTTTTGGGTTCAAAACAGGTCCGAGTGTAGTAGTATTTCACCCGAAATTTCGGCAGCCTCCCGGCGTCTCCCCCGTTTAGGGGAAAAACTACGAGAAAACTGGGCCTTCCCACCACAGCCAATAAAGGCGTGCATGGTAGGTGCCCTCTTTCGAGGACACCTCGGCCGTGATTTTTCATCCCACCACGGCCAATAAAGGCGTGCATGGGGTCTTTGACGGTACCTGTTACAAGAAGAGCAGTTGCTTTCCCCCCGCCCGGGAGTACTTATAAATCATTCCGGCCGCGCAAAGAAAGGGTACACCAGGCTCGCCTGACCTCGCCGTGTGCGTCAAACCGGTTTCCCTCCTACCACGGCCACCAAAGGCGTGCTTAGGTGGTTTGCCGGTCCGACACGCATGTCGAGACAGGATGGCGTGGGTCGCTCGCTTACCTCAACACAGATGTCGTGCCGGTTGCCCCTCCTACCACGCTCAATAAAGGCGTGCATAGGTAGACCGCCGGCCCGACACGTTAGTCGAGATAAGAGGGCGAAGGTTGCTCGTTTAGCTCAACACAGGTGTCGTACCGGTTGCCCCTCCTACCACGCTCAATAAAGGCGTGCATAGGTAGACCGCGGGCCCAACACGTTAGTCGAGATAAAAGAGCGGAGGTTGCTCGCTCACCTTATCGTAGGTGTCGCGCCAGTTGCCCTTCCCACCACGCTAAGAAAAGCGTGCATGGGTAGACCACGGGCTCGCCACGCATGACGAGGTAAGAAAGCGAAAAGGGAGGCGACTGTCCGCCTCGTCGTAGGCGTCGGACCGGGGTCCCATCCCACCACGCGCAATAAAGGCGTGTATAGGCGGTTTTCCGGTCCGTCGAACACGTTGAGGACGGAAGCCTGAGTTTAAGGATTATACCTTCGGGGCCGGTGGCGGCTCGTGGAACGAGGCAGGAGAGGGTTTATAATTGATTATTATTATAATTAACTAATTAAAATTAATTATAACTAAATTTAATTAATTAAAATTAATACACAATTAATTATTATTATAATTACCATTTAATTAATCATGTAATGATTAATTAATAATAATTATAATTATTAATTAAATGTATTAATTTTTAATTAACTGTCATTAATTTATAATTAAAGTTAATTAGTAATAATAATAATTATTATTATAATAATTATAATTATATCAAAATAGAGTAAAATAGATCTCTCCCTCTCCCTCTCTCTTTCTGCTTAAGGGATCTGGCCAGAGAAGCGCGCGGAAGGGAGATCGTTACCTACACAGTGAGAGGGCGCCCGTAGTTGCTTCGATCAAAATGTTGCAACTTCCGATCTCGACAAGAAGGGAAAGCCGTCGAAGGAGCGCAGTCGAACAGCCAGAGGGAGCCGGAAGAGGCGACGGCTTGGACAAGAGGTGGGGAGATCTACCTCTTCTTCTCTTTCTCTCTCTCTCTCTCTCTCTCTCTCTCTCTCTCTTTTTCTCTCTGGATTCGGCCGAACAAGCTCCCGAAAGGGAGAAAGTTACTTCACAGGTAGCGAGCTCCCGTTGTTGCTGCCGATCGAAATGCTGTAACTTCCGATCCAGAAGGGAAGGGAAAGTCGTCGATGGGGGAAGTCGGTCGGAGGGGGGAGATTTGGAGAGAGTGAGCGTGAGAGCAGAGATCGGGATTGTGTGCGGAGGCCGAAGGCCTCGCTCACGCCTCCTTTTAACGACGCCAAGTCGTGCGAGCTGCTGCGACGTGGGGAGAAACGACATCGGTCGTGGCTTAGACGTGCGACGAACAGCCCGACGTGGGGAGCGACGTGCTCTGGCAGGGAGCAGGTGAGGGATTTTGATTGATTTTTTTTTGTTTCTTTTTTTTTTTTACTTAACAGAGGTCAACATTGTTGCAAAGGTCATCAATAGTGTTGTGAATTCCTGGGCAATTTACAAAAAAAATGATATAAAGGCCTGCGCTACGATGGAAAGGAGCCCTCGAAAACGCTCAGACGACATCTGATCGACAAACGGACAGCGCCATGGCGTCCGGAACGTCGTTGAAATTCAGGATATACATTTTATTTAATGAATTTGGATCATCTGAGATTGTGACGAATTTCTAGGCGATACAAATGTAATATAAAGGCCTGCGCTACGACGAAAATGAGACCTCGAAGATGCCCAGATGACGTCCGATTGATAAACGGACAGCATCATTGCGCCGGAACGTCCCCAACATTGAGAATACACATTTTATTTAATAAATTTGGATCGTCTAAAGTGTCAAAAAAAATTTCAAAGGCGGTTCAAATATGTTACGAAGGTGCGCGTGGTGGGAGAAAAACAAATACAACCGCCGCGGTGTCTCACAAACACCAACCGTGCACGCCTTTGGTGGCGTGGCGGGTAGGCGGCCTCTTGATTTTTCCCCTAAACGGGGGAGACGCCGGGAGGCTGCCGAAATTTTGTCTGAAAAAAGACAAGGACTTGGACAAATATTGGATATCATTTGGACAGCATGGGACATAAAGCATAGGCTCAAAGATGACTTGAACAATTTGAATAAAAATTTGAATGAATAAAAAAGAGAATAAGACTTATGATTGCAACTAAATTGTGCTCAAATGAATGTTAAATAATAATGACATTCAAAATCAAATAAAGTTGAATATAAGAGGACTACATAGAATTGAACTTCATATAAGGATACAAAATTTGCAATCAAATATCAATTGATCAAAGTGATGAATTTATAAGGGATTTGTGATCTCTACAAGCATTGAATGATAAGTGACAATCATAATCATTCAAATGAAGATGGCAATGACAAGGAGGCCTAAGTGAACAAATGCAAGAACTATGAATCTCAAACTTGAGTTTGAACTAAGTGAAAGAGAACTAATGGAGGACTACACTTGAGCTTGAATTCAAGTTGAAACACATAAGAATTTGAATGAATCATAAATGATCTAATTTGAAGAGATAATAAAAAAAAACTAAGCTCAAGATATCATGTGATGAACAAGTACTTAGTCCATTATGTATTCAAATGAATATCAAATGGATAAGTAAGGGATTCATGTATTTCAATTTAGCATGTTTATGAATGATTCATACATCTACCCCAATCATGTATGTGGGTGATTTGGAGTAATTGTAATGATTGCAAGAGCATGAATGCAATGACATACCTACAACCAATATCATGAAGCTTCACACAAATGTTGAAAGCCTTCATGCTAGACAAGGGGTGAATATAAAGCAAATGATGAATATCAAATTTATCATGTATATGCCAAATTTTCCTTAAAGGTTAGGAGTTTGCAATTGGAACTGGTTCACAAGCAACAATGTAGGCTCTTGAAGATCATGTCAATCAATATGCGAATAACAACATACAACAAATGATCTGCAATACATACAATCTCTCTACGAAGACAAATGTATGTGTCAAATGCCACTTTGGGTAGCTGTAGAAAGGCTTCAGTAAATGCAGTATCCTGAAGTCAATTCCAGTCTGTGAAGGAATGCATTTACCTGCCTACTTGTAGTAATGACGGATGTACTACACGAGCCAAAAACCACAACAAAGTGCATGAAGGATACTACAGATACAAGCTCCCACGAGCTTATGTTGGAGCCCCGCTATGAATATTACATAAAATTTACGAACAAGTGCCAAACAACTACGACGAATACAAGCATCTACGAACGAAGCAGGAGATTCGTTAGTGCACAACAAACTACATGTGAAAAGCAACAAGCAGTGTACGACAGTCTACATGTACAATGCAACAAATAACTTAATCCACAAGCTGCTACAACACGCCACCGGATCTGCAACATTCGTACAAGCAGACAGAAGACATCTATTCCAAGAATACCCCTGCACGTGCACTGTAATTTGTATACACATAGGTACACTAAAGGGAAAAATATAATCTCAACCCGTATGGGCCCCGGCGAGCATGTTATTGGTACACACGTGACATCTAGGGATGCTGCGCGGGTTATCAAATTTTGAACCCGATCCTCCTAAGAAGATAAAAGGAGTGGACAGGGCTCAATTATAAAATGCCCCCAAACCCGCATGGGCCTCGGCGAGCGTGTTATTGGTACACACGTGACGTCTAGGGATGCTGTGCGGATTGATAAGTGAATTCAGGTTCGAAACTGATCATTCTATACGGGTCAATAGAAGTCGATAGGGTTCGAACCAACAAACAATTATACGGTTGTGGCGACCGTTATATTTGTCTTAATACATTAATATTAGGCCTTCAATGCCTATAACAATGAGAATTCACTATAAAGGGCATAAAACCTACGAAACCTGATCTTCTATCGACAGTCCAACAGAGTTGACAAGGTTTAATCAACAAAGGGAAATGACCCCTAATACCCTGATGATGGCCGCGTTGAACAAAAAAAATCTCAACCGGAGGGGTCCATTCCAAATATTTTCAAATGCCTCCCACATATAGTCCAAAAATCTCAAAATCCAAAAAAAATATTTAAAACTGAAATAAATCCATCGCATTTAAAGCAAAAATTCATCCACCCTCCGCAACAGTTTGTCGAGGTGGACAAATTTAAAACTACTTCAGCTCACAAAGAGCTAAATGCCTAGTCAAAAATATTACTATGATCCATTCTCAAACAATATCCTGCCAGTAAGGACGTGGTACGCGTCCTCTAACCGGCGGTTCGCCTCCAAATGGCACCGCAGGATAAACGGTTATGACTCGAGGCCCTCTGAACCGAGTGGTTTTGCCGCTAAATGGCACCACGAAATACCGGTTATGGCCAACGCTGTTACGTTCTTTATTGGCATCAAATCCTTGAGATATGAATCAATAGGATATGATCAATAGGGCACAAAGCCCTCTGTTAGCTAAGGTGAATTCAAATTTGTCCCCTTAGACAAACATCCAACCCAGGTCTACAAGGTCCCCTTGGACGAAGCAACCCATGGCTGCCGACAAGGATCCTTCTGTCAGGTTGGGTCGACTACCTTCTCTGACTAAGTAAACCAGGGACCACGATGGCCCGGGACGACGGAACCATGGGATCTTGATCAGGTCTATCATCTATTCCCCCACCATTCGCTTTAAGTTCAAGATGATGAAATTTCTATTTTTAAATATCAAAACCTTCAAATTTTCAAATATTAATCATTCAAATACCCAAATCCAAACCCAATTTCCAAATTTCAAATCCCAAATTCATGCTGCTACTATATGCCAGATACCACGTATTATATACGTATCTGATTGACGACTAGCCTTAATCGAAAGTTCTCTCTCGTGATCGGGAGGGGTAATTAACTATAGAGGCTTGCGCCTATAGGAAACCAGAACTCAGATCATAAAGTCTTTACAAAATGAGGGCGAAATCTCTGGGAAGTATCTTATCTACAAACCCATCTGCCTTCCAAAATTTATCCCGGAACATATCCGTTAAAACTCCCTCGCCAAATAAAAAAATGAAAAGCGGGCAGAGGCCGGGGCCGAATTTTCGGAGCCCACAAGTTCAAATGACATTGATTCTTGTAAGTTCGTCTAAATCCATGTTTTTAATAATTTAAAGAATAATTTCGCTCTAATTGCAAGTTTAACTATCATAAAAAAGTTTATTGCTTAAATCAAAAGCCAGGAAAAATAGGTATTATAATTTACTCTCTAATCAAATATACTCGTTGCAATGCAACATCAGGCATACATAAAGCAGAAAAGAATATATAATATTATTGAGATCAACTGCACCATATAAGTAGATTCTAAATTCAACAAGACGGCTTCAGTAAGCTTTGAAGGAAAGGCAAAAACCATTTACAGTGAAAAAAGTAATGAACATAAACTCCCTAAACTGCTTTCCCTTCTAGTCAGGCTTCTCATATTAAAAAATTTGAAGAGAAGCCTGCTAAGAGCCTGCAAAGCGTGATAGTGTCACAAGCATAGCATGTTAAAGCCAAATTCTTAAACATCAACCCATCTTTTGCCGCAAAGGTTAGTGTTTTGTTGGGAATTCCCAAGTATCCTTACGCTAGAACATTTCTAAAATGGGTGACCTTCTAGAAAATGCACTAAATGAACAGAAATGTGAGCCTTGTTAGGAAAAATTGAAAAATATCTCAATAGTTGAGAATTTGAGATGTTAAAAATACCATGCAGTACAAAGTGTTAGGTTATGAGAGCTGCTCCTTAAATTCATTTGAGTCTAGGTGCTATATGAGGGGACCAACCTTTTGAATCTATAAGAGCCACCTCTCGAGTCATATCTACATTATGGATGATTCTAGGCTACATATAAGGCTACTAACAAGGACTTTAGTTAGTAGCAGAGATTGAGAGAAAGTATAGTAAAGATAAACTATCAAATATTGAGATATTTTTTATGTAATAATTAGAGTTTCATCATGAACTTCAAAGTTAAATGTGCTTGCAATGGAGCACTTCTTGTATGGGTAACCTTTTAAATAGTTTTACCAAGAAGACGACATCTTGACATTTTTTAGGACAAAGTGGATAAAATGTAGATTGATGAAAAGTTAGGCTATTACAGATAAAAGATTTGCCTCGAAATATCTTTGGACTACTCTAATTTTATAAGTATAGGTATCTCATGGACTCAATTTAATCTCATAATGATCAAAATCTTATAAAATGTTTGTATCACCTCTGTTATAATGCGTGAGAATTGGGTTTAGTCTCACATCATATAGTTAAAAAATATGTTGAAGTAAAAATATCATAAGGTTGGCTCTCATACATAAGCTTAATCTAGTGGGTCGAAAATGGGTTTGACTACTAATATCTGACCCAACTTTATCCCCATTTGGTTCACTCCATAGCAAGTGGTATCAAAGCTGATTGTTCAGATGGGATTAAATGACTTATGTGGTTTATGTATATCGTATGTCTTTAGCTCTTTCTAGTATAGTTGAACAAAGTTCAGTTAGTGACTCCCAAACTGTTGGAGTTGACTCTTAGCGCATGATAATTGATGATGCTAAAAAACTATTATTTGAGAAAGAGTGGTGGCTAAGATGCAAAGCTCTCCGAACTCAGGAAGAGAAGATTGCTAAGACATGTGAAACCTTGGTTTAGTCTCATATCTGATAGTTCAAAAACATGTTGGCATAGAAATATCAAGTGGTTGTCCATCAACTATAAATTTAACCTTATGGGTTGAAAATGAATTTGATAAGTGATGTATCAAGCTCAAAATTGATCCCCATTTGGTTCACTTTCTAACAAACTCCCATTATTGAGTATCTTCACCTCAAAGAGTAGCACCCATGTTAGAGTGAGCTCTTTTGTGTGCCATTGTTATATGAAATTTGATGCAAGAGTAATGGCTGATATTGGGAATTCTCAGGGGAATGAATGATATGCCAACGCCACATAAAATTTGTTACAAAGTTGAGCAAGTTGATATACTAGTTATGGACCCACAAACTTTGACTTGAGCTTTCAAGTTGAATAGGATTGCCAAATTATCTAACTTTGCACAAGCCCATCCACAAAACATAACATGAACGTACAACATATTCAAGAAAGTGCATATGAAAAATTTCTTTGGAAGAGTAAATATCATCCCTTTGTTGGTTCATGAAAAAAAATAACTTAACTTAATAGAGATGATGATGTCATTTATTAAACAGGAACAAACCAGATTTAATCCTTTTTGGTGGTAAGAGAGGAGCTGCAGGATCATAGGACATGCTAAGGCATTTATTCCAGAATGGAGCAAAAGTTGAAAATGGGCAACCATTCTCATCTGTAACTTCCCATGGTTCGTAAAGCAAATCAGCATTCAGAGAATGAACAGTGAAACCCCGAGCAGTCAGAAGCTCCTTGATGCGGTGATCCCTCACAAGAGACAAAGGGTCTGTTGGATAAAACCGAGGTGTTTCAGAATTAAGAGCATAGCAATCACAACCACAAAAAAAAAAAAAAGAAGTATCAGGACATACTCATGCATTGCCATGTCAGAATGAGAAAACAAACAAACAACAATAACAACAACAAGCCTTTGTCCCCCTACGTGGGGTCGGCTACATAAATCCTTTTTCTCCATTGTCTTGTTAAAAGTCAAATTCACTTTTAAATCTAATAAAGAAAGATCTTTTTTAATATTTTCTAACTAAATCTTTTTAGGTCTACCCCTACCTTTTAGAAAGGAAAAACATATTATTAAAATTAAAAGACTTTTAAGCAGAAATAGAATAATGCAAATGATAAAAAGCTTCCATCTGGGGTTATTTTATGTTTTTGTTTAAATGTTTTCTATTTTGAGCATTTATCTCCCATCTTTGATAATCTGTCTTCCTATCCTGACGAAAGAGCATATCAGGATCTCCAAATACATTTTTTTTCAAATAGGAATAAATCTTAACTAGGTGCCGAATGTTGGTCATTAAAAGAGAAGCATAATACTAAGTTAAGTGCTACATAGATGAGGATGCTCAGGTGGATTAGTGGCTTTACCCTTAGAGATAGGATATGAAATGAGCATATATATGAAAAGGTTGGAGTAGCTCCAGTGGAAGATAAGATTAGAGAGAGTCGCCTACTTGCCTTAGATGATTTGTTCACATAAAACAGCGGCCTTCCGATGACCCGGTTAGTAAAGTAGAGGTATTAGATTTGACTTATGATAAGAAATGTATATGAGGACCTAAAAAGACTTGGTAAGAAAATATTAAAAATGATTTTTTTATTAGATTTAAACGAGAATTTGATTTTTAACATCACACAATGAAGAAAAAATTATTCATGTAGCCGACCACACGTAGTGGGACAAAGGCTTGATGTTGTTGTTGTTGTTGTTAGCAATAGATCATAACTTATGTTAAATCTAAATGTTATATTATCTTTTCTAGAATTAGAAGAAAAATATACCAAGTAATCTTATGATTCTATTCTCAACCAATTCATCATTCAAAATTTCTTCCATTGTTCATGGAATGCATATCCTAATATTAAAAATCATCTCATGTTATGTTTAATCGGCAAAGAATAAGTAAATTAAGATAATAAGGCAAACAATAGATACAGGAAAAAGAAATTGGAGATTTCTCTCAAGGGGGTACAAAAACAAAGGGCAGATGTAGATTCCGAGAAATAGCAATAAGATTTATGCTTCTTGTTGCATCCAGATGAGGTTATCAGTTAGCAAACACATAGTTCAGACATAAAGAAATGGAAGAATATAGAGAATATAGGTTATAAGCAGCATAGATTTTGTGTAAAGAAAGATATATATTCAAAATTGGATTTCACCTAATTGCCAAAAGTTGGAAAGAGAATTATCAAAAAAATATATAAAACCTATCAAAAACCGAATGCATAAAACAATCGGTGGAACACAAGCAAATTAAAGCCCAGTAAAAAATTCTTTGTTATTTTGAGTTAAGGAACAAACAAAAAGATTGAAGACTTTAAAAATGGCAAACTGCTACAGTATATGAGCTTAAACAAAAACGGAAGAAAAAGAACTTAAAGTACAACAGACCCTAATAAAAACAATAGAAGACTCCAAGCTTCTGAAAGAAAAAAAAAAAAAAGAGTGCCATAAACATGGTAGCCTTAATCCAGAAAACTTTTAAATCATAAAGTGCAAAGGAAAAAAACAGACTCCCGAACCTAAATTCTTAAATTAATATCAAAAACCTTAACAAAAGATGCACATAATCTACAACAACATTAACAACAATGAAGAAAACTCGCCCAATAGTAAAATGACAGTACGTTCTCCAAAAATATAGAAGCAATAAATGAAACAAATTGACAGCCATTAATGATTTTTTTTCCTTTCCATAGAGGAGAGAGAGAGAGAGAGAGAGAGAGAGAGAGAGAGAGAGAGAGATGACCATAGAGATGATTGAAGAAAAGGCTGGTGGCACCAGTAGAGTTCAAAAGATCAAGAAGAGTGGAGGCAGTGTCAAAAGACCTCTTTGTGATGAGACTAGTCCCAAGGCTCCTAAGGGAGGAATCAAGATGCCTCAAGCTTTGGCACAACCACCACCTTGAAACCCTACCAGGGTAGTAATGGCCTTCTTCTTCTGGAGCCCAAATGAAGACAGGCACCACATATCCAGCTCTTACCCCTGCTGCAAGAGCTGGGTTGTCTTCAACTCTAAGGTCTCTTCTGAACCATACTATGCTAATGTTGTTGATAGGGCTTCCACCATTAGAACTGTTACTATGAGGCATGAGTCGATCTTTCCTTCAAATTTTTGTTTGTTTGTGAGAAAGACGAGATTTTGCTAGATGAGAGTGATGAAAGCCAGGAAAGGGAGGGGGTCTGTACAGGACAAGTGTGTTGTGCTGTGTTATGGGAGGTTCTAGAGAGGAAAGCATGGCATCAGCTAGGAAGAAGATGTGGGGATCACCTTGATTGGTTTTGAATTTTTCTCTTTTATTTTTGTTTTACTTTCTCTGCATTCAGGTTGAAAAAAGGTTTTATTTTTAGGTGAACTGTCATATTTTGTTTCGAAATTCAAATTTATTTTTTAGGTGATCTGTCGTGTTTTGTATCAAAATGAGAGTGATTAAAAACATAATTTTTGAATCAATCTAAATCATTTTAAATGAATTTTAATGCTGCAGTTAATAACTTTATTACTGCAATTTCTATGGCAATTGGAGAGAATAAGAACCTCACACTTTCATTTTAAATTTCAATAATCCAAATGAGAATAAATAAGAGCTTTAGATTAGTATCTATTTATAATAATTTAGAAACAAATTTTAAGGAGGAGCTTTATTAACATTTAAATTAGTTGTATGAGCATCATCTTAAAATAATTTAAAAATGAGCAAATTAACTAAACCGTAGAATGCACCAAACAGTTTGGCGTTGTCAAAATGCATCAAACAGTTTAAACAGTTTGGTGCATTCTATAGAATAGACCAAATTGTTTAGCAAATTTTATAAATATATACGGTTTTACAAATTTAGAAGATATATGATTTTTTTTGAACAAATTTTGATTAATTAGCAACTCGCCCGTTCCTCTAAACAGTCGATTTTTTCTTGTTTGAAATGCATTTATTGTGCATGCTTAATCAACTAATTATTATGCTAATGATGATTTGCCTAAAATTTTGTCTGAACTCTAATAAAATTTTGCAACTATAGCAGTATTTAGACCAAACGATTTAGTTAGTTTGCTCATTTCTAAATTATTTTAAGATGATGCTCCTACAACTAATTTAAATATTGTTGCGTCCAGGAGTATTCGTGGCGGTAGAGAAATATCATATTTAACGTCTTAGCATTGTACAAAAATCCGGCATGCAATCAGATAAGAAGAGAGGGTCTAGCATTTATGAGACACCAAGATTTTTACGTGGAAAACCCCTGTAAAAGGGGGAAAAACCACGGGGCCTAGCCCAGTTTGAACGAATTCACTAGTATTTGCAGTCGATTACAAATGAGGCCCTTCTTTGGGAGAAGGCCTTAGCTTGATGTACATCTTATGGAGTACATTACATGATGTAAATACAAAGAGCTACTATCGACGTATTCATTTTGTTGGAAGGACTACAGTCGGCGGGCGACGTAGGTCAGGAGGACCGTAGTCAACTGGCGACGGAGGACTGTAGTCGGCAGGCGATGTAAGTCAGGAGGACCGCGGGCGACGGAGGTCGAAAAGACTGTAGTCGGCGGACGACATAAGTCAGAAGGTCCGTAGACAACGGGCGATGGATGTCGAAAAGACTGTAGTCTGACGACGAAGATCAGAAGGAAAGCGTCAGGTAGAAGTCCAGCAATGGAAAGAAATGCATCTTCGCATAGGCGTCCAGCGAAGTCCGATAACCGGTAGAAGTCCGGCGTCAAGTAGAAACTTGGCGAAGAGTGAAGGTCCGACGTCGGGTAGAAGTCCGACGTCTTTGGTGGCAGAGGAGAACTCCGGCTTCACTTGGGCGGAGTTTCGACATCATGAGGAAACTCTCTTGTAAATTGGGAAGAATTTCAGCATCCCATGGAAGTTGGGCAGAATTCTGGCGTTCTCCCGAATATCCGGCAGAGTTCCGGCGTCTTCAGGCGGTAGGAAGAGCTCCGGCGGTGGTCGAGGAAGAGTTTCTTCCTTCTCCTCCTTCTCTTCTTTTTCTCTCTCTTCACTTGAGTCCCCTTGGTGTAGAATGTAGAATGAGGGCTCTATTTATAGTTTTACTGGAGTGACATAGCCCGTAAATAGGCGTGAGATCAGGGGTGATTGGGGGAGTGTTTTGAATGGACGGCCGATATCGAATCCTTTGATCATGCACCGTTCGTTGAGCATTTGAAGGCCTTAATGATGTCGGAATTCGGCGATCATGGGCTCGTTGGATTCGTCTCGTCGAGCTGCTCGATTCGAGTATAAGCTCATCAAAATCGGAGACCGTTTGGTAACTCAATTGTTGTTTGAACCTTCCAATAGCGCTTCGGGTCCTTGATTTGGACCCATTTGGGCTCGGATTGGGTCGAATTTAGTGTCGTTGGATTTGTATTTCCAAGACGCTCAGTTTGACTGTAAGCTCGCCAAAATTGGAGTTCATATGCTCTCGAATTTAAATTTTGAAGTTTTCGAACTGATTTTGCGAACTGATCGTGCTTGCCTCGAGATTATTAATGCTCAATCAAGCTATATTTAATCAATCGCCAATAATCTTCACCTAGAGCATTTGTTGATGCCGTATTAATTAAAATTTAAGTTTCACAAGTGCCTTAAAAAATTTCTAAGTTTCTAAGTCAGTTTGTCCAACGTTTTGGTCTTATATGGAAGTTAGACACCAAAGCCAGCCAGTTGACTTGTTTACCATTAAGCTAACAAATCATAGAGATGTAAATCAGAGGAAAATATATTCTCATTTCATATAGAAAGAATACAGTAGTGTATTTATATCTAAAGATTATGTAATGTATAACAACAAGAGTACCCATGGTAATTACATAAAGCTATCAAGGTAAATTATGCCAAGTAGTGGAAGTAGGTTATAAGCCAAAAGCAAAAATTGTATGTGTAGATGATGATGTTGTGCGGCTATTGTTTTCACTGCCATTCAAGTTGATGGGTGGTGAAACCAACAACCTGCCTCTAAGATAAGTAAGTCTAGATGTGTGTAAGGATTTTGTAAAAATGTCCGCAAGTTGATCAGTGGTGGAAACATGATGAATTGTGATATGCTGATTTTGAATGCAGTCTTGAATAAATTGATGTCTATCTCAATATGTTTGTTTATTGCATGAAATATAGTATTGCAAGCTATAGATATGGATGAAATATTATCACATAAGAGTGTAGATTCAAGTGATATGGAAAAATATTAGCATAAACGTCGAATCCAAATAAGATCAGTAGCGACGAAAACAAGAGAGCGGTATTCAGCTTCATTTGAAGAATGAGCAATGGTGGACTACTTCTTAATGTATAAGGAGATGAGTGCTTTGCCAAGAAGAATGCAATACCCTGTTGTAGATTTTTAATCCTGGGTCGCTGGCCCAATCAGAGTATGAGTGTGCTGAAAGTGTAAGATCAATTTTGAGAAGAAGAAGAAGAAGAAGACAAAAATACATGGTTCCTTTGAGATAGCGAAGTATCCTTTTTAGAAGTTGAAAGTGACTGAATAAGGTTTGATGCATATGTTGGCCCAAATTGTTTATCGCAAAGGCAATATCTGGATGGGTGTTTGTAAGGTACTCTAGAGATCCTGCTAACTATCGATATAAATGGTTGAAGTGATCTTATAATGTAGTATCTGTGGACTATTTGGATGGCAGAGGAGTGGACAATGGTTTGTAGGAGGACATGCCAGCTATATGAAGTGTTTCAGAAATGTAACTTTGCTGAGACTGATGATAGCATATAGTAGATATGTAGAAATAAATGGCCAAGTATCGTGAAAGGACACCTAAATTATGGATATAAAATTATTTTTGTAGTTTTTGGATAAGTGTGGAAATGAAGGTGGAATCATTTCCATAAATGAGAATGTTGTCCACATAAATAAGTAGATAAACACGTACAATAGCTTGGTGAGAATAAAGGAGGGGTTGGCTGAGCTGATATGAAACCCTTGAGTGAGAAGATATGAGGATAATGTGACAAATCATTATCGAGGTGCTTGTTTAAGGCCATAAATTATTTTATGTAGAAAAAATAAAATAAAAAAATTGTCGAGGTGCTTGTTTAAGGCCATAAATTGCTTTCTGTATACGACATACATAATTTGAATGTTGAAGAATGGACCAACCAAAGTGTAAAGCAATCGTGAGAAAAATTCTCTTATACGATGCATAAGAACTTCATCAAAGAATACCTTAAGTGTTCATTGTTTACCATTATTTCGCTTCTATTATGAAAATAATCTTTCATAATTTATTTCTACTAAAATTGATTCATTCTAGCATAATTATTTTAATTCAATTAGCCCCTATATATTTTTTTCTTTTTAAAATTTTCACATAAAAATTTCTTAAACTCATCTTAGCATCCCACAAATTATCTTATCTATGTATATGTGATATTTTTGTTCATTACTCTATAAAATCACCACTCTACCGACCTATTAATTAATTAATTAATTAATTAATTAATTGTATAGTAATAAGATGGTATGGACCTCACATGTCGCATAGAATTACAATTTGGACCACCAAAGAGACAGATAATGAAGCCTGCCATTTTCATCAATTAATTTGAAGCTCGAAAACAAAAATAATTATATTTATTAAATAATTATCGGATTTCGGATCTTCATATAACCATCTTTTCATCCAGCTTGGCGATACTGTGAACAAATATCTTATACTGTGAGAATTATTTCAGTTGAAAGGATTGGAATCATTTCATGAAAGTTAATCTTTTTAGTGAAATTACATTTTAATAAAGCAGAGGTTTTGGTCGAATTATGTAATTTGATGGGCATTGAATTGCAATTATAAGGTACGGTCAAGTGTTTGTATATTTTTATGAAAAAATATATGTCGCGTCATGAAACAGACGATTTCACCATAAAATAAATTCTTTTGTACGAATATTATATATGTTAGAATGTGTTAGGAATATGCGAATATTTATTAATTAAATATTTACAATCATAAGGTTTAGATAAATTATAAATTTTCTCTGTATTACATTAATTTTTAGATTAGAAATACAATGCAATATATGATAAAATATTTATGATAATAAAATGGGAAATTTTAAAGTCTTTATATATATATATATATATATATATATATATATATATATATATATATATATATATATATATAGTAGAATTGCAATTGTAAGCATGAGTTTGTAAAAAAATATTAAATTTTTTATGAGAAAAAAAAATTATGATGTTTATCCTAGTTAAAGTGAGTCCACTAGTATATGTTTATTTGAGAAAGTGTTGATATAATATAGTAGACTTGAATGTGGAAAACATATTTCATGAAAAATGTTAGAGGAGCATTGAGGTATTAAAATTATATTTAAGAAATCATATGCGATGTGTTTGATTATTCCACTTTGATAAGAGGAGATCAAAGGTAGTGTCAACTGGATACATCAACCCTATTGGTAATTGCATCCGTCAACAGTGTGAGCAATGACATGTAATGAAGATGTGACATCATACATCAATATTATAGGCAATGGGGTTCATCCATATCTTGCATCTACCTTATAGATAGTAATGTGCATCAATAGTATGCATTTGCCTTATAAATAATGATGTGCATCAATATTGTTGGTGACAACAAGTATTAAAATTAGCAGGTATCAACATCAATGTTAATGGCATGCACCAACCCTATAAACGATATTGTGCATCAACGTTGTACGTTGACAACAAAGTCAGCAAGAGATGGTTGCCAAGCGAGCTAGCGGGAGACTGTAGTCGCTTAACTATCGTCAAGACACCATAATCGAACTAAGTTGATCAAGTGACTGTAACTGAGCAAGGCTAGTCAAATGAAAGTATTTGGGAGATCGTATTCAAACAATATTGATCAGGAGATCATATATAAGTGACAGAAGTTTGGCGATGGATTACAATTGGGTGACAATGGTGAAGAGAATATAGTTGGTTAACACTAATTGGGTGACGATGATTGAGATATCATAGTCAAATGAAGGTGGTCCAAATAGTGTAGTTAAGCAATAGTAGTTTGGAGACCAAGTCAATGTCAATGAATAGATGATGATGATCGGATGATGGTGATCGAGAGATCATAATCAATCAAACAATGGTTAAATAATGGCAATCAAGAGACAATAATCATGCAGTGGTGATCATTGCATCGTTTAAAAGAAGATGTTCTACAGACTGCAATTAGGAGACCTTAGTCACGCAATGATGGCCAGGAGATCATATTCGAGAAATGCTGGTTAAGACAACGAAGGTTGGATGATGGTGGTCAAGAGATTATAGTTGAGCGATGATGATCAAGAGACCTTAGTTAGGTGATGGTGTTAGGAATGATAATTGCTGCAACAGTCATTGATGTTGATTATCGATTAGAGCCCTTTCGAACTTCAAATTAGGGTTCAATTCCAAACTCAAGCGCAAGGTCTACTTGATATGATAAATATATGTGTAATTATAGTTTTTGGGAGTAAAATTTTGCCTATTTTAGTTATAAACCATTCTTCTAGGATTTAAGTGCCTCAATGATAATAGAATTAAGTGATCTTTGACTTATCATATTACTTTCATTGAAACACTTGATTTAATTATAAGAATGCAAACATATGGAGATCATCGTCAGATCCTGTAAGTGCTTCATTTGATTTCATTTGGAGTCACATTAGATTACTTTGTCGTTGGGTTCATCTTATCGAGATGTTTAGTTTAATTATAATTTTGCTAAAAACAGTATTTGGTTGATCCTAATGTAATTTCAAAATTTTAAAATTCAAAGACTGCATCAAGATTCAGATTTAATCAAATGTATTTTCTTATGAGTTATGATAAACTATTTCTCCCCTACTTTAGAAATTAAAGTATGTGTTTTTTGAAAATATGTAGTATGTACTTGAAAATTTTGTGGCATAAAATTATAATTTTTGAAAAATTAATCAATTAAAGATGCAACCAATATAAGTCTTATCATTCAAAAACAAAATAAATTCTCATAAATTATAATTGTACTCTTTTTGAGAGTTGGCAAAATTAAAAAAAAAAAATCATTATTATTTTTTTTTTTTCTTAAAACCCTATAAATAAATTCAAAATTTCTTATAAAGACTCTAAATTTTAAAAATATCAAAATTTAATTCGGCCTTCCATAGGCCGGAGCAAACCTATGCGAGCATCTCGAACACAAAAATCAAACTTAGCAGCAGCTAACCGGCAGGTAGGCCACCAGCACCACTGTCTATCGGTGGTGGGCACTAGCAGCTGCTCGTGCTGATTGTCCCTGAAACTCATTCTTCTTCTTCTTTTTTATTTTTAATAAATTCATCTAATAAAAAAGTTAATAGACATATAAAGTTATATGTAAATAGTTAAGATATAACAAAGATATTGCTTTTAATAGATAAATCAAGTTGTGCGTAAACATTTAACCTATTTCTCTTTATCCATGCTAAGGAAGGTGATTAAAAGTTATATAAAACTTTAGTTGGGGACTATATATAGAGTTTGAAGTTTGAACATCCTTTGAGGCTATAATAATGTATATGATGTTTAGCATGAATGTCCCTTCAATGTTTATAACTAAGGTTGCACTTAGTCCTGATTTAATTCACAAGTAATCGATGCAATAATGTAATAGAGTAATGTTCTAAGTATAACCATGCTTAGGACTTAATCTTTTGAGATTGTAATTAAGTTTTCCCCTTAATCTTGAATTACTTCTTTCAAAACTAATAATTTAATAGATGGTAGAAAGATTGCCCTAGTACAATTGTGCTCGAGACATTGACATCAATGACCATTCAAGTTTATAGCAACGGTTGCTCCCTAAAAAGAAATCAACGCACGTTGACATTGGTGTCAATGATGTATATTAGCCTTATATGTGATAGTTTGTATTAATATTGTTGGTGATAAAGATAGAGGGAGACAAGAGTCGGGTGAGGTGGTAGGGAAGATTATTGTCGGACAATGGTGCTCAAGAAATCATAATCAGGTATAGTCTACTCATAATAATCAGGCAATGCTAGTAGTTAGGAAACTATAGCTAGGAGGCAATGATTTAGAGACTATACTCGACTCAAGATTTAAAATTGCGTAAATAATCCTCGAGGCATTTTTTCGTTCGTGAGGTGAGG
Source organism: Dendrobium officinale (assembly GCA_019514585.1). Taxonomy (NCBI): domain Eukaryota; kingdom Viridiplantae; phylum Streptophyta; class Magnoliopsida; order Asparagales; family Orchidaceae; genus Dendrobium; species Dendrobium officinale. The sequence goes on from CM033697.1 coordinate 1,594,197, forward strand.
CGTAAACCTCATGGTTGAAGAATTACATAAATGCAAATTTAAGTATTCTAGTATGTAAATAATAGTAAGAGTCTATGATACAATACAAACATCTAAATGAGAAGTGAACTCAGTGAAAAATAATAAAATAGATGCAATATATATATCTCATAGCGTAATTTAAAGTACAAAACAACAAATTGAAGTATATCATAACTCCAAAGTACAAATAAGAAAGAACATCTAAATTTCAATAATATCTCATCACTAAATGGGTCTTAAGTAGAGGCATCTTCATCTCCAATTGTATTTATGAATGTCAAATCTTTATCATTTTCAATCTTACTACTTTTTTCTTCCTTATTCAATAAGAATGATTAGTATGTTGTTAATTGTATATATTTTAAATGTAATAGCACATAAAAAATTATGAGATATATTCGTTTGCGTGTTGTGCTACAGTACTAGTGGATGTGTGTGGTGTGGTACTAATAAATGTGACTGCTTGATCTGCTTCGCCTCACAAGACATCCATATTTATATCCTCTAGTTGCAGATCTGATAATGACAAATCTATCTTAGCATCTATGAACCACTCATTATCAGATACCACATCATCACACACCAAAGGGTCTACATCATCCTTCAACCCCTTATTCCTCAACCTCTTATCTCTCAACATCTTGTTATGCATAATATACACAAGGGAGTTCTTTCTAAATGTTGAAATTTGATTTCTTCTCTTTGTTATTTGTACTTGACTATATGTGCTCCAATTTCGCTCACACCTAGATGAAGAACAAGTGAGACTTAAAACTCTAATTATAATACTCTGTAACTAAGGGGTGGAATCACCAAATTAGATTCACCATTCAACTATTTTCAAAAAGACAAATGATAATCATAACATATTAAATAGTTATACATATACGGTTACTTTACAAAAATAAGAAGAGTCCCTCCTCACTTCACCACTTTATCATAAAAATCGTATTTCAAATACACGTATGTCTTCTCGTCGTCGCCTATGTCAACTTGTACATTGTACTTCTAAGAAGGGTCCCTCCGCAATGACGTATTTGACTTTTCCTTGCCCTTAACCATATTTCCTAATGCACAAATACAAAATCAAACCAAAAATCTCAAAAAAAATTAAACCCTAGATTTTCTATAAGTTGAAAAATAAAACCTTGAATTAAAAAAAAAAAACTAAAATGGATAGTAGAGGTGTTGTAGAGGGTAGCCGGACATGTGCTACTCACCGGCGTGAGGCGACGCTGACGGGAGAGGCGGTAGGAAGGTCGTTCGAGTGACGCTGGGGAGGGGGGGGGGGGTCTTGCGGGGCTTTACTGCTTCGTGTGGTTATGATCGGCTGAGGGGGATGCTAGGGAGGAATGAATGGGGATTTTATTAAGCACTTAAGTGAGTGGGACCCATTTACTTGAGGCGTACGCCTCCTCTATTATTATGTAATTGTGCCTCTAAGGCGCGTCTCATGTTCTATGAGGCGTATACCTCTCCTAGTCCCAGAATTGCTTAAGCAATAAGGCGCATGGGGGGGGATGCGCAGAGTCTTGCCTCTAATTGCATAATTTTAAACTATGACTCGAGTAATAGTAATTGGGCTTCAGTGATTCAGATATTATAGTTAAGTGATAATGCTTGAAGTATATAGTTGAGCGATGGTAATCAAGAGATTGTAGTCATGTGGGAGTAGTCGAGTAATGATAATTAAGGAAAATTAATTAATAAAGGATGGTCTGAAGATCGTAGTTGCACCACAATTATCAAGTGATTGTAATCAAAACACAATGATTGAGAGAATGCAACAATGCAATAGTGGTTAGGAAACCATAATTAAGTTATAGCAGTTGGAAAATGATATTTATGAGGCCATAATCAGACAAATGTGGTCAATAGACTATAGTTGAGTAAAAATATTTAGATTAGTATAGTCAGGTAATCATGATTAGGAGAATGTAATTAGACAGCAATAATAAGAAGATCATAATTAGACGATTGTGGTCAAAAGATCTTGCAAGCAATGATAGATAAAGTGACTATGTCTAAAGACCATAGTAGCATAATGATGGTTAAATAGTAATGATCACTTAATGGTGGCCAAGAGATTGCAGTTAGATAATAGTAGTCAATAGATTATACCCAGACAACAGTGGTCAATAGTTCATGATTAGGCAATGGTGGTCATGCGATAATGAGTTTTTTTTTTTTTTTGTGACAATCATCGATTTCAATCATTAGGTAGAGCCCTCTCAACCTCCAAGTTTAGGTTTGGCTCCAAACTCGAGCTCAAGATTCTCTTCTTACGAAGAATAGGGATATATTTATAAATTTTGGGCGTGGCATATTAGTTATTTTACCAAAAGTCTCTTAATGTATTATTGAATGGTCTATATTAATTTTCTTGATTATAAATTATTCTATTATTATCAATTAAATCTAAAACTTAAATCAATTAATGAGATGAATTTTAAGATGACATATGACTAAGCAACTTTTACAAGCATGATATTTTTTGTCATGAATTTCATACTTGCAATGAATTCTTAACCCCATCATTTTATTGTTGTCGCTTTACCATCGTTGCCCAACTATTATCATCTAATATCTATGGTCTTACCGACGTCGCTCGATCTTCATCTCTAAACTAACACCGCTTAATCACTTAATCACCATCACACAACCATCATCACATGACTATCATCCCCTAACAATCATGTGCTAATTACTATTGTTCGTTAATGCATCTATACCTACATTATCTTTTTTTATTTGTTATTATTTATTTTTAAATTTATTTTTTATTTTTATTTTTATTTTATTTTTTATTTTTTATACCTACATCATCCATTTTTTAAAATAAAAATGATATTAAAGATAAAAGGATACACCACAAGACCCCGACCAGGCCACATCATTGGAGATACAATCAGCAAAAAACCAAATTAAAAAAGGATCCACACTGACTCAAACTGACACCCAGTTGCAAGAGAGGGCCATCCAGAGATGATCCAAAAAAGCCAGATCACCAAGGTTGCCTAGCCCAAGCCATCATAGGTGCATGCAGAATAACTACTTCCTCATTGTTCAGATCCAAACCATCGAAGGCAACCAAAATCGTAAAAAAACCCAACAATAAGGCCCAATAATTCATTTCTTTTTTTACTTATGTTTACGATTTCTAATAATAGTATCCAATGAACAAGTTTACAAACCATCGTTAAAGGTTTCCTCCCCTTCAGATAGCCAATCATCTTGTAACCAATCACATTGCAACCGGACACTTTCTATCTAGGTGGACTTGTAAGTTAGCATTAGAAATAACAGAAATAGGTACGTCAACCAGTGAAGCAACACTATCCACAGGATAATGAACCACCTCAACCCCAACTGAATTAACACCACCACCATCAATTGAAGAAATTGAGATAGCCTCCGAAGACTCCACACCACCATTAAATAAAGGAGAAGCTATAGAATTAACTTCGCAAAGAGGAACTATTAAACTCGCACATCAGTGTTCACAAACAGAGGGCCCCCCTCCCACCATAACACCACAGGCTTGAGAACCACCCAAGCAGATCACGGTAGAAACTGGGGCAGCAAGGGAAGAGACTGGACAAACCAGACTAAAAACCGCGGGAGCAGCAGCATTAACCGAAGCTAAATCATCTAACGAATTAACAGGCAAAGACACAGGCAAAATCGAATAAAAAAAAAGACTTCCTCCTATTCAACAAGAGGGAGGAAAGGAGTAGTGGAGGGCGGACACATAACACTGTCGACAGTAGAATTCATGCTCGCATTATCTAAAATGATACCAGCAGCTTCCTTAGACTCACTAACACCAGCATAGACAATATTTTCCTTAACCGAAATAGCATCATTCTCGGTCAAAACCCCAATAACAACCTCACAGCCAACAGTCCCTAAAACTGGGTTAACGATGGGGTTCAGAACCTCCCCAACCATCACCTCATTAACAGTCAAAGAGGATACACCCAAAGCATGACTTTTAACATTCCCAACCATAAGGGAATTAGAATTAGATAGAGGAACCGGATCACAGTGACCTTTAAGATGGCCCAGACGCTTACAAGACACACAAAAATCAGGAAAACCCTCAAATTGCACCTTTGAATATACCCCGAAACCTCAAGCCCGAGCCAAATTTGGGAAGGATAAGTTTTGGTAATGTCCAGCTCCACCAACACATGCGCTAGGGATGCCCGAGATCCTACCGAAGTGGCAGAATCAGCCTTCAAGGGTCTACCGAACATAGATCCTAAGGCGTGAAGGATACGGAGAGAATAAAGACGATGTCTCAAATTAGGAAATGAAACCCAAATTGGTATGATCGGAGATTCACATCCAATGTTGAGGAGCATAGACCATTTAGTGAGCTTCATGAAATAGTTATTCACCAGATAAGAACGATGGCAGAAAACATAGCTATAGTCTAGATCGTTGGAAAGTTTAACCAGCACATGTGTTTGATCAAGCACCGTGACAGAGAAATCAGAGTTAAGTTTTAGCGAGAAAAATAACTTAAGAATAGCTTCCGGAGACGGATGACGCGTGGGGAAAAAATCGACCAAAGCAAATTGCAAAGGCACATTAAGAGCTTTAATTGCATCCTCAGAAATCCACAACGATGGTAAACCACGAAAAGAGCATTGACGGAGCTCAGGGAAACATTCCGAAGAGGAAGAACCAGAAATGGCTTCAGCAAACGACTAAGATTTAAATGAACCATTCAAAAAGCCCGGATCAGCAACCCTATGGACCGCCATTCCGGCCACCAAGGGCCGGAGGAGGAAACACATGGTTGACGCCCCAAACTATCCATCTCAATCATAGGAGCTCAAATTAGGGTTTTATATTTATAACATAATCATCATCTCTAAATTAAGGGAAAAAGCATACTTTTAGAATATTTTTACTTGCATAATTGTTTCATTCAATTGAATCTAACCTCATAATTTTTTTTTTTCTTTCCAAACTTTCTCAACAAAAACTCAAATGTCTAATATCAAATCTTCTCGTTTATATGTCCATATTTATTTTCAATACTAAGATAAAAAAATTCACTTTATCACCACCATTTTTTTAGCATGTGATAATTTTTACTATTAATTTTTAAACAATTCCTAAAACAAGCTCATAAATGTCCTCCCCTAGATAGCTTAGAAAGTAGGAGTATGGGCCACACAAATTTCAATCCAATTGAGAACCAAAGTGGGCCTCATCTCTCACTTACTCACTCTTTCTCTCTCTCTCTCCTTACTGCATGTGCCTGACAACAACAAATGATTGACCTTTGTGTTCTTTTTTTATAATTCTATACTTAAATAAAATGATTATTATTTTAATAATTCTAAAAGTATATTACTTTGAGAGAAAATTAGGCCTATCAATTTTATTATTATTTATTTATTTTGTCGTATTATGCTTGCATCTTATCCAAGAGAGATAAGATTCGTTTCAGATATCTCAGGATTATATATATTTTTTAATATAATATATTAGTTAAAAAACAGGAATATATATATTTATCTTACTTTATGAGCTCCAAAATTAGGTATTATTTATATTATACTCTTATTAAAATAAATTTTAAAAAATATTTAAATCATAATTAAAATTAAAGTAAAATATTCTCATCATATTTTTAACATATTAGTATAAAAACTTATTGAGAGTATAAAAAAATAGTATCCAAACATATATGTGATTATGGTAAAAACAAAACATCAATAAATTTATCTCAAATAAACTCTAAATTTATATTATACTTTATTAAAATAGTTTTTTTTTTAATATTTAAATCATAATTAAAATTAAAGTGAAATGTTCTCGTCAATTTCTTCAATGTACTCCAAGTGAATATAATGTTAGAACACATTGATATTAAGGGTTTGTTGCAACATTTTATAAAATTGATTGTGAAGTTAGTGTAGGAACATCAACTTAACTAAGGGTCTATTCGGGATAACATTTTGGTTGCTATCCTTTTTAGACAGTAATAATAATAATAATTTTATTTGACTATTGCTATCCTTTCTTATTGTTTTTCAAAAAAATTTATGATGCAAATCTTCTTTCTAGAATCATAATAGCAAAGTTGTTTTATCAACAACAGCTTCTCAACTAACTTTATAAAACGCTACAGTTGTCCCAAATAGGCCCTAATTTGATTGCAAAAAATAACTTTTCATTATATAAATTTATTAAATGATTAGACATCAATAAGAAAGTAGTAGCGACATAAATTCTTTTTTATCTAAAAAATAAAAAAGTGATAATACCGATCCAAACATTCTATATTGTAATTAATAAATATATATATCAAAATTTTGAGTTGAAAGCAAGAATTTAGCTATAAAGGTCTATGTTGATCGAAAAATTATTCTATGCGGATCCTAGACAATGTTCGAAGACAAACAAAAATATGTCATGTCACTTTTTATGCTACCGGTGCTCAATATCGTTATGTATTGGATGACATGGTACATTCTGATTGCTCTCCGGACTGTCCGGTGTCCGCATAGAATAATTTCTCCTGTTGATCAGGTGAATGGTAAACCTAACACAATTATGAATAATTACATTTTTAAGATAAGAAAATATATTAAATTAACACAACAATTAAAATCTAAATCATTTTCTTCTTTACAGGAATATATCATTAGTGCTTTCATTAAATGCCAATAATGTCAAATCACGTGAAACATGTGATTCTTAAACAATAGTGAAATGAAAAGATGCTAAATTTTTTACTGATAAGAAAGAAGAACATAAAGTACATTAGAAAATTAATTAATCAGAAAGTGGTTGCCTAAATTTTCAGAGAAAAGTAGACTTCTTAAGAGAGAGATTGAAGCCCAGCCCAATTAGTTTATATGATTCTTTTTATCAGAAAGTGGTTGCCTAATTTTTCAGAGAAAGTGGACTTCTTAGGAGAGGGATTAAAGCCCAGCCCAATTAGTTTATATGATTCTTTTTAAGCTGAATGCTCAGTTCTTTATATAGAAAAGCCCAAGTTTTAAGTTATTAGGAGGGAATTAAGGATTTGTTTGTAAATAGTTTATTTATTGCTTTCTATAGTAATATTTTAGAGCAACTTTTTTTTTTGAAATCAACAGAAGAATAGTGGTTAAAAATTGTTCCAATGCTTTGTTTGGGACTGCTTTCTCACTGTTTCTTAAATCAGTTTTTTAGTATAATTTTTTTTTTTTTACTTTTTGTACTAAAAAGTTTTTTTAAGAAGTAGTAATAAAGACATCTCAAATGAAGTTTAAGGCTTCGTTTGAGACGACTTTTTTAATACTTCTTAAAATATCTTTTTAGTATCAAATTTTAATTTTTGTGCTAAAAAACAGTTTTAAGAAGCATGAAAGAAATCGTCCCAAACGAAGCCTAAATATCTCACCCCCATTCTTTGTTTAATGATTCGAGAATTAATGACTAGTCTTTGATTGAATTTTTGGAGACTCTTCAGTACACTATTTTCAATCTTCCTAAAACAATCACAATCAGTGATCTTATAAATAATCCCTACCCCTTAATAGTCAATATCAAATTATTTATTTAAATTTCATAAGGTGCCATCTCTATTTGTCCTAATGAGGACAAATTTCCATAATTGATTGTCCTCAATTAGGGGTGTCAATTTCGGGTCACCAGTCGGGTTCGGGTCGAACCAAGAACTGACCCGGATTCAAATGGGTCGACCCTACCCAATCCCTAGTAGGCAAACGGGTCAGAAATCCGAACCCGGACTTGACCCGGCAGGTTGCCGGTTTGACCTGACCCGACCCGATTTTGGGTTCTGCCGGCGCCAGAACGTCGGAATGGCGGCGTGCGGACGCGACATGCGAGGGTGGGGGCAGCAGCGCGGGGCAGGAATCCAAATTTTTTAAATTAAACGGATTTTGAAATCGGGTCGTGTCCAACCCGGATTTTTTCAGGTCGGGTCCGGGTCGGATTTCCATGTCGTGTATATTTACAAGTACTGTGTAGGTTTGGGGGATCTTATATGGTTGTATGAGTTCTTTGTGTATAATAAGTATTCATAATTGGGTTGATTTATCCATAACACACCCACCATTGACTGCTATGAGTTGCATGTTTCATTCATAAAATTGACTTTGATTTGAACTAAGACAATAATTCTATAATGACTTTATTAAAAGTTTATTATAATTAATTGCATGAAATTAACTTTTGTTTATTGCTCATTGATATTTTGTGCCTATAAAATATGTCTACCAAAATATACAACTCAAATATGATTAACAATAAATGCATGAGAAAATAGTTTCCAGATCATTTTTTCTTCTTTAATTATATTTTTTAAAGAAATACATATTTTAACAAAAAAAATGATTTTTTTAATTTATTACACTAAGAAAAATATCCTAAAGATAAAGATTTTGTTAGGATATTCTAATAAAAAATTTATTTGTAATTTACTTTAAAATATTTAATTTATTCTAAAATAATTTAGTAAAATGGAATTTTTCAATATATATATAGATAAAGGGTTATCTAAATATGGTTAAATTTATTTCAATTTTTTATACAATTTTATAAAATATATAAATACTTTCACACACTAAGCATGTTACTTAAGTAATCATTTTGAAAAAAAAAAACATTTTATTGCTCTTTCATGCATTTTATCTATAGTTGGTAATGCCAATAACTATGCAATAATAATTATAATAAAAAACAAAATATATTCTCAATAATATAACTAACAAGAAATTATTAGATGAGCTAAATTTAAAATATATTATCTTATATTCATTTAAATCATTACTTATTAATGCACTATACTCACCTATTGAATCCAACACAATAAATTATAGAATCAAATCATCCTGATTTTTTTCTACCTACCATCATCCACCATTCATCTTTCATTTTAGTTTATATATAAACTCTCCAATGTAGTGACATAGGAAACTTAATATGCTATACAAACTTCACTATCAAACCTTTCAACATTTCCTTGACAACCCTAACCAACCCTACTTTTAGTCAAGCTTTTCACTAAATAAACCCCTTTCATGAGAAAAAGACCATAAAAACCTTGAGGGTTGACATAAAAAAAAATATTTATCTATCTATTATTTATTATGGGATTCATAGTGATGTCTTAATTTTGATGGACTTGCAAGTCAATGTCTTGTAGGAAAAGGCAAAGTTCAACTGCTCATTAAGAAAAATAATTTGAGGTATATGTTAATAACTTTGGAATCCAATGCATGCTTAGTAAGAAAATTTATTCTTGATTATTATGATTGATAGTTATTCTTGATTATTATGATTGATTCTCTTAGAGATTGAAAATGACAAGCATTTGCTTTGTTAATTATTTGATGATTTATTGATAGTGATTTGTATTCATATATAACACTCTTGATTTTGTAATTTAGAATATATTTTCATATTGTAAATTGTCTTATTAACATAATGCTTGATTATTATTAGATTAAATGGTAGATTAAGTAGAGTTTAGCATAACAATCATAAACCCATTTGCCATCTAAAGCAATAATAGATAGCACCAACTCCTTTTTATAATTATATGGAGCCCTCATTCTATCTCTCTAAAATTTAAGCAAATCACACATAAAAAATAAAAAATAAAAAAAAAAAACTTGTTAAATTTTAATTTATAATTATTGAATAATTATGTTATAACTCTTTATTTAAAATTATTTGTGTTTAAAATCTCTATGAGATCTATGCTTATAGAAGGAATCTTTTGAATCAATAAATCAAACTATTTAAACCTAAAAACTCTTAATTTCATTTATATTTCCTTATCAATTTTATATTAACTATACTATTTCTCTTAATTTTTATTTCTCATGATTATTATTGAGTTAACACCTAATCATTAACAAAAAAAAAATCAGCTAGTAAATTGTTGTCCTTGAGGTCATTTAAAAATTCCTGATCATGCTTTTGACTTTACAATTGATGCAAAATTAGGAAATCTAAAGCTCTTACTAAAATCATATATCCTTATTAAGAATTGACTTTAGTGATGAAGTTCTAAAATCTCTTATTCATAAAATATTTTGCATCAACTATAGCTTTGTATATTTATTCAGAAGATAAATAGTTGATTGATGATTACATTACATTGCTAATGAAGAACATGTCTACGTATCTCATTTTAGTCTATTAGTTGAAAACTTTGACTATCAACTAAGAGGTCGAGTCTTCAGTATGACGGCTTTCGCACTGCTTAAAGCAGTTTTTTAATACAAAAATTAAAATTTTTGTACTAAAAAATTGTTTTAAGAAGTAATAAGAAAGTCATCCCAAACAAAGCCTTATTTGTATAAATGTCCTAAAAAAACATGTCAATGCTCTATTTATTATCACTTTATAGCACAATCATCACAAAAAAATAGTGATAATTTTATTTATTGCTTTAGTAGTTGTTATATCAACTCAATATTATTAACTAATAAAGAAGAGTATTAGTCTGATTGCAATAAATAGACAAACATAAGTAGGGATAAGGCAATCAATCCCACAGCGCAATTAATGTCATAACAATAACAATAAAACTATTGATAAGGCATGAAAATCCAAAGTACAATGAAGAGGAAAATAGAAGATTTGGGCCTGACACAAATTTAATCAATTTAATAATAATATTTAATTTATTTTGAAATAAATACAATATATAACCACTAAATTAATTCTTATATTGCATTATCTCAAAATAAATTTAATAACGATAAAATATGTCATCATTAAATTTGAATAAGGATATATGAAACAAATTTCTTTCAAAACAGGAATAAGATCAATCATTGATACAAACTGTGTGTGTATATATATATCTGAACATCTGGATCTATTTGGTACTGTGGAGCAAAGCTTTGGCACAGCAATCTAACCAATATCACATTAAGATTGATACTTGTATAACAGCTTCTCAAACCGTTGAAGAAATTTAAGGAAACTAATTACACTGAAAGAGGAAATATAGATGGAAAATATCAAGGCAACTCATTCATAAAGGAATCATCGAGCAAGAACTCCGGCCAGAAGGAAGTGGCCGAAGTACTATTCCCTCTACCCTCACAGCTGGAAGTGCTACAGGCATCGCCTGGGTTTGACATATCAATCAGTGGAGGCAAAGTTGATATAGGAGACTCCATTAATGGGAGCTTGCTTTCATCATAGTTTAAGTTTTCATTGCTCAAGAGAGACTGGTAGTCATAGCTCATTGGTAATTCCAGCAATGGTGGTTGATTCCCTATGTTTTGCTCAATGGGATAAGAAGAGAGTGGCTGAGGGTTCAAGAAGCTGTCTATGGATTCAAATCCTGTGTTGGAGGGAGCAGATTGGAGGAAGTATTGAAGGAATTGTAGCTTGGCAGCCTCTGCTTTGAGGCTGTCAAGCCAAGTGGGGGGGCGGTGGTCGACAAGGTTAGCGAGGGCAAGTAGGTGAGGGAGGGCGGCGGTGAAGTCAGTTCGAGGTTGGTGTGTCATTGGATCAAATCCCATCTGAATTAGTTTCTTCTTCAAGTGCGTGTTCCAATAATTCTTGATCTCATTATCAGTCCGGCCAGAAAGATGAGTTGCTATAGCTGACCACCTGGAAAGAAATGAAGAGGATGTTTCATTAATATGAGAATAAATTTCTGCTATGTAACTATATGTTGCCATTTCAATATGGGCCATTTGGTTGGTAGAAGTTAGAAATCATTGTCGTTGTTATTTACTTTATCCCAACTCTTTGGAGTCGAGTTTATAAATTATTGTTTTACACTTTTGCAGTGAGTGTTATCTTAATGTTAAACTTATTGTTTACAAATATATATATATATACACATCTATGAGCTGTATTTTTTACCTTTGATTTTATGTACATGTCTATACCACCTAAGCTTATTTTCAATTATCTAATCTCTAACAGATGCTACTTCAACAATTCCTATAATATATCATCGCCATATCCCAGATAAGCACCAAGTGAAAAATATATCTTTCCCTCATCCCAAAGATCAATATTTGAGATGGCTAGGACTAAGCAAACTGCCCGCAAGTCCGCCGGCAGCAAGGCACCAAGGAAGCAGCTTGCAACCAAGGCGGCGAGGAAATCAGCTCCGGCAACTGGCGGCGTGATCCGGGAACAGTTGCGCTGAGAAAGATCAGGAAATATCAGAAGAGCACAGAGCTTTTATTCGTAAACTCCCTTTCCAGCGCCTGGTTCTTGAGATTGCTCAAGACTTCAAGACCTGTTGCTGCTTTGCAACAAGCTTCTGAGGCATATCTCGTCGGTCTCTTTGAGAATACTAATCTTTGTGCCATTCATGCGAAGAGGGTTACTATAATGCCCAAGGACATTCAACTTGCTCGAAGGATTCGTGGTGAGAGGGCTTGAGTGGATGATGGGTTTGTTGTGAAAGTTTATCTGGCTGGTTATAGCTTAGTTCTTCGTTATATTTCTCCTTGCTTTATGTAGAAATGAAAGTAAAAAGTTCTGGCTTGTTGGAAATGTACACAATTAGTTGTTTGTAGGCAAATGGACTTTAATCTGTCAGTGTGAATTCGTATTTTTGACTAATTAGATTTGTTTCTCATAAAAAAAATTCCTATAATATATTTATTCTTTCTACAATTTAGAGAAAAAAAAAAAGCAATTCCTACAATTTAGAAAATGAATAAAAAAAGAAATCATCATATTCTAATTATGTTTATTATACATCTACAAATAATAAAAGAAAGGCTATGTGTGGAAAAGATTAGTTACTTGTTGCCAAGAATAGAGTGGAGGTTGAGGATGGTTTGTTCCTCTTCAGGTGAAAATTTGCCCCTCTTGATATCTGGCCTCAAGTAGTTGGTCCATCTTAATCTGCAGCTCTTCCCACATCTATTCAATCCTGCAAGTGACCAATAACATGCTTTTTTTACCAATGCTCATATTCATACAAAATGATTGGTAATGTAAAGAGAAAGGGAGGAAGAAGATGATACCAGCAAGCTTAGGAAGAGCTCTCCAACTGCCATGGCCATGCTTCTGGATGTAATGAACCAACTTCTGATCTTCTTCAGGAGTCCAAGGGCCTTTCTTGAGGCCATTCTCATCACAACAAGGAGATCTTCCCATGAGAAGAGAGTAGAGAAGGATAGAGAGAGTAATGGAGTTGGAGAGGAAAAAATGGCTACTTGGCCATTTCCCTTGTTTATATGGTTCTATGCTTAATTTAGCCTTGCATATTTATACACATCTCAAGGCAGCTGGGACTACCATATTATTTTGGAAAGAAAGTAAGGCCAGCCCTTACACTCACTTAAAATGTCTAAAATGCCCCGGATATTGTTATAGAGTAGTTAATCAAGGTTAAAAAGATCGAGAAGGCTCGAGCATTCTTTTCAGCAAAAATATATGGAAAAATCCTCCTTTGAGAATTATTTAATGGATTTAATAGCAAATTGGAAACAATAAATTCAGTTGCAGCTACAGAGAACAAGCTTATAGGAGAAGATTTTTCTTTGTTTCTATATGCACGCAATTATGAGATAGATGGCATAATAAAAAATTGATAACTACGTACGCTTGCATGAAATATAGACTTATAATAAGATAATCAGTGAGGTCGACATATATAAAAAAGTTTTCCGATTTCTACTGAAAATATTATTAAATATTAAATTTTTTCTTAACAAATTAATAATAATTAAAAAAATTTATAACTTTATAAAATTTAATATTAAATTTTATTACTTTATATTAAAGTTTAAAAACATTTAATAACTTTTTATAAAATGCTAATATTTATAAACTACCAATTTATTAATTATTATTTTTATATTATTAATTATTTAAGAAAAATTTGATATTTAAAAATATTTTTTGACTTTATATTAAATTTTATATTAAAATGTTTATAACTTTATATTTATTTTTTCTTAAAATATTTAATAATTAAAAAATTATGATATTAAATTCTGGTTATTAGAAACTGGAAAAAAAATTCCGGTACAAACAGGAAATTTTTTTCCGGTTGCTAAAAACCGACTATTAAATTATTATTATTTATAATAAATAATAAATTATCATTAAATCATTAGTTTATTAATTTAATATAAAATAACCAGGAGTCATTAAAATTCACTTACATTATATAATGTGTTTTATGTATACGACACGCATACTGATGGGTATAATGATAGTTGCATTGAGTGTATGTGATATTTTTTATTATGCATTGATTGATAAAGTGTTCTCCGTACAACACCATGGCGCTGTGTACCCAAGTGCCCTAGGGCTACAGAGTTTACCAAGAGAAGATAGAGAGAAAAGAGTTGCATTGCTCTAGATTCGGCGCCGCAACGCTGTGTAGTGTCGAAGCGCTATGGATTTGAGCACTGCAATGCTCCAAACTAGCGTTGCAGTGCTGCGAGACGGATTAAACAAATTTTCTTTCTTGTTTTTCTGAAGGTTGGCGTCCCTGGGTGTTGTTAACTTAACTTTCTCTTTTGTTTTGAGTGAGAGAAAGGTGTAAGAGAGAATAGAAGCAATAAGAAAGTGACAGAAAAGAAAGATATGTACTTATTTCTCCCAATTTTATAGAGGATTTCTTGGTGTGTGCGGCTCCGTGGGTTTTTCCCGATAACGAGTCTTCTCACATTAAATCTTGGTGTTCGTTTCTTTCAGTTGCATTTTTTTTTTTTTTTTTTGTTTATTGCATCGCGTGGTTTTACTTCCATCCCCAACACCAAGAACTACAAGTCCATCCCTCAAGACTACAATCCCAAGCAAGCTCGACTAATGGAATTAAGTTCCAAGGCAACAAACAGCCTGCTTGATCGACACAATTAGACTATACAAAACTAACAATATCAACATCCCACTGCCATTTGAATTTTTCTCAAAAACTCTTTAGTATCAAGAAATGAGAGGGTTTTTCCATTTATAAGTATGTTGCCCATTTCAACAAGGGAACTCATGATGTCATTGTCTTTGACTTATTAGTGGGCAAGTTTGAGCTAATCTTAGGGCTCCACGACAATCCCTTTTAAAGTTTGTTGTGTAGAACAACCCTCCAGAAATCATAACCAACTTGCTACAAATTAAAAGGCGATCAAGTTTATAAACATTGAGTAAATTAATTGAGTCACAAAGCACTTGATTTCATAACCTTCCATTTGCCAAGTCAAGAAGCGAAGGGAGTAGCCTTCTAGTAACTCCCATCCCTCTAAGAAGTGGCGTGACCAAACCAGCTTCTCTAATTGAGGCCACTTGCACCACCTTAATCGCGACAACCATTAGGTAACTCACTCTTTTTTCTTCCTTGACATAACACTTCAAAATGTCAAGCTCCAGGCTTTAGAAGAAGGTGGTGCTCAAAGCTATAAATGCCCAACATTAGCTCCTTTAATGAACTATATTTTCCCTTTCTCTCATAAACTTTCAACTATTGTAATAGCCTCAAATTAAATTTCCAAAATTCCTGAAAATTCATTTGAGGGAACACTGACACTAAGATTGTGGGCGTTGCAGCGTTAAGCTCTCAGATTTTCTGGAATTCAACAAGTGAGCGCTGTGGCGCTGACTCAAGAGCATTGCGACATTATATTTGATTTTTTTTTAATATCTAAATCCACTATCCTACTAATATAGACCCTAAATCATCCCAAAACCCGCGTATTTCGTGTTGCTTGGCTGAAAAAAGAGAGAAGGGAAGAGAGGATGAGAGAGAAAGTTACTCTCAGGTAATATCTATCCATTGCTCCAATTGTGAAGTGTTCTGATAGTGGTAAAGAACCTTAACTCTACCTCTATTTTCATTGATTTTGTGTTTTGCCTATTTTCTTTCTTATGGAATTGATAAAATATAATATTTCTTGTTTGATTTTTCATCATGTAGATTTTGATATGTAGTAAATATCGTTGCCCTGAATATTTTAACTAGTTGGTATTGAAATTTTATCAGTTGGTGTTACTTATATGTCATTTTATTTGAAATAAATAGTATAATATTGAATATAAAATGATCATGAGTCAATATAATTTCACTTAGACATGAAGTACATGATATGCATACGTATATTATTCATTTAGAAATAAAATATGTGTTTTTTATATATATGACACGCATACTGATGGGTATAATGATAGTTGCATTGAGTGTATGTGATATTTTTTATTATGCACTATATGATATAAAATGTGTATATTAACAAGAAAAGCTGTCTGGAAATGATTAATTACTTTAAGCTGATTGGAGACATTATCTTACACAGGAGTGTGGGCCGATGGCTTTCCTTGAGATGAGGTTTGTGGTGTGATCATAAATAATATGAAAATGGTGGTATAATGAGATTGACTAATATAATACAATAGGCTAACGTACAGAAAGTGACGACTATTTTTATAAGCCACCTAACTTATGATATTTGATATGAGGCTGATTCCTAGCAACAATATTGATATGATTGAGACTGATTCTTGTACGATTAGCCTACAGGATTTGATATACAAAAATCACCACAGGTGGCCAGATGTCCTATCTTGCTTACACATACATATGATTTAAAAAATTGCATCAAAGACATGATATAATATGATTTATAAATTATACATGACATGTTTCATACAGACACATGATATGACTGATAAGATTGATAAGACTGATATAATGACATATAATACATATAAAACATATGACATACATGTTGTATTACATAGAATAGAAATATATGATATACATGCATCAATACTTGATGTTGTACAATATGCATTGAACAAATATAGAATGCATGTTTGATATGACATGTATACTAATACACATGAAATGTCATATAAATTAAGATAAAAAAGGCATAATTTGTAGGCATGTGCAGATTCATGATAGACCTGTTACATTGTACTTTAACATGAGTAAAAAAATGACGAAACACACTGATCTCTTTATATGGCTACTGATCATTGATCATTGAATCTGAATTATATTATTTTTAATGATTTATATTGCTCATATAAAATGGTATTGTTTATATTGACTGCCCCTTGATCTTATAATTACATCTTTACACTAATTTGGATTTAATGGTTACAGGCATATTGCTTCTATTACCATACATTAACTCCAGTTATAAGTTCTAATAACCTACTGAGATGTTAGCTCACCTTGTGATTGCTACATGTTTTCAGAAAGAGGGTAAGAACAATGAAGTGAGACAGATCAAGTCTTATAGGCATATGTGTTGCATGTTGCAATAGTAGCTCATGACATCACTGACTTTGACTTGTCCGTATCCAAGTTTGCATTAATCTTGGAGAAACATGAGTACAATCAAGTTTGTTGTTTATAAGAACCCTCAAAAAATCATGTTTCACTTGATGCAAAAGGCAAGAAAGGCCAAAAAAAATCAACTAAGGAACCAAGCACTCAACATCAATCTTCATCTTATGACATCAAGGGTTTAAATTTTTTTGAGATTTTTTGTTTGATTTTGCATTTGTGTATTAGGAAATATGGTTAGGGTCAAGGAATATTCAAATACATCATTGCGGAGGGAAGAGCAAAGTGGGTAAAATTGAAGATGACGGAGATTTGACATTCATAGATACAATTGGAGTTGAAGATACCTCCATTGAAAACCCATTTAGTAATAAGACATGATTGGATTTTAGATATTCTTTCTTATTTATACTTTGAAAGTTCTGATAGACTTCAATTTATTATTTTGTACTTTCCCTACAGCAAAACCCGACATTACCGATAGATAGAATACGTCGGTAAAGTTAAAAAATTCAACGAAAAATTAACGTTTATGTCGCATTTCCATACAACGGTAATTTGCACGTCGGTAAAAACATTCTGACGTAAAAAATACGCTGAACCCTTTCCGGCGTACTTTCCAGCACACAACCGACGAAAAAGTAGATGGTATTTACCATCGTATTTGTACGCCGGTAATTCCGGCGAAACAACCATCGCTAAATACGCTGAAAACAAAATGACGAAAATAACCGACACATATCCGTCAGAAATACCGGAGTATAAATACGCTGGAGATCGGTACAAAATTCATTGTATCGACATTTCCGACAGCTTATCAACGTTTTATCCGCCGGAAACCTATAGCAAAAAAAAACTTCCCAGACAGCAATCAGATTTTCACAGCTGTAAATTACAATTATAAATAAACATCAACATTATATATTCCACAACACAAATTTCCACAACTTCACCAAATATTCAAAATTTACCAAATATTCAAAAATAACTATTCATAATTATAAACATCACCAAATATTCAAAAATATCATAAATTATTCATTAATATCAACAAATATTCATAAACTTCACCAAATATTCAAAAACTAAACAAATACACTGAAACTGTCGACTCATCATCTGCTGGAGCTACCTTCTTTCCACTCAACTGCTCCCCTCATTTTTTGTATTTCATCCAACAACTAATTGTGTTGCACATGCATTGTGTTGCACATGCATCTACATTTATATCTGTACTTGCAACTGCACTTGCCAATCAGCTTGTGATTTCATTACTTGTTCTAGCACCGCTTGAAGGGCAGTTATCTGTTGACTATGTAAGAACTCATGTGAACTTGCTGCAAAGCTGGATCTGCTAGAGGTCATCCCATCGTATGTCAGGGCTTACGAACCTAAACCATAAACCATGTCATGTTGCATTCCTCCTACCGCTTGGGACCAAATGCGATACTCATAATACTCTACAGAGCATACTCAGAATACTCTACAGAGCAGCTAGAAGAACCCTCACCTACTGCAGCTTCGCTCTCTCGAAATCGTGTATACTCCTCCTATGAAAGTTAATAAAAATGTAAGCAATTTATTTAGACATAAATTAAAAAATATTAAACACATATACTTATATATATGGGCTTTTCTTGCTCGTTCACCAACTCATTGTTGGTCCTGTCGCTTATGGGTATGACTATGCAATTCCACAGGAGTTGGTTCTCTATCCAGCATCTCTTTCTGTAATATAATTCCATTAATATTCATATTAAAAAGATTTTAAAGGCTTTTAAAATTCCTTACCAAATGTCGCATGTGCTCAGTATGTTGAACTGAGCCCTCGGTATGAAGGGAACTACCCATGCCCCCAACATCAGAAGCTCTATTCTGTCGATTTCGATCCCTCCTCCTGCTATACTCTATGCTGCCCCAAGCAGTCAGCTCAGCCCATACAGTCTCTCCAATCCATAGTGGCCGCTCTCCAAACTTTCTAATGTCTGTAAACATGTCAAGCATTCAAGTGGACCCACAAATTGATTAAAACATTCACGAGCAACATAATATTCCGCCTTGATGCTTAACATCTTCACAGCAACAAATAACTCTGAGTGAGTGTTGTACCCATTCTATATTGGTTATTGGGCAGAATGCAATAAATCATAAAAATTCTATGCCTTCTTATTTGGTAACTCTTATGTATATTGTTAAGATTGTGTTCCAGTTGCATCATGAACTAATTCCTCAAAATTTGGTCGGATATTTTCATCCTCATATATATTACTACTTGTAGATGAACTGCATCAAGAATTAAAATGTGGCTCGTACTCATCATGAGAAGTCCAATACCAATATTATAACATGAATCATCTGTGATATAGAATAACAATTACATCATCTAGTCTTAGGTACACTTGATTTTTATGTTTAGAATATGGACATCGAAACATTCCATCTGATATGAAGCTGGGTAGTTGTTTCGCTGTCTGAATGAAATTTTTCATCCCATTAATGAATTCATCTGTTAATGTCTTTTGTCCTTGCGTCAATCGGTTATACATCTAACTTCTTTGATTTCTAATATTTATAACATAACCTACATACAATATGGAGTATTAGATATTATTTGAAAATATTTTAAAGAGAAATAGATAAATTTTAATGTGTCTTTTATCAATTTTCTAAAGATTTTTCCAACAATAATAACAACAACAACATCAAGCCTTTGTCCTACTACGTGAGGTCGGCTACATGAAGATTATTGGCAAGCATAAGTCGAGCAATGGATGTTAGATAATGTAAGGAAGGAGATGTCAGATAAATATTATTGGCAAACGTAAGTCGAGCAATGGATGTTAGATAATACAAATAAGAAGATGGAAATATTTGACATTGATCGTCAACATCAAATATCAATTAAAGCCCTAGAGTTATATTTAGACCTTTGTGATCTCTCCAAAATCAAGTTAGGTCTCTTTCATGAGATATGAAATTTTTATAAATTCATCTTAATTACAGTCCTTCAACATCTGTGGGCTTACAATTCTACATCCATCATAGATTGACAACTTGACTACGATCCTTCCAACTTCCATCGCCCGTCTACTCTCCTTCTAACCACAATCGCTTAATTATGTTCTTCCTATAATTATCGCCGTTTTATGTGCCCAAACCATCTAAGGCAACTCTCTATAATCTTACCTTCCAATGGAGCTACTCCAACCTCATCACGTATATGCTTATTTCGAAACCTATCTCTAAGGGCAAAGCCACTCATCCACCTGAGTATCCACATCTTTGCAACACTATGAACAATAGATCCAAGATATCTAAAACATGTACTCTTATTAACGACTTGCTCGCCAAAGTCACAATCCCCTCACTAGGTCTAGTACTTCAACTCTCTCTTAGTCGTATCAACATGAATAATATGATCAGCAAAAAGCATACACCAAGGTACATCATCTTGCAAATGTCTAGTGAAAAAAATAAAATCTTACAGTGGATTATCCTAAAAACAACGGCGGAAGTCAGCGACTGAGGCGGCGAATGTCGGCAAACTAGGTCGAAGTCCGCTGGGTGAAGGGTCGGTCTCGGCAGCGACAACGTTCGACTGAGGCGATGGAGGCAAGCTGAGAGAAGGGAAACGGCATCATAAAAAAGCATACACTAAGGCATTCCGCCGGTGTCTAGTGAGAAAATCATTCTATGCAAATGTCTAGTGAGAAACAACATCAGAAATAAACATACACTAAGCATACACTAAGGCACAATCTCCTCACCATTATATGCAAATGTCAAGTGAGAAAATCAATGAAAAAATAAAAAACTTACGGTAGATTATCCTCAAAACAGCGGCGTTTCGCCGACGACTGTGACGGTGAGTGTTGGCAAACTCCGTGGAAATCCATTCAGTGAAGGTCGGTCTCGACAGCGCGCGAGGTTCGACTGGGGCGACGGAGGCGAGCGAAACCCTAAATGAAACTGCGGAATGAAATAATAAGCCAGACAGGCTCAGGAGAGAAATAGGGGTTTCAACCGACGGTTTTTATGGAGGAAAAGCCATTGGTGATGTTTCTGTTGTCTTTTTCGACGGTAACATTTCGTTGTGTTAAAAGTAACCGGCGTAATATCCATCGGTTAGTACACCGATACTTACCGACTTTAAATACGCCGCTTTATACGATGTGTTTGCATATTACAATGTCTATAATGATGAAAAATGCGTCAGAAATTTACCGGCGTAAGATACACCGGTAAATTCGCTGTAATATTACGATCGCATGAAAACGCCGATAAAAACACCATAATTTCTGACTTATATATATATACGCCGGAAGCTCCGAACGATAATATATGATTTTCCTGTAGTGTTTGAATTATGCTATAAGATGCATATATTGCATATATTTTATTATTTTCTACTAAGTTCACTTCTCATTTAGATGTTTTTATTGTATCATAAATTCTTATTGTTATTTACCTGCTATAATACTTAAATTCGCATTTACGCAATTCTTCGTCTGTGAGTATTACGCCTCACAACGTCTCAAGGTTTACGCCTCGCCTCACGGACAAAAAACGCCTCGAGGCTTATTTACACAATTTTAAATCTTGGTCAAAAAACAATATATTTAAATCCTCCTAAAAATGCTTATAAAAAAGAAATTTAAGCTAAAATATAATTTATAGTATCAAAATATATAGTGTTCGACATATATAGAATAATACGACATACATTTGATATCTGATTACCACACCATCAACATATTGATTAAAAAATATTAAATAAATAAAGAATATGCAAGTTATGAATTAAGTGACATAATGATGATAATAATGGAATTATAGAAAAGTAAAAAAGTAATAAGTAGCCTTTAATTTTGCAAGAAAACTAAAACACACATTTAATAATTAATATACTTAGATTTTATCTTTTTTTTAACATTTTTGTTAGAAATGACAAAATTTTTCATTACATTAATTAAATTATATATATTTTTATATTAATATTTTTAAATTATAATCATCATATCTCATATTAATTTCAATCAATATATTAGAAGGCATTCAAGCAAAAAAAAAAAAAAAAAGAAGGCATTCAAGGGCAATAAACACGTCTATACTCATGCAAGGCCATGCAATCGTATATACGAAAAATGAATAGTAATATATAATATCTAAATAGCTAGTGGGAAGAAAAAACGTGCCCTTCAAAGGGTGAGATCATGAACCTTCCCATGCACGCAATACAGCTTATCACACCGAATCTCGTCACCCTCATACTTATAAATAGGAGACAAGATAGGAAAAGACAAACCATTTTATATACTAGAGGAAGGCTCCACCAAAATCGGTGACGTCCCTTGATTAGGGTTTGCATGGATATATAAAATAATTGCACTTACGTCCTTTCTCCTTTATTTATCTCCTTCATATTATTGAGTACAAGTAATTAAAAAACAAGAATACAAAAAAAATATATATAAAATGAATAAATAGATGTTCTCTCTTGTATTGTACTTTCTATCAATCTGACTACTTACTGATTAAGCCTTTTAATCTGACTATTTACTGATTAAGCCTTCATGTGAAACGATTTTTTTTATTGTTTTTTAAAACAGTTTTTAAATTTTTAAATTCAAAAGCTGTTTTAAGAAGAATTAAAAAAATCGCCCCAAAGAAAGCCTAAAACTCATCTAATATCATCATTTTCATATTATCGGTCTGGTTACTTACTGTATTGCAATGCATATCTGTTAAAAAATCTCAAAGCTCCCTACATAATCTTTTTTTAAAGTTTTGAATCATCCAGCAGGCAACCCAACTGTGGCTTTACCTGACCAGATCACTTGTGTTCATAGGATCCCAAATCGATCATAGGGGACCCACAGTCTGTCTTTATTCCACGTGGACCAGACAGTTTTCCCACTCTAACCAACACCCTCCCTAGTAGGCCTAATCCTTAATTAATTAAATACAGTTTATAGATCTAAGTATACGTAATTAAGCCTAAATTATGATGTCTACGACGATTAAAATAATAACACCTTCCGGATCTGATCCATATTTGGGACATCACATTGATGGGAGTATCGTCACTAATAAAAACATATAAGGGCTGACTGAATTACTAGCTAGGTAAGTGATTAAACATTAAGTGTTGTAATTTTCATAAAGATATTGTGGAAAAAATACTTTTTCTATTATTATTATGAGTAAAAAAGTCAGATATATAAAAGCTTTTTTAAAGCTGTTCTAAAAATGCAATTTTCTATCATGAAATTAAAAAAAAAAAACTACAAATCTGAAAAATAAAGCAATAGAAAAATTGCTCGAACTGTCCCCAAATCTTTTTTAACTCACTCTTAAATGAGATATACCGAAACACTATTGTTTGATTATATATAGATTCAAGACATTATTAAAAGAAAAAAACTGATAATCTAGAAGATAATAAGAATGCATTTTTACTGAAGCTCTGAAAGATTTTGACCCATAAAATAAGGAAAGTGTAACATATGCTTAAATGATAGGATTCTGGAAGACTTGAACCTTTCTAATGTAGAAGTTTTTTATATTATGGATAGGAAGCAGGCAGGTTCTCTCATGTGTCATGATATCCATTTCAAATTTCCTCTGATAGGTAAGAAAATTGAGCGATGCCGAATTAATAAAACTTGTTCCATTCTATGAGCATGACAGAAAACAAATTAGTGTACATCATAAAAAAAATTTGATTGGGATAATGAGGACAACAAGTTTTATTCTACAACTTGGGATTGGCTGTATGAATACTTTTTCTCCCCTATATATTTCTATTATTAAGAGTCAAATTCTTATTTAAATCCAATAAAAAATGTTATTTGTAATACTTTCTAACCATATGTTTTAAAGTCTATCCCTGTTATTCTTAACACAGATTTAATTTAATACATCTATTCTCCTAACAAGCTCATCAAAAGACATGCATTTTAAACGACCAAAATCATCAAACACGACTCTCTAATTTTATCTGCCACTGGAACCACTCCAACCTTTCAAGGGTATACTCGTTTCGCAAAATAACTCAATATTAATTGATAAAATTTTTTTTGAAGTAATTCAATAAGTTTGAACAAAATTTTATAATCTAGGTCTATAAATAAATAAACATAAATAATTATCTACTCATATTTTTATGTTCATGAACATATTATTGTTCAATAAATAGCCAATCAAAAATAATGGAACATATTCTAATAATAAGTTTATTCTACTGAAAATAATAATAAAATATTAAACAAATGAAATAAATTTTTTATCACAAAAAAGTATAAATTATAAAAACATATATTCATAATTAACTTAATTTCGGATAGTTCTACTTAATTTTGAATTGCTCTTCTAAAAAAAATATCAAAAAAATAACTCTAAGAAAAAATTTCATCTGAAAATTTAAAAAAAAAATTATGAAGGAAAAGATGTTTTTTTTTTCCTTTTAAAAATAAAGAAAATATCTATGAAAAGAATTTTTTTAATTTTTTTAAATGTTGATGTGGTAGTGGCGTCACATCACAAATCAATTGTTATCTGTTACTTTTAATTTTTTTTTTTCATTTTCTATTTTACGGATAAAAATTATAAATGTATTTATTTATAAACTTTGTCAAACCTAATAATACTTTAATTGCTTATTTAATTATTTATTAGAGAATTTCATGTCAATTATCTTAGATTTCATGCATTTAAAAAATATGCATATAAATGAGATATAAATATGAATGAAAGTAATAAAAAAAGGGGGGGGGGGGGGGGGGGGGGGGGGGAAAATTATATATTGTGTGTGTAAAAGAAATGGGGGAAAAAAAACCAAATACAAATTTATAGATTTTAATTCTTTTAATAAATGTTACATTTTCAAGCAATAAAATCAACTTAAAAAATCATGTGACTTTAAATTCGAATGTAAACTGAACAAATATCTATATTTCATGTTCAGACATCGACTATTTCTCTTGACAAGTAGAAAATTTTATAGATTTATTTTTTTTATATAAATGTGTACTTTTTCAAACAATATAAATCATACTTCAAAAAACATTAACTTCTAAATTCTAATTAAACTGACAAATATATATATATATATATATATATATCAAAGATATGCATTATTTAACTTATACTCAAACACAACAAGAAAATTAACAAATAAGTATGACCCCAAATTCTAAAACTCACTAAAATGCATTTTGCAACCCTGGCCCAATTTAAAGCTCTTTAGGTAGGGGAGAAAAGTTAGTAATACG
>CM033697.1:2363589-2523303 GCA_019514585.1 Dendrobium officinale
TGGATTAGGACTCAGTAAAATCGCACTCTTACTGACAAATTATTCCGTGTGGTCATCAGAAGTCATCATGGTGCCAATCAAGTCAAGTCATATTATTTGTCACATCCTGATGACCTCCGGGACCGTCCAGTAACCGTCATAATTATTTCTCCACTCGTTAAGTGGTATTTGATGAAGAATTCAAATGCTATGAATTTTTTTATATGCTGTTTTTATGAAAAACTCTTTTGTACTAACTTAATCACAAAAGAATTTTGAGTTTATTGATTAAAGAGCAAGATTGTTTCTTCAATGTTGTGAGTTCATTTTTTTTTTTTTTTTTTTTTGTGATTTAATATTATAATCACATAAGCAACTAAAAAATAGGCTATTAATTTTGGAAGGATCAGCTAAATCTAAGTGTATTTTTTTATTCATTAGGCATCTCATTAGTTTGCTAAAAAACAAAATATTAAAAAAAAAAAAAAAAGAATTATCAGCACCTTGATGGCGGTCACAACGCGCACGAAGTGGTCGATCCGAAGGATGGACACGTCTTCAAACCACCAGTCTGCCGGCACCGGCGAGTCCCGAGGATCTCCTCCGCCGGCAGCGGACCACTTAGGGCTGTTCGTGCGCGACGGGCGGCCGCCGTACGCCCACCGTATTCCCTCGGGTTTGCGCACGCCTTCCACGCAATTGACTCGCTGCAACGCCGCACGATCTGCAGGTTCTCCGCCCATGGAGAAAGTCCCTCGCAGCTCTTGAGCACCACGATGGAGTCCCGCCATGAAGATAGAACCACATAGCTCAGAAAAGCTTCCGTTTTGAATATGAGGTTGCCTTCCTCCAGATCCTCTGTCATTTCCAGGTATTCAGCCGCACACCGAAGACCGGCGATGTTTGCGGCGGTTAGATCCACTGCGATCCCGTAGCAGAACTTCGCCGCTAGCTCGAAGGCCTCGAACCCGCCGGGGAGGTCGTTAAGCTCCACTACAACGTTCGGGTCCAGCTCCCGCGAGGTCTCGTAGATCATCCTGTTCATTTTGCCGCTTCTCGAGAGCAGAGGATACTTCAAAAACAAAAAAAAAATTCGCAAATTTAAGCACAGGCATAAAGAATCTCTCCACGAAAAGGAAGAAGACGAATCAACGAAACTAACTTTATGCAGATTGAAAGTCAATTCGCCGACTTTGATTACAAGATCGCTGGGAATGTCACTCGAGACGTGCCTGCAGCTCAAAATCACAAGATATCAGAGGCTGTTGAACTTATTGCTGTTTGAGATTTTAAAAGAGACTGTTTTGAAGAGAAAGTTTTGAGAAAATACCAAGATTGCTCTCTGCGAATGAAGCCATCTGGCTTGAAGCCGTCTTGCTTGTCGGCCTCGCCCTCCGGCAGGAAGCTCCTGTCTCTTACTCCGCTGTAACTCTCGCTCTCAGACTCCCACATGACGAACTTTCTCTGCTTTCTTATTCGAGAATAAAAAACGGATATATATACTAAGAAAATGAAGCTAGTGTAGGAGAAGGAAGAAACAGAGAACTGTCGCTTGTTAAATTACAGAACTTCTGTTTAGTTCTTGAAACTGAAAGAAAGAACCAAAAACCCAAGCAAGCAATAACAGAATGACAACGAAAGCCACAACAATGCAGAAAAAACCCCAAAATAAAGAAACAGAGTACTCTGAAACCACAAAGGAAGGATTTCATGCACAAAAGTGGCTTTAGTTCTGGGAACTTCTGCTGAAAATGAAGGACATGGACAACAGAAACATCCAAGATCCAAGGCCTAGAACGGCAGAAAGTAGAATTCAGAGCAAGGTGAAAGGTGAAAAGAAAAAGATTCAGAAATCTGGGTCTTCGTGATGAAAGGGTACAGTTGTGGTGATCAAGAAGAAGAAAAAAAAAAAATCACATGGGTTGTTTGGAGTTATGTGGGGACTCTACTGCTCTCTGTCTTCCATAATTCTACAGGCTGTGAGGTTATGGGCTTCCCGAAAATCCCCTGCTTTGCTTAGCTTCAATGCATTCAAACTCTCCGTTTTTTTTTAACCCTCATTCCGAGAGAAAGCTCTGAATTTGCGTAGCCATTGCTGTTTGTTTCTTCGCTTGAGGACTAATTAATTAATTAATTATACTGTGCGTCCTTGCCCCACAAGCAGCAACACCCATCTTGTTCTGTTTGGTTTTTTGGCTAACTATGGAGGGCATGATTGAGAAAGTTTAACAAAAGACCTTTTACCATATGAAGAAGAAAATGATTTCTGCTTTCATATTTCATTATCTTTTCGTATTCTGGAAAATTTTTATGTAGCAAAACGCACAGAGAATTATGCAACCATTTAAGTTTGGGAATCATCTTGATATTCTTCAAAGGTCTATTCAAGATTTCTCTTTTTTTTTATTTTTTTTTTTAATGATGTTCTATTTTTATTAGAGGTTAAAAATGTCTTATTTTACTCAAAAATAAATTTTGCATTAGTTTAGCTTCTAACCAAGGTTTATTTTCTTTTTTACAGTCAAACTTTGTTACAATATGGTTGATACAAAGTCTTGTTATATTTACATATTTGCCCATGATTTTTGGTTGCGTTTGATTGGCGATTAATTAGTCATGTATGTTTATACCTAGAAGAAATTTTATTTTCTGTTTTTTAAAGCAATTTTTAAGTATAATTTTTTTTAATTTTGTACTAATAAAAAGCTGTTGTTGAACGAGAATTTGGCTTTTAATAGGACACAATGG
The DNA here is from genome assembly GCA_019514585.1 of Dendrobium officinale. Classification (NCBI taxonomy): domain Eukaryota; kingdom Viridiplantae; phylum Streptophyta; class Magnoliopsida; order Asparagales; family Orchidaceae; genus Dendrobium; species Dendrobium officinale. The sequence goes on from CM033697.1 coordinate 2,366,317, forward strand.
AGAAAAAGGATTCATGTAGCCGACCCCACGTAGTGGGATAAAGGCTTGATGTTGTTGTTGTTGTTGTTGTACTAAAAAATTACAAATAAAGTTTTAGAAATATGACGAAGTGCATCATTATTTCATGATAGAGTATTGATGATTTTTTGCACACATTCAAATAGTAGAAATTCAATGCACATAAGATAAGATTAATTTCATGAAAATATAAAATAAAAAATTTATTGGACTTTGTCAAATAGAAAATTATTTTTTATAGGTAATAGTCTGTATTATAAAGAATTGTTCTTCCTCAAAATTGAAGAAGACATCAATATAATATTAAAAATAAATAAATTACAATGCATTGATGGAGAAAGAACTTCATAGGAGTTAATGTTGATGATAATGATGATTGGGATGGTCCCTTGCCTTCAAAGAAGAAAGGGGATCAACGAGTGGAAGTCGGCATACCATTAGAGATTATAGAGAGAGAACTTAATGACTTGAAGTTGGTTGGCAACTAGGTTTAGATTAGAAGTGCAAAATAGGTAGAATTTCAACAAGCTATATAGGAAGAATTCGAGGCCATGAATGATTTGCTTATAGAGAAGAGGATGTTGACTCTTTAGTTAGCCAACCCTGGCTGGTCGGAGAAGTGGAGGAAAATCATCACCTTCTTAAGCGGTCGCTTGAGCATGAATGTCTATGATTTTATTTGGGACAGTTTTCTTACTGTTTCTTAAAATAACTTTTTATAATAAAAAGCTGTTTTAAGAAGCAGTAAAAAAGCTGTCACAAATGAAGCTATGAAAAATGAGAGAAAAGGAAGCTACTTGTCCCAAAGACTAAATTAAATTGATCAATCATTTCTAGATTTGAATCATCTTAATGAGATAAATATATTGATACCTTTTAAATGTTATTAGAGATAAAAATTTGATTAGGAATCATGTTGATCAAATGTGAAATTTATGATCCCAACTATATACCCTTCTTTTAAATGTTAAAATTTGCAAATCTAAGAAATTTTGGGCTTTTGAAAAGTATACCATCTAAAATTTTATTGTTCAAATTGTTAAGATTTGGCCATTTTTGTGTACATCAACATGAATCCCCCCTCCCCCCATTAGGTTTTGAACCAAATTATTTTACTTTTTTATAACTTAATATATGTTGGATCTATGGGTTTTATTGGCAAATTTTCATAGCAAATAAGTTCTCAAAAACTCAAGCAAAAAACACTAAATCTATTAGGGTTTGAAAGTGAAAAAAGAATGCCCTTTTTTTACTTTGTATCATTTATTATGATAAAAAGTGACACATTTTTTAAGAAAACAATTTCCCAAAAATTCAAGCAAAACCCTAAACCTATCAAGGTTTTAAAGTTTGAAAATTATTTCTAATGGTCTATTTGGGACTGCTTTTTCTTTTCTTCTTTTTTTTTTCAAACATCAATCATAATTTTATTTTGCTATTGTTTTCTTGTCGCTTTTTTATTACATTTTATAAATCTTCGTGGTTGACAATTGTTTTTTGCAATCAAAATAGCTAAGTTATTTTCCTCACAGCAATTTTGCAATCAACTTTATAAAACACTTTAGTTATCCAAAACATATCCTAAACCATAGAAAAGTTATTTTAATTTGGATCTTCCTCTTACGGTCTTAAACCAACTTACGCTTCGTTTGGGACGGCTTTCTTCTTGCTTTTTAAAATAACTTTCTAGTATAAAAATTTCTTGAATTTGAAATTTTTGTACTAAAAAATTGTTTTAAAAAGCAGTACAAAAGCTGTCTCAAACGAAGAATTAATCCCTCTTTGTTATACCTTGATGTGTTCTGAAGATATGTGCTTTATTGGCACAATTTATAAGCAAACAAATTTTAAAATGTTAATATTTGACCATTTTTTGAATATCAATATGAATCTTCTATTATGTTCTTGAACTAACTTAGTCCCCTTTGCTATATTTTAATGTTTGTCGAAGCTATGGATTTTAATGGCACAAATATAAGCAAACAAGTTCTAAAAAATTCAGATAAAAATCCTAAAATTATAAAAATTTGATAGCCTTAAAAAGAAATTTGGGATACAAGAATATTGTTCCAGTTGACTAAAAATTTTATAATTGATATAAATATTTTATTATATTTTTACCATTTATTATGAATTTTATTTATATTTATGAATTTCTTATTTATTTTTCAAAAAATAAAAAAAAATGTAAAAACATGTTATTTAATTGTGAAAGATCTAAAACATCTACTTTTAGATTAATTATTTTGTGAGGATGTCAAATGCCGTCAGGAGACCAATCAAAATGTGCCACGTCACCATTCGCTCGTACCGCGGCTCGGTACTGCTCTGTAGCGCTGCTCGGTGCCGCTGAAGTGACGCATTTTGGTTGGCCTCTGGAATACGTTCTGCTTCCGATCTCCGCACATAATAATTTCTGAGCAGTCATTACATAGTTGCAATTTGTCTTTCTTTGTCATTCTATCATGATAAGTTATTATTTGGTTATCAAACTGAAATTTAGCAAATCCATCACTGATTTTTTATCATATGAAAATCATTATAATTTGTCCATTATTGAAAATTGCCAAATAAATTTGTTGGATGATTCCCAATTTGCATAAACACTCCAGAATTTTTTAGGGAAATTTTTTTTTATTATGATTTTTCTAGAAAATTCTTAAAATAGAGAGTTTGCATGGGGATATTAGGGTTACTCAAAAAATCTATATCACTTATTATTATAATATAATATATTTATTTCTTATATTTTTCTTTATTACTCACAAGTCAACAAGTGATTCAATTTAAAAAATGATAACACAATTCTAGTTTCCTAGTAAAGACTAATTTAATATAAAAATTAAATAATTAATTACAATTAAATAATTTGATATTTTTATTAATTAAAAATTGATCAGAGTCAATTTTTCTCTCTGATGGTTATGTATGGACTTTATTGGAGAGCAGAATTCTATCCCATTAAATTCTCAACTGTAAAACAATAGGGTGGTTACTGTTTGAATGACGATAAGGAAAGTTTAGTGGCTTTTTTAATTTTTTAATTAAAAAGATTAACTAATTACATGAAAGAGACTAATCAATGATTAATTCAGCATTTTAATGTATGGTGGGTTATGTGGGGTTCATTAAGAGGTCCATATATAGTTGGGAATGAATGGTCACTGCCCATAGAATTTCTATTATTATTTATTTTGGTCCATAGTTGTTTTGTATTTATCTCATGACCACCATCGCCTGATAATATTCTTCCGCCAAACTTATTGTCAACAGCATTATTACACGTCCTCGCCTGTAAGGCCAATGTACACCGACGACACAACGGTCGAAGGCTATCAACTTCAGCGCCCATTTTCATTAACAACGTTGACGCACGTCATCGCTTAAAAGGCTTATGCATGTCGTTGGCACAAATGCCAGAGTCCAAAGACTTGATTACTCATTGCCTTCAATAGCATTGAAATATGTTTTCGCCTATAAGATTGATGTATGTTGTTGAGACCAATGACAACAGCGCATTCTTCAATAACATTAACATCTGTCAGCACCAATATGGTTGATGTGTGTCATCAATGTCAACTCTGACTCTTGACATCAACACGAAGATTTATAATGAATTTCTCATCATCTCAAAAAGAAAACAATCAAAAGGTTTACAAATGATCAATTGAAAACAACTCAAATGCCTCAAAGCACTCCAACTTTAGCATGGAATCCCTCACAATTTATGCCTACTACACTGTATCACAGCTTCTCCAAGTATGAAGAACGCCATCATTTGTAATCAATGATATATAATAATGGATCATTTCATCTCTGTGACACCGCATGAATTGTTTCCTTTTATGTCTCTTATAATATTCTTTTATATGTGAGTGTTGGATCTTTATATATAGATATAAGGTTAAAAAAAAAAAACTCTCACACAATTACGGTGAATATTCTAGCATTTAATAAACTCAATACATCTTTACTTTGATATAGCAAAAGAATTAATTATACAAATTGAATCGTGTCTCTCATATAGTTTTGTTGTATTAATAATTATTAAAAGCAAAGGGAAAAGCTATGTTATAATCTTCAAATATATTCATATCAAAGTTGATGTCAAAATAGACATATGTGTGATATTTTTTAAAAATTAAATCATAAAGTATTGATATAATTTATATTATGGCTTCTTTTTTTTTTTACAACTTGTGTTTGATTTCATGCAACATGTGCTACACTTCAAGACAACTAAACTATTAGATAATATAACTATATCAAGAGAAAGAAAAAATATAATTGTCTAAATTTTATTTATATTTATCTAATAATTTAGCTATAATTGTCTAATAATTTAGTTATATCACGGAATAATATGTGACGTGTGAAAAGAGGATACGTCATAAAAATTTCCCTATCTCTGCACGAAATATATCAGAATATATATCCACACATGATTTTTCTTCTTTTATTATTTTTTTTTTCAAAAAAAAATCCTTCACAAGAAGAAATGCCATATAAATTCTAACATAAATAATTAACAAGATACAAATTTAGATGTGGGTGGATACACTGGGATGTACTTCAAAATCTATAAATAAGCCTACTGTCCACTTGAAGGAAGGTGAACTTAGGTTAAGATCTAAGAGAGCTTAGTAGCTCTAAGAATCTTGGAGCTCTACTGAATTGTCATCTTCTTCGGGCACTATCCAACTGTCACTGTCGGATCTCCACACAACCACAGTCAAACCACCAGCTTATTATTGTCATCGATACATTTCCCAACGGTTATCCTTGAACCATCGTCGGATCACTGTCTTTGAATCACCGCTCAACCAATGTTATCAAAATGTTTTCGCCCCAACTACAATCTTTTGACCATCATCTCCAACAATTATCCTCCAATCAACATCATCAAAATATGATCCTCCAACTATATTCATCTATTATAGTCCTCTGACCACCATTGCCCGAGTTCAATCCTCCTACAACTATCAGCCGAATGTGATTCTCCAACCTTGTCACCCGAATGCAATCTTACCATTTACTATCGCTCGTCTATAGTCCTTTATGCATCTTCGCCCGACTATTATTCTTCAACATTTGTAGCCCAATTATGATCATGTGACCACCGTCACATAAATACAGCCTTCTAACAATCATCTTCTAATTATGATCTTCCAGCCTTCATTTCCCGACTACTGCCCTTTGAGAACCATCACTTAATTACAATCATCTTATCATTATCGCTCGATTATAGTCTTCAAACCACAACCACTTGATTTTAGTCATCCTGAGCTCTTCTTGGTTCCACCCTTGACCCAAATACAATCCTCATACTTTCGTTGCTCAATTACAATTATCTAACCACTATCACCTGACTTCAGCCCTCTAACCATCATTGCATGACTACAATTTTCAAAATATTATCACATGAATGTAGTCTTTAGTCCACTATCACTTGACTATAATTCTTCTTATCATTTTTGCTCGACTATAGTTCTTCGATAAATATTCCCCCCGATCTCCATCACCCAACTATGATGATTCAACCACCATGGCCCAACCATGGTTTTTTTTTTTTTTACCATCGTCGCTTGATTACAAACATTCGAATTTCATCTCTCGCCTCCAACCACTATCGTTTGACAAAAGTCTTTAGACTATCATCACCCAATTATAATCCTCGAACCACCATCACCGAACTACTATTATATGACCTTAATTGCTTGACTATGATCCTCTGACCTACAAACCTCTGATTGTTGTCGCCTAGCTACATCGATGCCCACTAAATTAGTCATCTACCTCTGTTAATAATGCCAAGACAAACTTTCACTTATATGATCAATGCATGTTGATGGCATAAATTGTGACTTCCGACATCGGCACTAGGATTTATGTTGAAATTATTGGTCTCTTGTATCTCCTTCTGAAATGAAAACTACTAAAAAGATAGCAAAAAATCTCTTGAAGAAAATTCCTAGGCGATAACGCTCTTCCAACTTCGTCATGAAATTCATCCTATATAGTTTATGTTTACTATATTGTATCAACACCTTCTCAATTATGAGGATGTACATCATTTATAGCCAAAGAAAAATACTAGTGATTTTGGCCTCATGATTTTTCTCTTTTTTAAAATTTTCTAAAAGACTGGTGTCTCTTAAAACTCTTGCAACTCCTCTTTTTTATGTGTTGGATCTCCATACAAATATAAGATGTCAATCTTTCTCTTTTTGCCACCAGGAATGTTTTGGAAAGCGAAAAGAAAGAAAAATTAAATTATTACAATATAGACCGTAGAGAGAAGAATATACTTCAATAAAAAACAAAATTAATATGAGAACTCTCACAATAACTTTAAATTCTTTATCAAAGCTAATGAGCAACTATATTCTTGATCATTTCATCAAATATATGAGAAAAATAAAAAATGTGCACATTAAATTTAAAGTTATCTTTATTTCATGCTAAAAAATTTAAGATGATAGAGTGAGAATTGTATTCTTAGTGTTACACAAAGGTTTACTTGCAGACAGATTAAAGAAGCCACCAAAAGATGCAACATTTTTTATGTGAAAAATCATAAAAGGAAAAAATTACAAGACTTGATTCTAATCATATTATTTGCAATATAAATGAATATTACAAAAAATTTGCCTTTTTATCTTATTAGATTGTTGGCTTGGCCTAGCTACTATGAAAAAAGTGAAAAATAGTGAGAAATAATGGGTGTTAGTGGCAATGTTGGTTGGCAACATGGCTGTTAATAGTGGTCATGAACTCGCTCTAACTCGAAGTCCCTTCCCAGTGTAGAAAATGTCTATTCATATATTTGATGTAGATGCATTTTAGTTATTTTCATCAAAATCTCAAATACTCCATCGAACAGCTTCTAATAAACCTCCATGATTGGTTAATATTTTTTAAAAATATGAGTGCCTTAATTGCATCGAAATTAGGTGATCTATAGCTCTTTAGATTTGTTCATAGAACTCTATATACCCCCCTATAAATTTGTTGATGCTTATAAATCAATATTAATATTTTAAATTTACTATCAAATACTTTAACTATGAAATAAAAAATATAATAATTTCTCATTAATGATAACTTTTATTATTATAATTATTATTACTTTGAAGTATTTAAGTGCTTGAGGATAAGTCTTAGTTATGTCATTATCAAATCCAAAATCTTAAAAATCTAAAAATTGATATAATCATATGCCATTAAATGATGCTATAGAGGAACAAAACAGTGTAAATTTATGATTCTTCTCTTTCAAGCTAAGAACAAAAATAATAAAATCTTTCTTCCTATAAGTACACCACCAAGAAGACTTTAGTAAGTGGGCCACAGCCCAAAGTAGGGAATTAATTCAGCAGGCCTTGCACAGTATCGACCAGTACCAGCCCAATAATGTTTTGACCCTCCCGAATTTGCCACGTGTCATAAATACTAAATAGTAAATAGTAAATTGGCGAAATTGGATTTAAGAGAATTAATTAATTAAATGCCCATTGCAGTAATCGAGAAAGGATGTGCAGCAGCAGGATCAGCGGTCCAGATTCGGCCACGCTTCAGCGTCCGTCGCCACAAGTTCTTAATTCGCTGGAGCGGGTGCGGGTGCGGGTGCGGTTGTAGAAAGTTTAGACCACTTTCTGCCTCCGCTGTCGTTTCTAATTCTGCCGTCGTTCTCGAGTCCCTTTCTTGGTCCCAAGTTCAAGTCTTCAACGGGACCATGAGCAAATAGTATTCTCGGTCCATGTTTTTGACAAGAGAGGCTGTGGTTGAGGAGGAATTATTCTGTGGGGAGTCTGAACATAAAGAATCATTCAAAATGTGAGTACGACGTCACCGTCGAACGCTATGTCAACCGTATCGTGTATTGTCTTGCCGAGACCATTGAACTGCAACGACCACGAATCCCGTGGTCCCTCATTGGACGGCCCGTGCCGCCTCCATCTCTGACTACCTTCCCAACAACGACGTTCCTCGGCTCGTCCTTCCTAGTGGTCACCTTATTTCTAGTGTGAAAGATCTTTCTCCGCTCAACCTAGATCCGTAGAGAGAGTAGATCCTCAAGGTGAGCATCTCATTATTAACTTTTAGATTTGTGTTATAAGCTTTTACATTACTTCACCTTTGTGTTTGATTGTGAGTGTCTTGGTTATTCTTCACGCAATTCTTTTCCTAAGCAAGTGGAAGACCACGAATTCCTGTAACTTACTTTGAATTGACGCATAACTTTATAAAGGTTAAACTTCTATTAAATTCTCTTGATAATCTTGTGTAACTCCAAGCATGTATCACATCAGAAAGTCCAATCAATCCAGTGTAATTCCTATATGACTTGAATATTATATTCTCTATATTTTAATCCTTACCTATAAATATGGGATTACAAATCGTGCATTAATATGAAAAATTTGCATATGAAAATCTATTATGTATATAATATTATATAATATTATACTCCTAGCTAGTCAAAATTATGTTGCTTCAATCCCTATAGAATTCCTATTATACCTATTTTATTTGTTATTTTAAGGAATTCAATCATATCTTTTGCAAGCTACCTTGATTTTAAAAAATCAGTGAGAAAAGTTCTCTCTCTTCCTTCCATTTTATTTTGCAAGCTCAAATCGCATCTGGTCTTGATATCTACATCAGAGAACATTGGATCTAACATACTGATTTGATAGATTTAGATCTGACTAAAAGGCAACATGAAGAATATATGCAGAGTTGGAATTTTAAGATCTCGTTAACGGTGAAGATATCTTTGAATTTATGAAAAGGATCTGTATAGTTAAACTCACATCTGGAAAGGCACTAATGATATTCAATACTGTCGGCAAGTTTTTTTTGCTGTGAGAGCAGCAAATAAATTGAATCTGGACGAGCTTAAATTATATTTCTGCTTACTTTATTAAACAAGCTCATATCTTTTTGCTTTAGTCATGGATGTTCTTACTACGGACTTGTAAGAAGATGTTCCCTGATGTATGCTTTTTGGTTACGATATTCTTCTTGTTGATAAGACTACAGAGAGAGTTGAAGGCAAATTTGAATTATGAAGGTCGACCTTAGAGTCTAAAAATAAATACATTGAGTGTAACTTTAGTAATAATAATTCTAGTGGGGGGTTTGTGACTTTGAGCGATTAAGTTATTAGTAAGAGTACACGTTTTAGATATCTTGGGTCTATCATTCAGAGTGATGGTGAAATAGATGGGGATATTATTAGTAGAATTCAAGTTGGATGCATGAAGTGGAGGAATGAATCGGGCTTGTTGTGTGATAGAAAAGTATCAATCAAACTTAAGGAAAAATTCTATAAGATGATGGTTAGACCTGTAATGCTTTATGGCGCAAAATTTTGGCCATTAAAAGAGAAGTATGATATTAAGTTAAGTGTTGCAGAGTTGAGGATGCTTGGGTGGATGAGTGGATTTATTCTCAAAGACAATATACAAATGAGCATAAAAGGTTGAAGTTGCTCCAATGAACAATTATTACGTCCTCTAACCGGACGTAGAGTTACGTTCGGCCGCCAATAACATGTCGCCACGTGCTCTTACTCTTTACCGCGCGACGACTTGATCCGGACCGGAACCCCGGTATGCTGGTCGCGTATTGCGAGGTATTACTTGGTATTTGCTCGGTATTGCTCGGTATTGCTAGGTATTGCTCGGCAATAATGAGAAATACCACTATGTGAAAACCAATACCGAGCAAGACCTCGCAATACTGAGTTGTACCTAGAAAAAAACTCGGTACAACTCGGTATTCCTCGGTATTACTCTCGGTATTTGCTTGGTATTGCTCGGTATTGTTATGTATTGCTTGGAAATAACGAGAAATACCGCTCTTTGAAGAGCAATACTGAGGAATACCGAGTTGTACCGAGTTTTTCTAGAAAAAACTCGGTACAACTCGGTATTCCTCGGTATTACTCAGTATTTTCTCAGTATTGCTCGGTATTTGCTCGGTATTGGTTATTGTCGAGCAAAATCGACCAATACCTAGCAATACCGGGCAATACTTAGCAAAATCGAGAAATACTGAGCCAGCCTGGGTCCGTTCCTGGTCGGGTTGTCGGGGCGCACGGTAAATAATGAGAACGTTTGGCGCGATTCTACTGGCGGTCGAACGTAGAGCTACATCCTGTGACCGGACCAAAATTAAAGTTCCTACTGGAGACCCAGTTAGGAGAGTAGATGTTTTAGATTTAACCTATATTTAGAAAGATAGAGATAGGCCTAAAAAGACTTTAGAAAATATCAGTAGATGAGAATTTGGCTTTTAATCGGACACAATGAAGAAAAAGAATTCATGTAGCCGACTCCACGTAATGCATAAAAATTTATTGATGTTGTTGTTGTTACTTTATTGAATAAATACATGAAAAAATTCCCTAGTCAGCTGATTGCTGATCCAGAAAGTCCAGATCCACCTGTAACGTACATAATAAGCTCTGTATTTGACTTGTTTAAGGCTTGTTCATGTATTGCATAACGTTTTGGCTTGTGGATCTTTGGGTTTCTTTCGACTGTAAAGAGGAAGTTGGCATTGAGATAATACCCTAAATTGACCATCGCCATTTTCAATATATCAGAAAGAAAGAAATTACATGTTTAATCAGACAAGAAAAAAAAAAAAAAAGGGTTATATGAAAATTGCTAATAGTTCAATCCAGAAACCCTCATAAGAGACAACTTTAAACTTGTTATATTTCTCTTTTAAATTTTATCACATAGTGATTGAATAATTTCAGTAAGGATTTAGTTCAAGTGAAGTGTATTAAAGATGAAGATCAAAAAATACTTTTCTTAGAAGATGATATTCAACAAAGATGGATGAGATATTTTGCTAAACTTTTTAATGAAGATTGTGAAAATAAAATTGACTATAGTGACCTTAGCACCCTAGATGAAAATAAAGATTTATGTTTTTATCAGCGTATTAGTAAAACTGAAGTTAGAGAGGCTTTAAAGAAAATGAAGGGTGGAAAAGCTGTTGGACCTGATGATATTCCAATAGAGGTGTGGAAATGCTTAGGAGATGAAGGAATTTCATGGCTTACTAAACTTTTTAATACTATTTTGAAGACTAAGAAGATGCCAGATGAGTGGAGAATGAGTGTGTTAATTCCTATTTTTAAGAATAAAGGTGATGTACAAGATTGTGCGAATTATAGAGGTATTAAGTTAGTGTGTCATACTTTAAAACTATGGGAGCGAGTTTTGGAGCATAGGTTGCGGCGTGATACTAATGTTTCTCAAAATCAATTTGGATTCATGCCGGGTAGGTCGACTATGGAAGCCATATATTTATTAAGAGGTTTGATGGAGAAATATAGAGAAAATAAAGGAGGATCTACATATGATATTTATTGATTTAGAAAAAGCATATGATAAAGTTCCAAGAGAAGTGCTATGGAGAGTTTTTGAAAAGAAAGGAGTCAATAATGCTTATATTCAAATCATTAAAGATATGTATGCAGGAGTTATTACTTGTGTTCAAACACAAGGTGGATTGACCAAGTATTTTCCTATTTCGGTTGGGTTACATCAAGGATCAGCCTTAAGCCCATATCTTTTTACTTTAGTCATGGATGTTCTCACTAGACATTTGCAAGAGGATGTACCTTGGTGTATGCTTTTTGCTGATGATATTCTTCTTGTTGATAAGACTAGAGAGGGAGTTGAAGGTAAACTTGAATTATGGAGGTCAACCTTAGAGTCTAAAGGTTTTCGCTTGAGTAGATCTAAAACAGAATATATTGAGTGTAATTTTAGTAGTAATAGACCTAGTGAGGGGATTGTGACTTTGGGCGATCAAGTCATTAATAAGAGTACACGTTTTAGATATCTTGGATCTATTGTTCAGAGTGATGGTGAAATAGATGGGGATATTATCAGCAGAATTCAAGTTGGATGGTTGAAGTGGAGGAATGCATTGGGCTTGTTATGTGATAGAATGTACCCCTCAAACTTAAGGGAAAATTCTATAAGATGGTAGTGAGGTCTGCAATGCTTTATGGTGCCGAATGTTGGCCTTTAAAAGAGAAGCATAATACTAAGTTAAGTGTGGCAGAGATGAGGATGCTCAGGTGGATGAGTGGCTTTACCCTTAGAGATAGGATACGAAATGAGCATATACGTGAAAAGGTTGGAGTAGCTCCAGTAGAAGATAAGATTAGAGAAAGTCGCCTTAGATGGTTTGGTCACATAAAACGGCAGCCTTGCGATGACCCGGTTAGGAGAGTAGAGGTATTAGATTTGACTTACGTTAAGAAAGGTAGGGGTAGACCTAAAAAGACTTGGTTAGAAAATATTAGGAATGACCTTTCTTTATTAGATTTAAACAAGAATTTGACTTTTAATAGGACACAATGGAGAAAAAGAATTCATGTAGCCGACCCCACGTAGTGGGATAAAGGCTTGATGTTGTTGTTGTTGTTGTTGTAGTGATTGAATAATTTTAGTACTCATTCGATATAATCTCATAAATTTGAAGATAATTATAATTTATCATTTTAAAATTGAGATAATTAAGCCCATATCATTTGAGATTATTCTTAGTTTCCTCTGAAGATCAAAATATCACATGTATGGTTATAATAAAGACAATAAAGCTAATAGATTTTTTTTAATTATAAAAATTCTTAATGAAAAAGTTGTTCAATTAAGCTTAATAATCATGAAGTTTAAATTCTCCACTCTCAACAAAATATTCACTTATAACTCGCGCACACAAACGTTAAGCATTCATTGTCCCTTACAATTTACATTGTTCAATAAAATCCCAAACTATTATTTTAATATATTTAATTTACATCGCATCAAATAACTCATATTTTTGACATTTTAATTACTCTGCCATTTTTAAACAAATACATTTTACAAATGTTGATCTAAAAAGTCCCTAAACCATAAAGCAAATACAGAACCCAATCATAAGAATACGACAAAACATGTAATCCATGAATAAATTTAGGGCATCTCCAATCGAACGTCAAATGAGTATATGACGTTGTTCGGTCGCTCCAGCCGAACGCCAAATATTCCGCCATTTGCTTGCGGATGAACAGTGCGTCCTACGCTATTTTCCTCTCTCAACCAGAAAAACGCACCAAAGGGAGAAGGATCGTTACCTTATGCGTGCAGTTAACAAACCTTACAGTAAAATCATGTTATTATGACCAAGAAAACTTCAAATATTCTGCTCTAAAATTAGAAATCAAACTATCCAAAAATAAAACATATAAGCATTACACAATGTAAATATAAAAATCAATCAGATATAACTATAATTAGGCCCATATCAATGCAGGGCTTGCCAAATTGAGGCTTCAGGACGCTCAAATGCCTAAAATAAACAACTTACGTTGTCAACTGAAAAGATAATTGGCTACAAAATAATAATCAGGAAGCAGCAGTACACAACCCCTTATTTACACAAATTTACATTGCTAGTTCGCTACGGTAGGTAGAGTAAAGCACTTCAGTTATGTTCAAGTGAAAAGATAATTGGCTGCAAATTAGAGTTAGAATATCATAAAATCAGAGAACCCAACCCAACCCAACCCCCCCTGTTGGATTCTAATAAGCTAGAAAGAAACTCTTATGTGGTCAATTCAATACTCACTCACAGTTGGAAGCTTCGATTACTATACACCAGTGACCGGTCAAAAGGCTGTACAGAGATTATTAGCCTTCATGTTAGATGAGCACTCCTGTGGAATTTGGCCGGCGGGCACGCAAAGCCGACTCCTCTTCGGCTCCGATATCCTCACCCTCGATATCGCCGCCGCGAGAGCATCGACAAAACCACCACATTCATCTTGCTCGTCGTCGGACCTCGGATCCGAATACCCGCAATCGATTCTGGGTGCCGCCGCACTCCTAATTCGGATTCTTGGGTTGCTTGTAATTAGCCTGGGAGGACACTCTGTGTAGAACAGAATCCAGGGATGTCCTGGTAAATAAAGGGGATCAGCATTTGTGAAGCAAGAAAAAATTAAAAAGATAAAATGGGATATGGGGAAGTAGCAAGTACTTAGAATTTCGTCTGCTACCAATCTTGAGGAAACATCTCTGGTGAGCATTCGACTTAATAGATCCCGTGCAAGAAGAGATACAGAGTCCCATATTTCACCGTGAAAATTCAGCTCCATCGTTTTAATGGACTCAAATATAGCTTCACGCGAGGTTCCCGGGAATGGAAGAGAACCGACTAAGAGGGCATGAAGAAGAACGCCTGCACCCCAAATGTCGACTTTCTCAGAATAGTGACCTGAAAGGACTTCGGGGGCAACATAGGCGGGACTTCCAGCAATTCCATACAGTCTCTGACCTGCATAAAATCCCATTGTTATATGAATAAGACTTCGGAGAGTTACACTACTATGCCAAAAAAATATATAACGCCATGCATTTTGGCTCCAGTGTTAGGCATTTAATATTTCATGCTAATATTTGAGTATTATTTATACAATCCTAGAACTTCTAAAAGGAAACATACAAAATCAAATGGGGGATTTACATACATAATATAAAATTCTTATGTATTTATACATCTAATACATAAATCTTTATATTTACTTATCTATAACTTTGGTATATAAATCACATCAAAGCATACGCATGAAAAAAGTATATTTTATTTTAAGCAATTTAATATTAGTGATATTTTTTATGAGATTTAGAGATTTTAGCATCATATAAGTAAATATAAAAACTTCCGTTTGTAGATGAATAAAAATTTTGAGGAATGTACGGGAGACCTGAAAAGACTTAGAAAATATTACAAATGACTTTTCTTTTTTAGATTTAGATGAGAATTTGACTCTTAACATAACACAATAGAGAAAAATATTTCATGTAGCCGACCCCACGGTGGGATAAAGGTTTGTTATTATTGTTGTTGTTGTAATCATGGAAATATACCTTCAACTTATATTACACTTTCATCTTAATCATTTTAAACATCATTTAATGGCAAAGAGAAAAATTAGGAAAGGATCTTACTATTAACTTAGCTGAAATAAGAAAAAAAATTACATTTCCAATATTGCAAATGCTTTTTTGATGAATTTGATTTATTAAAGTAATGAATTACAATTATTACTAACAACAACAACAACAATAACAAGCCTTTATCCCATGACATGGGATCAGCTACATGAATCCTACAATTGTTACTAACACAAATAAATTTGAAATCATTAAAGATCCTAAAATCAAAGACCTAATAAGAAGAAAGAGATGACATCTAACCAAAGTCTAACATTTAAGCAAGCTTTCAACATGTATTAGACTTCAAATGTAAATACTAAAATTTCTTATGTCGAAGAAAGTCACTAGGTATTCTAGTTGTGCATCATTCCATCAAAACAAGCAAGTTCAATCTATTTCACCTACCTCATCCAAGGGCATTAACACTACGGTTAATAAGCACAAGGAGAAAACAACTTGCTTTGCTTTTGGATCTAAGCTTTATGCAAAAGCATCATTTCAATATCTTCAATTTGGTCAGCATGACAATGAATGCATTAGTAAGAATTTGCAGGTATTTGTGGGGGAGATAAAAAGTGAAATCAAAGATTTTGATGCTGTTCATGAGTTAAACGAAGAAATTAGTGATTCTAAGGGTGTAAGTGAGTCAAACTGGCTTGTAAACAAGCTCGCGAGTCGAGCATATCAAACAACGACCTCGATTCAAGCTCATAATAGACTTTGTATATTATAGAAACTCCATTTCAAGCTCGGGAATATACCCAACTCATTAGCTCATGAGCTTGCTCAATTAATAAGAAAAAATTAAAAAATAAAAATAAAATCAACCGCTATTCAATAACCCTAGGAGGCCGGATGTAAAAAAACAAAAAACAAAAAATGACAAAAAATTATTTTCCAGCCCCCGCTCCCACACCCCCTTCTTGTTGTCCGCTCCCACTCAAGCATTAGAAAAAAAAAATTACAAAAAAATATTTTCCAGCTCCCTCTCTCAACTTGACGCTCTTCGCGCCTGCTCACGCTCACGCATTAGTCCCACACCGTGCAGGACAGTATTATTTTGCTCTATAAAACGAAAAAAATTGGAATATCAGCCAAACCTCCGGAAGCGGGAAGTTGGAGGCGGAAGCGGTTTCGCTTGCTATTCACGATATGCAATTTTAGGTATTTTATTTTGTTTAAACAAGTCAAACAAACGACCAGGTTAAACGAGCTAAACAACCAGATCATTAACGAGCAGCTCGAACGACTTGTTAATGAGCGCTCATTAAGAGGCTCGATAAGTTGAAATAATCGAGCTCAAATATGAATGTGAACTGAGCTCGAGCAGGGGTTTTTTAAACGAGCTCAAGCTTGAATAAAGACTAAAAAGCTCATTTCTTATAGAGTCGACCTCGAACAGGGTCCTGGAATATGAGCTTGAGCTTTAACATGTTGAAGCTCGGCTCAACTCGATTCGTTTACAATCCTAAATATATTTAATAGAAATATTCAGATTATCACATGGAGTTTGTTATTATGCATGGCCTTCATTATTGAAGACATTGCCTATAATCTAAAGAGTTTGTATTGAACTCCAATCATTAAGCTTTAAAATATTTGGGTCTAAAAAAAGCACATAAACATGTCATATATAAAGGGTTATCTCTCCATGTCAAGTGTTGTATTCTACCTCAATCTCTAGCAAGGCTTTTAAGCTTTGTTTCCATGCATGGATGAGAAACTTGCAGCAACTGCCTCTTCCATCCACCCATCCATCTATGTTTTCCATTCAATTATAGATTTTTGTTAAAATATGAACAAATTTCATTGGAATTTGCATTGCCAGCTTCCAAAGAGATATAGGTGGGAACTATAATGCACAACCACTGACACGACAACAAGGATAGGACACGAATACCTCTTTGAGTAGTAGTGTGGGTGCACCATAGGGTGGGAGACTTCCTATTCCCACACATAAGTACAATAAGCCTGTTAGGTTTCCCAGTTATTGTGTAATTATTAAGCGAACCAAGATTTAAAAAAGGTTTCTGTTTCAGGACCTGTACTACTACGCAGTTTTCATGCAATTGAAAAATGTGCACAGTTGAAAATCGAAACATGAACCTAAATAGTTGAGATAAAGCTAATGCATGGCGATGAAAAACAAGATGCCACATGATTTGATAGAAATAAGCAAACAGAAGATTCCTGGCATCATCAAACAAAAAACCATCGTCACCATTTTCTGTTCACAACTGCAATCTAAGAAAAAAAGTGCAATAGTTTTTTTTAATGTCATAAAGTAAGATTTCGGTGCACAACAGTGATCACACTAAAAAAATATTTAAAAAAACCTTTATATAATTGGAAAATTAGAATGGCAAGCAAAACTGGCAGTAAATCTTAAAATTAAACACTAAAAGCTCAACCAATAATGAACAAAGGAACCTGTACAGCCACTGAGAAGAATATAAGTCGCACCTTATTCCGCATTCATTCTTATAATTCTCGACTATCACAGCCACTTCATATTCAATTCAACCCAATCTTAATGCCACAAAAGCATTTCTAAACCTGGAATTACTCTGCTGGATGCATAAGCAGCACATTCATCCAATAAATGCCCAAAATTGCCAAATAACTACAACAACAACAACAACAACATCAAGCCTTTATCCCACTACGTGGGGTCGGCTACATGAATCCTTTTTCTCCATTGTGTCCTATTAAAAGCCAAATTCTCGTTTAAATCTAATAAAGAAAGGTCATTCCTAATATTTTCTAACCAAGTCTTTTTAGGTCTACCCCTCCCTTTCTTAACACAAGTCAAATCTAATACCTCTACTCTCCTAACTGGGTCGTCGGAAGGCCGCCTTATTATGTGACCAAACCATCTAAGGCGACTCTCTCTAATCTTATCTTCTACTGGAGCTACTCCAACCTTTTCACGTATATGCTCATTTCGTATCCTATCTCTAAGGGTAAAGCCACTCATCCATCTAAGCATCCTCATCTCTGCCACACTTAACTTAGTATTATGCTTCTCTTTTAATGGCCAACATTCGGCACCATAAAGCATTGCAGGCCTCACTACCATCTTATAGAATTTTCCCTTAAGTTTGAGGGGTACATTTCTATCACATAACAAGCCCGATGCATTCCGCCACTTCAACCATCCAACTTGAATTCTGCTGATAATATCCCCATCTATTTCACCATCACTCTGAACAATAGATCCAAGATACCTAAAACGTGTACTCTTATTAATGACTTGATCGCCCAAAGTCACAATCCCCTCACTAGGACTATTACTGCTAAAATTACACTCCATATATTCCGTTTTAGATCTACTCAAGCGAAAACCTTTAGACTCTAAGGTTGACCTCCATAATTCAAGTTTACCTTCAACTCCCTCTCTAGTCTTATCAACAAGAAGAATATCATCAGCAAAAAGCATACACCAAGGTACATCATCTTGCAAATGTCTAGTGAGAACATCCATGACTAAAGCAAATAGATATGGGCTTAAGGCTGATCCTTGATGTAACCCAACCGAAATAGGGAAATACTTGGTCAAACCACCTTGTGTTTGAACACAAGTAATAGCTCCTGCATACATATCTTTAATGATTTGAATATAAGCATTATTGACTTCTTTCTTATCAAGAACTCTCCATAGCACTTCTCTTGGAACTTTATCATATGCTTTTTCTAAATCAATAAATATCATATGTAGATCCTCCTTATTTCCTCTATATTTTTCCATCAAACCTCTGAATAAATGTATGGCTTCCATAGTCGACCTACCCGGCATAAATCCAAATTGATTTTGAGAAACATTAGTATCACGCCGCAACCTATGCTCTATAACTCGCTCCCATAATTTTAAAGTATGACACATTAACTTAATACCTCTATAATTCGTGCAATCCTGTGCATCGCCTTTATTCTTAAAAATAGGAATTAATACACTCATTCTCCACTCATCTGGCATCTTTTTTAGTCTTCAAAATAGTATTAAAAAGTTTAGTAAGCCAAGAAATCCCTTCATCTCCTAAGCATTTCCACACCTCTATTGGAATATCATCAGGTCCAACAGCTTTTCCACCCTTCATTCTATTTAAAGCCTCTCTAACTTCAGTTTTACTAATACGCCGATAAAAACAGAAATCTTTACTTTCATTTAGGGTGCTAAGGTCACTATAGTCAATCTTATTTTCACACTCTTCATTAAAAAGTTTAGCAAAATCTCATCCACCTTTGTTGAATATCATCTTCTAAGAAAAGTATTTTTTGATCTTCATCCTTAATACACTTCACTTGAACTAAATCCTTACTACTCCTATCTCTTTGATTGGCTAACTTATACATATATCTTTCTCCCTCCTTAGTATTTAATCTATTATATAAATCGCTAAAAGCTAATGTCTTTGCATCGCATATTGCTTTCTTAGAATCCTTACGAGCCACTTTATATAATTCCCAATTATCAGAATTTTTAAAATTAAACCAATTTTTATAACAAATCTTCTTATTTTTAATCTTTTCTTGCACAATTGGATTCCACCACCAACTATTTTTACTATTAGGAGTTTTTCCCTTAGATACTCCAAGCACATCTTTTGCAATAACTATTGACCAAAAAAACAAGATTATCCTTAAGACCACCCAGTCGCACAGGCAAAAGTTATATGGCACATGGCAATAGGTACAAAGCAATTGTAGTTAGGAGAAAGCAATGTGGATAAAGTAACAGAGGCCATACTGTTTCATGTCCTGGCGACACCCCTCTCTCCCTTTAATCTCTTCCCTTTTTCTTCACCCATTGGTTCGTCTTGGATATAGATGCCTCTGACTCCTGCTGGAGGGCTTCCATTTTCAGGAGGGCTTCCATTTTCCTTCCCATCCCCCTCTCTACGATGACTTCTCCCCTATCCCCAACATAAACAAGTCCCTTCAGTCCAGTTCAATACCTCTCACTCTCTTTTAGATTTATTAAAAATTTTAGAATCATCATCGCTTAATTGCATACATCCTTCAAATTTTTAAATTTGCATGGACAACTAATGCAGCCAAAGCCTTTGACTGCATTAAAAGTCATGACCTTTTCACCTGTCATTTGATTGCTTGATTTTATCAAGCCTTTTAAAGTCTTTTCTGATGCCTTTGGATTAGCATAAGTGGAGTGCTCAATCAAAATAATCATCCCGTTATTACTTTAGTGAAATATTAAAGAGACTAAGCAAAACTACTTATGATAAAGAATTTTATGACATTATATAATCCTTTAAACACTAGAGACACTACTATTACACAAAAAATGTGTCCTATATTTTCACCATCATGCCCTTAAGTGTATTAACACCCAAAAAAACTTAACAATAGATAGACCAAATATGTTGAATTTCTTCAAAACCATTCTTTCATTTGAAGTTTTGAACACACAACAGATACGAAGAAAAAAGCTATTGATGCTTTATCTCGAGTCAACTTAGTCATCTCCTCTTTAGAATCACAATTTTTTTTTACTTCTCAAGAATAAAAAATGATTATATTGTCTAACCTGATTTTCATCTTCTTAAATGAACAGGATAAACCTCTTACTCCGACCAACCTCATTTATGTTCGTTATAGCTATTTTTATTGAGAAAATAAGTTTTGTATCCCTAGATCATCTCTTTGAGATTTTCTAATCACTAAGCTTCATTTTCATCTACTTTATAGCTATTTTTATTGAGAAGCTTTGTATCCCATATCATCTCTTTGAGATTTTCTAATCACTAGGCTTCATTTTAAAGGGTGTATCAGGATACTTCGAAAAGGATAAAACCATTAAATTGGTAGAATCAAGACTTTTTTAACCTCCCTAAAAAGAGAGTAAATCTTAACATGACACAATGGAGAAAAAGGATTCATTTAGCCGACCCCACATAGTGGGATAAAGGCCCGTTGTTGTTGTTGTCGTCTACTAAAAAGAGATAGTGAATCCATCATTATCCATCGTCTTACTTGTAAGCTAATAGAAATAACTAAGCAAAACATTAATAAGTACATTACTCTCCCGATCCCTATAGATTTTAGGAAGATCTTTCCATGGATTTTATTTTAAGATTGTCAAGAATTTTGTGTGGAAATGATAATAATTTAATGGTTATTAATAATTTCTCAAAAATAACACACTTTTTATCAAGTTCAAAAATTAATACCGTCTACAATATAATCAACCTTTTTTCAAAGAAAATATTAGATTACAGGGATTATCATCAATTATAGTTTCAAACAGGGAAGTCAGATTTATTGTATATTTTTTATAACTAGTTAGAATAAAATTAAAATTATGATAACTAGTTAGAATATAATTAAAATTATGAGAACTAGTAAGAATATAATTAAAATTTTAATCTACATTTCAAGCCCCAATCAGACAATCAAATAACAATTGTTAATAAATCCTTAGATAGCTTACTAAGGTAGTTAAGAATAATAGCGATTGAGACTTGCATCAACCTACTTCTAAGTTTGCATATTACAGCATTATTTCTAACACATCTCAAAAAATATATTTCAAAGTTTTTTATTGTAATGACCCAAAGAAACTAAATAATATAATTATATAACAAATATTCCCCATCATTCAGTTTTAGATCTTACATTCACATTTTCACAATTTTTTTATGATCTACATAAACAAGTAAAACAACAAATCTAATTGATTAATAATAAATATACAATTGTAGTAAATTTTAAATGTTCTTCTAAGGAATGTAAGGAAATGATCATCTCTTAATTTAAATTTTCCCCAAGCGTTATCCCATCCAATATACTAAGCTCAATAATTGAACTTGTGGCCCATCCAAAATTATTAAGAATTTTAGATCAAATGTTTTATCTTCTTGAATTCCCTCCTAACGTGCACATAAATTCTATTTTTAATATTAATGATATACTATCTTATCAGGGAATATTCTTAAGTCTCAAGATTTGTAAGATAATCCGATTGCATGAGACATAAGTCTAATTGTGCGAGTTTCTAATAAACCACAGCTCTTGCATATTGATAGCATCATTTCAAAGAACACTCACTATCAACATGCACATCACCTAAATTCTTGGTCAGATAAAAAATAATTACTTTCTAAGGACACTTAAATGACCAAAGAAAATTTGGATAAACCTGCCTTAGATCTTGTTGATGAGTACATGGACTTTAACTTGCAGAGTTGAGTTATTTGAGGTCTGATGAAGTTAATGCAACATCAATGATTCAATATAAAGATCAATAAGAAGGCCAAAAAGCAAGGCACTACATAAAAATTTGGATTAATCATCATGCAAAGCTCACGACCCATAATCTCTCTAAAATCATTGAAAAGTAAATAAGAAGCTCAATTTAAAGCCCTTAATAGGTAGGTCAGACATACAAGTCAAGAAAGCAAAAAATCTATAATAATTGTTTATTTCAAAACCACTAGACTTGCCTTCTTTGGCCAATCAAAATTTTCATGCCATTTAAAGTTTTAAATTTTATTTTATTTCACGTATTTTCTTTCGTTTTGTATTAGGACAAATCATCAATCAAATATAATAGTACTTATTAGCTCCCAAGGATTTACAAATTTATTTAGGTTTGGAATAGACCTATAAAGAATATATTGCTTTGTACTATTGAATTCATTAAATAAAAATTACCTTTTACTTTTGCAAACTTAGTGTAAAAAGCTTGATAGCTGATCCCCTAGAGATTTTGAGTTCTTAATGATATTTTCCCACCCTTATTCCTCTTTCCCAACAAAATTCTTATCTCCTCTACATAACCACAATCCTAACTTTACTCAACCCCAAAATACATTCAATATTTTAAAATTCTCCTACATATTCCCTCATATCACTCATAACCTCCCACAGTCTCAATGCCCCATTAAAGAAGCAATTTTCCATGATCAACAACCAGATTGAAAAATTCACAACTCCTTAACCATTGATTAAAAGTCCATAAAAATATCAAAACTAATTCCTTAATATCTCAAACCTTTAATCCAAAGTTATTCACTTGTTTTCTCTAAGAAAAACTTTTCCTTTGACAGCCTACAAGTTTCAACACCAAATATATATAAACCCTAAATACTATTTTCACCACCACCCACATAACCCTCCACCCCACCATAAGAGGATACCAATCAAATTGCTATCTTCATCATAAAAATCTTATAGAGCATGCATCATCAACTCTATAGGATTGCCTTTCCACATTCAGTAACCTTATGGGATATACGTTAATTCTAATATGATGATAATTTATTTTGCAGAATTTGTAAAAAATTATTCCTTTGTGATATCCTTAGTAATTTGTATTAATCATAGCTATTTACCAATGAAATATCTAGGCCTTCCCTCAGCCTGGCAGAATCTTAGCTAAGGATTGTCAAACCTTTGTATGATATAGTTAATAAAAGGTTGGATGGATTCAAACCAAAAAAAAATTATATATGGCTGATTGTTTTCAATCTATTAGATCCTCTGTTCAAAAAAATTTATCCTACTGCTGCAGATCTTTGTCTTTGCCTACATACTTTTTGAAGGTTACTACTCTAGCAACTATATTTTTATAAGATGAGGAAGCACCTAAAAAGTTTCACATTATATATTGGCATCAACCAACTTTGCCTAATGTGAAAGGGAGAAAAAGTTTCCCATCTCTTAGTATATCCTTAACACTATTTGTAATATGAAAGTTATTTAAAAGTTGTTTGTTATATACGTTCTATTCCCAATCTCTCTGCAAATGGAAAAATAGTTGATATTATCTCAAATGGAGTTTGATCACTTTTCAACATTCCTACTCTAATTGCTTCCAATAACATTGAGCTGTTTGGTTGGAAGTTAAATGAGTGTAAAGTCAAGTAAATGCATCAATTTTAACTTTTTAGATGTTTGGTTTGACTCAAAGTAAAGTAAAATAAAATATCAATGTATACCAAACTCCCCGCCTTAACTCATTCTCCGTGTAAAGTAAATCGCCCGATTCGAGTGAAAAAAGGAAATCACGAGTGCGGGCTAGAGAAAGAAGTTTGTTTCACGCCAGCATTTCTTCCTCCATTGTCGCAGGTATAGAATCATCTTACTAAAATTTTCTTTATTTTTATGTCCTAATATGTGATCAAAAAACGGATATTTGTGTTTATTTGTTGAAGCTTGGTCCATAAGAGCTTATGCTTTATTTTGATGTGCTTAATCTATTTTATGAGTTCTTAGAGTGTAAATATGTATCTTCTTGGATGGATATTGCTTGATTCTTTATGATACCATGTCTTTGAGTAGATTGGGATGCATGGATTTCAATTTTGTCTTTTTACCATTCATCTTGCCTAGATCATGTTCCCAAGCTATAGGAATTATCAAATTGTCCATTATTTTCAAATATATTGAATTTCCTTTACTCTGCATACACTCAACGTCTCAACCAAACAAAAAAATAAACAGTTCCCCTACCTTTAGATTACAGACAACCAAACAACATCAAAGGATTTACTTTACATTGTATTTACTTTATGGCCAACCAAATAGACCCTAAATCTATCACTATTCAGCCTAATAAGGATAAGTTTCTCTAGAATGGGAATGAAATCTTCACATTGTTGAAAGTCCAAACATCCATTTATTAACATTCTTTATTCTTAATGGACAAAATTTATGTTGCGTAAAGGGTTACCTCTCAGAACCTCTATCAAACATGAATTACTTGCCTTAATGGACTAAAATGAATAACATCTTAGGCATAATGATTATTATCAACTAAACTTGTGCTCATTGTTCTATGCATAATATAATTCATTTCCACCTTCTCTTTGGATCTCCTTATTCAATGTGGTTGATTAAAACTCTCTTAGATGGTTATGATTATTTTTTTTTCTTTTTAAAATCTCATTACAAACATCAAAATTCATCTCCTCATGGGCACTACATGGTAAGAGATCTCTATTTTTTGATTGTAAGTGTGTTGGTACGTAATATTTAGCTTTAGGGGAATAGCAAAATTCTTAAGACCAAAGCTCATAGTCATGCTAAATTGCTACATAGAATTAAATTCAGGTTGCTCAAAAGATTAAAAGATGGAGGTGGAAAAATAATAGACATATAATGTTTGTGAACCCCTTCAATTTTGGATGAGAAACTAACTAGTCAGATTACTTGCATCGAAGCTAGATATCCACCTCTGAATAATTTTTTGTTGTTGTGAGGTTTTGTGTTTCTCTAGAATGGTTATCTTTCTTGCTTTGATTTGAGTATATGGTTGGAACATTATGAAATGCTGAGTTTCGTAGGACTTCTTATGGGGATTTTGGATGTTTGTGTGATTTTTTTGGAAGGCTTTTGTTTCACCATTAGTTTGATGTTTCTGGTTGAAACATGCTGGAATACCTACTAGGTGGATCCAACTAATATGATTTGGTTTCTATTTAAATATATACTTCACCTCAGTGGATACTTTTAGTCAGTCTGAATCTCTTGCTAAGAAAGCTCCATATTTTGATTGTAAGTGTGTTGGCTAATAATATCTGGCTTGAAAGGAATAGCAAAATTCATAAGACCAACGCTAAAAATCTTGCTAGCCTGCTACATAGAATTAAATTTAACACTGCTGAAAAGATCAAAAGGTGGAAGATTGTCATGAAAACAAAATTGGATTTAAGCATCATCTGCACGTGTCATTGATTGACCTGAAATAAATAGCTATAACATTGTTCTAACAACCCTAAAGAAAGATGTCTGGATGATCATTATTCATGAGGGCGCGACAATGAAACTGAATATAGGCATGAATCACAAGCATATAGGTGAAAATAAATGAATATAACACAATTTTTTTACATAGGATTACAATAAATTTACAAGCCCCAAAGCAAACACAAGAATTCTTGGAAAGGTTCTTTAAAATACAAATCAACCCATTCTGACATCATTATTGTGATTAAGTGCGATTCGGTCTACATCTAAATTTGTCCAACCCTGTCTATTGGATGAATAATTCAGACTAACAAGGCATGCTAAAACTCCCATAGAGGATACATTAGCATTAACTGGAACAAATTTACCATGCGGCCTCACCAAATTCATTAAAAAGAACAAAATTAGACCATAAGAGGATAAAGGACCTTATTATCATAAATCATCACAGAAGCAATGACACCCAGGAAAGCTATAAGATGAAATATAAAAGCATTTAAAAAAAATTTACCGTTTGCAACTCTCACCGCCAATCCAAAATCTGCAAGCTTCATCTTCCCTGACACTGTTAGAAGAATATTTTCTGGCTTAATATCCCTATGCACAACTCCCATGTCATGACAATATTTGATGACAAAGGCCAGATCCCTGAGCAAATTTGCAGCCCTCTGCTCCGAATACCTCCCTTCCTTAACCATTTGGTCCAGCAACCGTCCTCCCGAGCAAAGTTCCATCACCAAATGCACACATTCAGAATCATCAAAAACAGCCTTCAGTGTTACCACATTAGGGTGGCCCGATATATGCTGCATGATCTCCACCTCCCTGTGAACAGTTTCCTCGCCATTCTTGGGAAGCGTCTTGCAGGCAAATTGCTCCCCACTGACCCTGCTCCTACACAATCGCACAGATCCAAACCTCCCTTGCCCGATCTCCCGGTCAAGAATGTACTCCTGCTCCAGCTTTTTCTTACGTCCGATCCGAGTGACCGATTCGATGCAGCCAAGCTTCCGCTTAATCCCACGGCAAGGAGACGCCGATGCCGACCTACCAGATGGAGGCGCCGTCATCACGACGCCGGGGGCAGCACCGCCATCTCGAGGCCCCAACTTAGCCGGCCGCGATCCCTCCATACACTTTTTCTTGCATTGCCTATCGTTATCACCGCCATCCGAAAGGTGCGATCCTAGGATAAAAGAAGATTTGGTCCCTTTTCTCTTCCTCCTCACAGCCTCCATTGCTATACCGAAAAGCAAAAACTCCAAACTACCAGCAGAATTGCACGATTCTTCAAAAGATACGAGGGAATCATGGATAATACAAGGGGAAAAAGAAATAGATGGCCGGAGGACGCCTGTTCCTCTTCTTCCTGTTCATAAGGCCGGAGATCGGAGAACCTATCGACCCTCCACTTCCGGAAGGAAAACGCAAGATGCAATATCGACGGTTAGATCTCAGAAAACACAAAGAACGCTAACAACACAGGATTCGCCGGCAATCATTCGTAAAGAACCGAAACCCTAACCCCGCCACGGATGGCGTACAGGGCGTCGATTCCCCGATGAGATCGGAGTCCGCGGCCAGTACAAACTCTTAGCGACGAGAGACAGTCCTCGCTCCAAAAGGAAAGGTCATGAAAACTCGCGGTGGGGACCTACGGCAATTTATATCGCTTCTAACAAAAGTGGGACCTACCATGTACCGATGGTTCTTTTATGTGGTGCAAACGTAGGTGGCGCGTAAGATTAGTATTGAGCTGTGAGATACTAAGATATGAATCGACACCTTCCAACATAAGTTTATATGAATCGGACGGTTAGGAAAAAGCCACGTGCTTGTTTTTAAAGGTACTTGTGAATCATTCAAGGTAAAACTCCCTAAATAATCGCCGTCCATTATATTTAGGATCCGAGTTAATTGTATGATTGACGGTGATCCATCAATTTGAATGGGTAGAATTCCAAATAGATTTGGTCATTAGCTTTGAAAATTTACCAATTATTTTTAATTATCAGTATTTTTAAAATTTGAAAATTATAAAGATTAATGACTCAAATATTTCTATATCATGAATGATTTTTAACAAATTATCAGTACTTCGCAAATGGAATTTAACCTTTGATACGTCATCACAAAATTATCTTGATTGGGCACGAATCTCGAGGCAAAATAAGTTCGAAAACTTCAAAAATTAATTTTGGGAGCATATGAACTCCGATTTCAGCGAGCTTATAGTCAAACTGAGCGTCTCGAAAATACGAACCCAACGATTCCAAGATCAACCCAATCCGAGCCCAAATGAGTCTGAATCAAGGGTTCAAAGCGCTGTTGGAAGGTTCAAACCGCAATTTGAGTTACCAAACGGTCTCCGATTTTGACGAGCTTATACTCGAATCGAACGGCTCGACGAGAGGAATCCGACGAGCCCAAGATCATTGAATTCCGACATCATTAAGGCCTTCAAATGACCAACGAACGGTGCATGATCAAAGGATTCGATATCGGCCGTCCATTCAAACCACTCACAATTCGCCCTTGATCTCACACCTATTTACGGGCTATGCCACTCCAGAAAAACTATAAATAGAGCCCTCATTCTACACCAAAAGGGGGGCTCAAGTGAAGAGAGAGAAGAAGGAGAGGAGAAAGGGGAAAAGGAGATTCCTCACCTCCTCGACCACCGCCGGAGCTCTTTCTGCCGCCTGAAGACACCAGAACTCTGCCGGATTTTCGGGAGAACGCCAGAATTCTGCCCAACTTCCATGGGATGCTGAAATTCTTCCCAATTTACAAGAGAATTCCCTCATGACGCTGAAACTCCGCCCAAGTTGAAGCCAGAGTTCTCCTCTGCCACCAACGACGTCGGACTTCTACCCGACGTCGGACCTTCACTCTTCGCCAAGCTTCTACCCGACGCCGGACTTCTACCGGTTATCGGACTCCGCTGGACGTCTATGCGAAGATGCATTTCTTTTCATTGCTGGACTTCTACCTGACGCTGTCCTACTGATCTTCGTCGTCAGACTACAGTCCTTTCGACCTCCGTCGCCAGCCGACTACGGTCCTCCTGACTTACGTCGCCCGCCGACTACAGTCCTTTCGACCTCCGTCGCCAGCCGACTACGGTCCTCCTGACTTACGTCGCCCGCCGACTACAGTCTTTTTGACATCCGTCGCTCGTTGAATACGGTCCTCCTGACTTATGTCGCTCACCGAATACATCCTTTCCGACCTCCGTCGCTCGCCGACTACAGTCCTCCTGACTTACGTCTCCCGCCGACTACAATCCTCCGTCGCCAGCTGACTACGGTCCTCCTGACCTACGTCGTACGCCAACTGCAGTCCTTCTAACAAAGCGAATACGTCGATAGTAGATCTTTGTATTTACATCATGTAATGTACTCCATAAGATGTACATCAAGCTAAGGCCTTCTCCCAAGGAAGGGTCTCATTTGTAATCGACTGCAAATACTAGTGGATTCGTTCAAACTGGGCTAGGCCCCGTGGTTTTTCCCCCTTTTACAGGGGTTTTCCACGTTAAAATCTTGGTGTCTCATAAATACTAGATCATCTTTCTCTTTTCTGTTTGTGTGCGGAATACTCGTGCAACGCTAGGACGCGAATTTACAAACTCTACCGCCGCGTATATTCTCGCACGCAACAGTTTGGCGCCGTCTGTGGGAACGTGGTTCCCGACTTAAGGGCAACTTTTGCTCCAATCTCAAAAGTTCACACATAGCATCAATATCATAAGAAGCAGATGCGGATTGGGGGGCAATTTTGACTCAAACCATGGTCAAATAGATCCTCCAATACCTTCAACATCAAGTTAATATTTCAGGAATATCCGAGCAAATGTAAGGATACTTCAAATCAATTGCAAGCTTTATACAGTCCCTTGTTGGACTTCTACTCCTTGGGCAAGGTCTTAACCTCGACCTCAAAAAGGCAGTAACGATCTAAAGATAGACCTTCTTCACTTTCGATTCGGGACATACGCGGCGTTCGCCTCCTCCCAATCAAAGCAAAATCAATCCCAGGGGATTCGATTCGACCTCTTCCACACAGATTAACGTCGTCGAGCAAAGGCTCCGACATATAACCTCGGAAAGGTTTCACATCCTTGGTGGATTCTCTCGACCTCTTCCACACAGGTTAACGTCGTCGAGCAAAGGCTTCGACATACAACCTCGGAAAGGTCTCACATCCTTGGTGGATTTTCTCGACCTCTTCCGCACAGGTTAACGTCGTCGAGCAAGGCTCCGACATATAACCTCGGATAGGTCTCACATCCTTGGTGGATTCTCCCGACCTCTTCCACACATGTTAATGTCGTCGAGCAAAGGCTCCGACATACAACCTCGGAAAGGTCTTACATCCTTGGCGGATTCTCCCGACCTCTTCCACACAGGTTAACGTCGTCGAGCAAAGGCTCCGATATACAACCTCGGAAAGGTCTTACATCCTTGGCGGATTCTCCCGACCTCTTCCATACAGGACTTTCTTTAAACTTCTGCTCGTCGACGAATTCCCGTCGGTCTTCCACCCGACGTTAAACTTCTACCCGATGTCGGACTTCTGCTCGTCAGCGAACTTCTACCCGACGTCGGACTTCTGCTCGTTAGCGGACTCCTCCTCGTCGCAGGACTCCTACTCATCGTCGAACTTCTGCTTGTCGACGAATTCTCGTCGGTCTTCCACTCGACGTTGGACTTCTACTCGTCGTCGGATTTCTGCTCGTCGACGAATCTTCGTCGGTCTTCTACCCAAAGTTGAACTTCTACCCGACGTCGGACTCCTCCCTGTCGTCAGACTTCTGCTCGTAGGAAGACTCCTACGCATCGTCGGACTTCTGCTCGCCAGCAGACTCATACTCGTCGTCGGACTTCTGCTTGTCAGCAGACTCCTACCCGACGTCGGACTTCTGCTTGTCAGCGGACTCCTACCCGACGTCAGACTTCTGCTCGCCAGCAGACTTCTACTCGTCATCGGACTCCTCCTTGTCGTCAGACTCCTGCTCGTAGGAAGACTCCTACGCATCGTCGGACTTCTGCTCGCCAGCAGACTTCTACTCGTCGTCGGACTTCTGCTCGTCGACGAATCTTCGTCGGTCTTCTACCCGAAGTTGAACTTCTACCCGACGTCGGACTCCGCCCTGTCGTCAGACTTCTGCTCGTAGGAAGACACCTACGCATCGTCAGACTTCTGCTCGCCGGCAGACTCCTACTCGTCGTCGGACTTCTGCTCGTCAGCGGACTCCTACGCATCGTCAGACTTCTGCTCGTAGGAAGACTCCTACGCATCGTCGGACTTCTGCTCGCCAGCAGACTCATACTCGTCGTCGGACTTCTGCTCGTCAGCAGACTTCTACTTGTCGTCGGACTTCTGCTCGTCAGCGGACTCCTACTCGTCGTCGGACTTCTGCTCGTCAGCGGACTCCTTCCCGACGTCGGACTTCTGCTCGTCAGCGGACTCCTACCCGACGTCAGACTTCTGCTCGCCAGCAGACTTCTACTCGTCGTCGGACTCCTCCTTGTCGTCAGACTCCTGCTCGTAGGAAGACTCCTACGCATCGTCGGACTTCTGCTCGCCAGCAGACTTCTACTCGTCGTCGGACTTCTGCTCGTCGATGAATCTTCGAAGTTGAACTTCTACCCGACGTCGGACTCCGCCCTGTCGTCAGACTTCTGCTCGTAGGAAGACTCCTACGCATCGTCGGACTTCTGCTCGCCAGCAGACTCCTACTCGTCGTCGGACTTCTGCTCGTCAGCGGACTCCTATGCATCGTCAGACTTCTGCTCGCCAACAGACTTCTACTCGTCGTCGGACTTCTGCTCGTCAGCGGACTCCTACTCGTGGTCGGACTTCTGCTCGTCAGCGGACTCCTACCCGACGTCGGACTTCTGCTCGTCAGCGGACTCCTACCCGACGTCGGACTTCTGCTCGGCAGCGGACTCCTACCCGACGTCAGACTTCTGCTCGCCAGCAGACTTCTACTCGTCGTCGGACTCCTCCTTGTCGTCAGACTTCTGCTCGTAGGAAGACTCCTACGCATCGTTGGACTTCTGCTCGCCAGCAGACTCATACTCGTCGTCGGACTTCTGCTCGTCAGCAGACTTCTACTTGTCGTCGGACTTCTGCTCGTCAGCGGACTCCTACTCGTCGTCGGACTTCTGCTCGTCAGCGGACTCCTTCCCGACGTCGGACTTCTGCTCGTCAGCGGACTCCTACCCGACGTCAGACTTCTGCTCGCCAGCAGACTTCTACTCGTCGTCGGACTCCTCCTTGTCGTCAGACTCCTGCTCGTAGGAAGACTCCTACGCATCGTCGGACTTCTGCTCGCCAGCAGACTTCTACTCGTCGTCGGACTTCTGCTCGTCGATGAATCTTCGAAGTTGAACTTCTACCCGACGTCGGACGTCGGACTCCGCCCTGTCGTCAGACTTCTGCTCGTAGGAAGACTCCTACGCATCGTCGGACTTCTGCTCGCCAGCAGACTCCTACTCGTCGTCGGACTTCTGCTCGTCAGCGGACTCCTATGCATCGTCAGACTTCTGCTCGCCAACAGACTTCTACTCGTCGTCGGACTTCTGCTCGTCAGCGGACTCCTACTCGTGGTCGGACTTCTGCTCGTCAGCGGACTCCTACCCGACGTCGGACTTCTGCTCGTCAGCGGACTCCTACCCGACGTCGGACTTCTGCTCGTCAGCGGACTCCTACCCGACGTCAGACTTCTGCTCGCCAGCAGACTTCTACTCGTCGTCGGACTCCTCCTTGTCGTCAGACTTCTGCTCGTAGGAAGACTCCTACGCATCGTCGGACTTCTGCTCGCCAGCAGACTCCTACTCTTCGTCGGACTTCTGCTCGTCAGCGGACTCCTACTCGTTGTCGGACTTCTGCTCGTCAGCGAACTCCTACTCGTCGTCGGACTTCTTCTCGTCAGCGGACTCCTACTCGTCGTCGGACTTCTGCTCGTCAGCGGACTCCTACCCGATGTCGGACTTCTGCTCGTCAGCGGACTCCTACCCGACGTCGGACTTCTGCTCGTCAGCGGAATCCTACCCGACGTCAGACTTCTGCTCGCCAGCAGACTTCTACTCGTCGTCGGACTCCTCCTTATCGTCAGACTCCTGCTCGTAGGAAGACTCCTACGCATCGTCGGACTTCTGCTCGCCAGCAAACTTCCGCCCAAATGGCATTCAAATCCCGTAGGTTTCTATCGCCAGTAAACCGGAGGGGGAGGAAGAAATCCCGTAGGTTTCTATCGCCAGTAAACCGAAGGGGGAGGAGGAAATCCCGTAGGTTTCTATCGCCAGTAAACCGGAGGGGGAGGAAGAAATCCCGTAGGTTTCTATCGCCAGTAAACCGGAGGGGGAGGAGGAAATCCCGTAGGTTTCTATCGCCAGTAAATCGGAGGGAGAAAGAAAGAAAAGGTGCAAGTTTTCTAAAGGTCTAGGGGGCCTATTTATAGGTTTTGAAGCAAGAAGGGGAAGTTATTGCAATTTTCGAAATCCCAAATTTTTCTAAATTTTTTCTGAATTTTTCAGAATTTTTTGAGATTTTTTCGGAATTTTTTGGACCCAAAAATAGCAAAAAAAAAAAACGCCTCTTTACACGAGTGGGCCCCACCTAAGTCGGTGGCAGCGAACCGACTCACGAAAATCGCGCCGATCCGCGGACTCTTCACGCGGATCGCTGCCAGCAGCGCAGCAGCGTGCAGCGTGCCAGCCACGCGGAAGGCCGGCCGGGCGGCGGCGGCGGCAGCAGCTGCCGCGGCAGCGCAGCGCAGCAGCGGAGCGGGCCCAGCACACAGGCCGCGCAACACGCGGGCGCAGCCAGCCCAGCCGCAGGCGCACCCAGCCCAGGCGCGGGCGCACCCAGGCGCGGGGGCGCGGTCCAGCCCAGGCGACGCGTGGGAGCAGCGCGCGGGCGGTTCCGCGCGGAGGCGGCGGCGGCGGCGGCCAGGCAGGCCGGTTCGGCCGGTTCGGCTGCCCGGTCCATTCCGGAACCCGAATTTCGTCCCGAAAAGCCCAAATTTGACGTTTTTTCGGGTCCCCGGACAAGTTTTTTTTTCCACGTTCCGGACTCGATTATGACACTTTCGGAACTCAACGAGGCCTCTATGGTGAAGTTCGAACAAGATGTTAATTTTTGAAAGTATTTTTTGGTGTTTAGACCAATACAAATTGTCGACGCATGTATTTTCGGACTCCTGGTGCTTCGACGTCCGAAAATAGGGGGGCAACTGATACGTCATCACAAAATTATCTTGATTGGGCAAAATAAGTTCGAAAACTTCAAAAATTAATTTTGGGAGCATATGAACTCCGATTTCAGCGAGCTTATAGTCAAACTGAGCGTCTCGAAAATACGAACCCAACGATTCCAAGATCAACCCAATCCGAGCCCAAATGAGTCTGAATCAAGGGTTCAAAGCGCTGTTGGAAGGTTCAAACCGCAATTTGAGTTACCAAACGGTCTCCGATTTTGACGAGCTTATACTCGAATCGAACGGCTCGACGAGAGGAATCCGACGAGCCCAAGATCATTGAATTCCGACATCACTAAGGCCTTCAAATGACCAACGAACGGTGCATGATCAAAGGATTCGATATCGGCCGTCCATTCAAACCACTCACAATTCGCCCTTGATCTCACACCTATTTACGGGCTATGCCACTCCAAAAAAACTATAAATAGAGCCCTCATTCTACACCAAAAGGGGGGCTCAAGTGAAGAGAGAGAAGAAGGAGAGGAGAAAGGGGAAAAGGAGATTCCTCACCTCCTCGACCACCGCCGGAGCTCTTCCTGCCGCCTGAAGACACCGGAACTCTGCCGGATTTTCGGGAGAACGCCAGAATTCTGCCCAACTTCCATGGGATGCTGAAATTCTTCCCAATTTACAAGAGAATTCCCTCATGACGCCGAAACTCCGCCCAAGTTGAAGCCAGAGTTCTCCTCTGCCACCAACGACGTCGGACTTCTACCCGACGTCGGACCTTCACTCTTCGCCAAGCTTCTACCCGACGCCGGACTTCTACCGGTTATCGGACTCCACTGGACGTCTATGCGAAGATGCATTTCTTTTCATTGCTGGACTTCTACCTGACGCTGTCCTACTGATCTTCGTCGTCAGACTACAGTCCTTTCGACCTCCGTCGCCAGCCGACTACGGTCCTCCTGACTTACGTCGCCCGCCGACTACAGTCCTTTCGACCTCTGTCGCCAGCCGACTACGGTCCTCCTGACTTACGTCGCCCGCCGACTACAGTCTTTTTGACATCCGTCGCCCGTTGAATACGGTCCTCCTGACTTATGTCGCTCACCGAATACATCCTTTCCGACCTCCGTCGCCCGCCGACTACAGTCCTCCTGTCTTACGTCACCCGCCGACTACAATCCTCCGTCGCCAGCTGACTACGGTCCTCCTGACCTACGTCGTACGCCAACTGCAGTCCTTCTAACAAAGCGAATACGTCGATAGTAGATCTTTGTATTTACATCATGTAATGTACTCCATAAGATGTACATCAAGCTAAGGCCTTCTCCCAAGGAAGGGTCTCATTTGTAATCGACTGCAAATACTAGTGGATTCGTTCAAACTGGGCTAGGCCCCGTGGTTTTTCCCCCTTTTACAGGGGTTTTCCACGTAAAAATCTTGGTGTCTCATAAATACTAGATCCTCTTTCTCTTTTCTGTTTGTGTGCGGAATACTCGTGCAACGCTAGGACGCGAATTTACAAACTCTACCGCCGCGTATATTCTCGCACGCAACAACCTTTTTTTTTTCTTATAAGGAATTCATTTTAAAGTAATTAAAATTCATTCATAATGTGCTAGCAATAATTTGTAATTTTTTATCAATTAAATTTCTTTTGTGTGCACATTACAGAAAATTAGGAGTTGATATTTGATGCTTTTTTACATGCCAAATGCTATATGCAATCAAAATATGGGGATTTTGTATATAGCATTCAAAATTATTTCATTTTCATGATATTCATAAAAACTAATGAATATTATTATTTATAAAAAATATTGCTTCTTTAAGAGCATAGATGAAACCCTCGATGATAAATAAAAAGCCGTGACATGCGTATTGGCGAAAGGTGACAAAGTTTGTGACGGGATCTTGTAAGGAGTTGTAGTGACAATTGCTCAGGTGAAGGGCAAAAGGGTCTTGAAGAGATCTCACAGATAAGCTTTAGATATGACACATGTTGGTTCAGCATTTGGATTGACCTGTTCTAACTTGATTGGAAAAAGCTACAAGAAAATGATTTTTTAGCCGCTTTGGGTTATTTTTAACCGTCGGCCTAGTTCAGACAGCTGTTTGAATCGAGGTAGGTCGCATTACACATATCTCAATTTTTAAATATGAAGTTTTTATCTAATTTTTTTATCAAATTTTTGTTCCCGTTAGCAAAAAATGCGGATAACTTTGCAATGATAAAACTTTCACAACATAACTTTTATATGTTTAGATATAGATTACAAATGTTTTGATTCTTTTCTAAAAATTTTATAATTTGGGTTTTAAAATTTGTGCCGTTTTTATTGAATAGAAATTTATCTAGACTCTAAAAAATAGTGAAGTGGTAAGATAAAAGTCTTAAAATAACATTTTACACAATTCATGGTAATTTGGTTATTTTTTGAAAATATGCATGTGTTTGCCTGTGAGATTTTTTGCTGCCTACTGTTAGAGAAAATTATGCAATTCTGACACATGTGCAATTACATTTTAACTACATTAACATGATGAAAAATGTGCATATGTGATTAAATAATATATGTTGGGAGTTATAAGAGACCATAATTTTTTAGATTTATTTGTGTCAAGGAATATTCTAGAGCCTATAAAGTATGTTCTGATGGTTATAAGTCATAATACGATGTCTACGGATATATTATAGTACTATAAGCATAAAGAGGAGTCATAAGAAGCCAAAATTCTTTGATATTCTATATGGGTCTGGGAATATGATATAAATTGCTCTATGATTTTAAATTATAATTTATTCATTTGCTTTGTATTATTTTTTATAATTGGATATAGCTATGCTCGTATTATATTTTTCAGTACAGTAATTTATTAGATTGCACTTAACTAATCTTAAATATAAGCCAAATATTTAATAATTTTTTTAAAACTCTAGATCGATTTGTGTTGCTTGCTGAATTTTTGTAGCTCACTGTAACTTTGCTTTTGATTTTCAAGCTCTATGAAATAGAAGGGGAGCTCGTAGATTAATAGTTCAAGACTAATCAAAGTTTATAGGTATTTTCCTATTTTAATTTTTATGCTATAAAATCAGTAATAGTGACCACAAATCCAAATAACGAAGAGTAAAGTCATATAGCAATAATGAATCAATAATATGCATTTCAATAATCATACTAAATAAGTAAGAACATCTGATTTAATTGGTATTTTTTTCATATCATATCAATGTTTGTAAATTAGTGGCTTCATAAATAAAGCCATCACTCTTTGTCTGTTGCACAATAATAATTCATTATAACTCCAAATCATTGTATCGTTGTATCATATATTACCAAATTATCGTATTTAAAGAAATGCTCGTCAACCCACAATTCTATGCAGGTCAAACAATCTCCAACCAAAGACTCAACTAGTTTTTACTTATCATTTATGCACACACATTACTATCTTATTACTATAATATTAATAGTGATGTATCATCAAAAAATTATCTTGATCAAGCACGAATCTCGAGGCAAAATCAAGCTGGAAACTTCAGAAATTAAATTCGAGATCACTTGAACTCTGATTTCAGTGAACTTATAGTCAAACCGAGGGTCTCAAAAATACGAACTCAACGACACCAAAATCGACTCAATCCGAGCCCAAATGAGTCCAAATCAAGCACCTGAAGCGTTATAGGAAATATCAAACCACAATTTAAGTTACCAAACGGTTTTCAAATATGACGTTCTTATAGTCGGATTGAGTGTCTCGACGAGACAAATCCAACGAGCCCAATATTGCCGAATTCCGACATCAATAAGACCTTCAAATGTCTGACGAACGGTACACAATCAAGGGATTCAATATCGGTCGTCCATCCAACCACTCCCTATTTACCCATGATCTCTCACCTACTTACAAGCCATACCAGTCCAAATATCTATCAATAGACCACCTCATTTTTCATGAGAGGGAACCCAAGCAAGAAAAGAAGCAAGAGGAGTTGAAGAGAAGAATATGAGGGAAGAAACTCCTCATCAACCACCGCCGGAGTTCCGCCCGACGTCAAAGTGACGTCGGAATTCCACCCGACCTCCAAGTGACGCTGGAATTCCACCCGACTTCCAAATGACGCTAGAATTCCTCCCGACTTCTAAATGACGCCGGAATTCCGCTCGACCTCCAAGTGACGTTGGAGTTTCACGCAAACTCCAAGTGACTCTAGAGTTTCGCCCGAATATCATCTAACGCCAGAGTTTTCCCCGGCCACCAACTGAATTCAGATTTCTACCCAACAACAGATCTCTACTCATCGCCAGATTTCTACCTGACATCAAACTTCTGCCCGTTGTCGGACTTTCGTCGGATAACTATTCAATGTGAAATTTCTATCCATAGCTGGACTTCTACCCGACGCCGCACTTCTGATCTTCGTCGTCAGACAATAGTTTTTATGACCTCCGTCGCCAGACAACGGTTCTTCTGACTTACGTCGCCCACCAATTACAATCCTTCTGACCTCCGTCGCCCGCCGAATACGGTCCTTCTGACTTGTGTCGCCCACCGACTACTATTCTTCAGACCTCCGTCGCTCGTTGACTAAGTTCCTTCTAACTTACATTGCCCACCGACTACAGTCCTTCTGACCTCCGTCGCCCGGCAACTACAGTCCTTCTGACTTGCGTTGCCCACCAACTACAGTCCTTCTGACCAAAGTAACACATTAGCAGTGATTCTTTGTATTCTCATCATTTAATGTACTCTATAAGATGTACATCACGCTAAGGTCTTCCCCCAAGGAAGATTTGTAATCAACTGCAATACTAGTGGATTCATTCAAACTGAGCTAAGCCCTCTGATTTTTCCCCCTTTTTCAGGGGTTTTCCATGTAAAAATCTTGGTGTCTCATAAATGCTACATCCTCTCTCTTATCTGGTTACATGCTGGATTTTCGTACATCGCTAAGACGCTAAATTTTATATTTCTCTACCGCCGCGAATACTCCATGAAATAGTGACCAACTTTTACCTCAAATACATACATTCATTCATAATGCATTGCAATAAATAAAGTATAATTTGGCTTAATTCAGAAAGTACTAAAATGTCATGACGGTAGGCAACATAAAACCTAATTGAGCATAAATATACATTTTTAATAATTAACCAAATTACCAGATATCACATATAACAACATTTTGAAGTTTTAATTGAACTAAAGTACTATTTTTAGATGCCAAAATAAAATTTTAAATTGATAAAAAATTATTCATTTTTCAAAATCACACGACAAAAATTCTTAGATAAGTATTCAACATATTCATAATATCAAATTCTATAACATATAAAAAGTTAATCAAAACAAATTTATTCTTGTTTTTTTGTAATAAAAATATAAATTTAATTTGGACGAAAAATTATAAAATTATTGAAAAAAAAAAGATAATGATTCCTTACAATTAGAAGAACAAATCTTCTAACAGAGCCGATTGACGAAAATCACTCCACGGCCTTCAAATCTTAACTTTTTTTCCCTTCTCTCTTATTTCTTTTTTTTTTCCTGGTACTCTGTACAATTTAGCGAATGAATGGAGAGGACAAAAGGATTTTAAATTGATTTCAATTAATGGAGAAATATATTTATTAAAAAATAATATTATATTATATAATTTAATTAAATTTTAATACAAAATTCATAAAAAAAAAATTATGGTTTTAAAATATATAAAAAAAATATTTTTATAAAATAACTCATTTTATTCAAAAATTTCAGATAAAATCGATTTGCAAAATAGAATTCTAACAATCCCAAAATCTCCACTTTTATCAAGAGATATCAATTTCTTAAGTATTTGAACCAATGCCCATGAAAAAAATTTTATTTGATTAAATCACTTTAATATCTATGTTATGATGAAGATGATTTATGATTTGGACTTATAATGACTAATGAAAAAATTTATTTGGCCGGATTAAAATACGGGCTATTATATTCATAACTAAGCAACAGTGATGGATGGTGATTTGACATGGTAGTCAGACGACAGCAGTGGCAAGATGACGAATGTCCGATAACAATGGTTATATAGCGATAGTCCTACGATGGTGTTCTGAAGTAAAGGTTCAACCGTTCAAAGTTGGTTATTGAATGGTGGTGGTTTATTAATAATGATAGTCCAATGACAAAAGTTAGATGGTGATGTTCCTATAGTAGTGGTCGGACGATGGTAATTTGGTGGCGACAATCGGGTGATGGTGGCCTAACAACATTAATCAGTTGACAATTGGATGGTGGTGGTAAGGTAGCAACGTATGGAGGGCAGTTATCGGGGTGGTAGCGGTTCGATGGTGGTGATCGCAAGGCAATTGTCTAACAACAGTGCTTATCAGATGACCCGTGATGATCCCCTTAATTATATATTTCTCTTTCAATACCTTAATGTTATCAAAATCAAACAATCTCTAACTTATTAGAAGGGTCTATGATTTGATTATAATACATAAATATGCATGCTTTGAAAAATATTTGGTCATCCAAAAGTTTAAGCTTACATTTTAAGTGCTTTGATTTAAGCTTATTACTCGAATCGGTTCAGTTTTTATATCGATAATTTCATCTCATCAAAAAAATCAGTTTAATTGTAATTTAATTAAAATAATAGTTTTGGATTGTACTAATTTAATTTAAAATTTTTTAATTCAAATATTATTTAAATCAGATAAATTTTATAATGATCTATCAAATACAATATTGACTTACTGAGGAACTGTATTGGAGCTCCGTCTAATCTATTATCCATTATTTATAGATGCTAATTGTTGCAGGCTACGTGAGGATAGAGTTAGAATTTTTCGTCTCAACGTT
Organism: Dendrobium officinale; assembly: GCA_019514585.1. Classification (NCBI taxonomy): domain Eukaryota; kingdom Viridiplantae; phylum Streptophyta; class Magnoliopsida; order Asparagales; family Orchidaceae; genus Dendrobium; species Dendrobium officinale. The sequence goes on from CM033697.1 coordinate 2,407,138, forward strand.
GTATGAATATCCAGTACATAAAGAGAATATGAAAGCACAGCAGGATTTTTATGTGGAAAACCCTAAAAAGAGAAAATTCAAAGGGTCATGCTTAGCTGAAAAAGATTCCACTAATGTTTGAGTTGATTACAAGTGACTGGTTCATATTTGAAATTAAGGACACTTAGATTACAATAGTGAAACGTCTATTTATAAATGGAAGGCAGATAAACTTCAAGCGTCAGTTGGTAAATGGACAGAAATCTGGCGTCAGCCAACAGCATGGTGAAAATCAAGCGTCAATTAGAAACCGACAGAAATCCGGCATCACTTGGAGGCTGGGCGAAAGTCTGGAGTTCGTTAGTGGCTGGGCAGAAGTCCAGCATCACTTGGCAGCCGGGCAAAAGTCTGGCGTTGGTCAGTGGCCAGGTGGAAGTCTGGTGGTGGTCGAGGAGTCTGATAACAAGAAAACTATCTTCTTTCTCTTCTTGATTGGGTCCCCCTCCATGAAAAATGAGTGATATATTTATAATTTTATGAGAGTGGCATTGTCAGTAAATATGAGGAAGATCAAGGATAAATTGAGAGTAGTTTGAATGAACGACCGATGTTGAATCCCTTAATCATGGACTGTTTACCGGGCATTTGAATGTCTTAACGATATCAGAATTTGACAATATTGGGCTCATTGGATTCATCTTGTCGAGCCGCTCGATTTGACTATAAGCATGTTACATTTGGAAGTAGTTTGGTAATCCAAATTATGGATTGAACCTTCCGAATAAACTTCAAGTCTTTAATTTGGTCTTATTTCGGCTCGGCTTTCGTCGAATTTGGTGTCATTGGGTTTGTATTTTTGAGACGTTAAGTTCTAATGTAAATTTGCTAAAATTGGAATTCATATGATCTCCAATTTAATTTTGGAAGTTTTCAATTTAATTTTGGATCGATATTCCCGATCAAGAAAATTCTTTGGTGACACATCACTAATAATACTATTAAGCGTTTGTCTATAACAACCAATCCTGTTTTAATCAATAATAGTACCTGTGATATCGCTATTATAATCATTTTGTACAAATTATACACATGAATATATAAAATCATAAAAATAAAAGCCAGCTCCCAACATTTTTCTAAAAAATGATAATAAAAAACTAGTCTGTTAATTGATTCTTAAAGCGATCTTAAAAATTAGGAGCAAATCACGATGAAATTTCTGCATCTTATTACATTATGTTTATAAATCACGAATTCACGATGCTTAAATATTTAAATTTAATTTACTCCTTCCACGGCTAATGATTGAAAATTTAAAATTTTATAAATATTTTAATTCAGAAGTACAGCAACCATTCTGCTTCATAGTACGCAGAAAATACATTTTCGTCATCATCATTAATCAAAACCAGCGATAACCGGCGCTCAAGATGCAGCTAAAAATCCTTGAGAATCGCTCGAACCTGCTCAAGGGTAACGAAGAGGACGACGGTGAACGGTCCCTGGCGAGAAACAGTGGGAATAAACCCTTTATAAAGCGACATAGGCCCTTCCGCCCTCACCGTCTTCAATGCGCAGTCGAGCGCTCCGGCGTACGGCGGCGGTGCCCCCTTCTCAACCTTCATATTCATCACCCTCGTCTTCACCACATCCACCGGATTCGAAGCTACCGCCGCCACCAATCCAGCGGTGAAGCTCGCCGCAACGTGTGTAGGCAACCCGTCGGGCATTAATCCTTTCCTCAATATAGCTTCCTTGGCCTGATCGTACGTTGCCAACTGCGACGCCGTCACAATCATCGCTCGATTCACCGTAAGAGCCGATCCCCGCCACAGGGATCTCACCCCCTCCCGCCGCACCATCTGACCCAAAGCATCGCCTACCCCTTTGTAGTTCCGGCGTTCCGCCATGGGGAGACGGCCGTCCGCCTGCATCCGCACCATCGCGACGTCTGCGGGGTTTCCGACAGCCGCGCCGACGGCGCCAGAGATCAGACCTGCGGTGATCTTCTTGTACAGCGGGATCGTTGGCGCGCCACCGGTAGTGGAGGACGAGGAGGACCATTTGGTCTTGAGGATTTCGTAAAGGCCCATACGGGTGGTGGAGTATAGGGTTTGGCGCAGTACGGTGGCGGAAACGCCTGAGAAGAGAGCTGCTGGACCTTCGGCGAAGAGGATCTGCCGACCCACGGCAATGGGCCCAGGGCGGCGTGGCGGCGCAAGAGCGGGCTGGGGGATAGCGACTGTGGCCGAGCCTGGGAAAGCGAGGGCCGGTCGTAGCGCGGGAACCGGCGCCAACGTTTCGCCCTGTAGCTGCATCCGGACCTTGATCAGATCTAGCGGGTGGGTTGAGCATCCGGCGACAATGGATGCAATCCCACCTTCCGCGAACCCCTTGAAACCCATTTTCTCAAATTCGAAGGAAAACAAAGGGGATCGGGAAAAAGACACAGAAAATAGAGATAGAGAGGTTGGGCAAAAGTTAAGGAGTGATGAATTCTACCAATCGGAGCTAGGGTTCATCTCACTGGAGACCAGGAGATGAGAGTGGATACCGAAGGCTACAGAAGAGGAATGTGGATCGCTTGTTCTCTGAGACATGTAAGTCTGGGATCCGATACAAGGAATGAGGGGAGAAAAGGCTATTTATAGCACGACGATTGGAAGGGAATAGGAAGACGACGAGAGGAAGGTGGAGGTGAGGGTTTCTTCTGGTGAAGGTCGATACGTTTATTCTCTATAAAATAAAATTTATTTATTTTAAAGAAAAAAATCAACACGGTTTGGACCGGCCGGTCTATAGTCACCTGAACCGGACGCGGTGGGTTGGAAGCCGCGGCAAGTTTTATGCGGGAACCTAACTTGGTTTTGATGTTGGAATTTTAATATTTCACAGTGATGGTTGCAGCAAATACGAGCCGTTAAGATTCTGCGGAAACGGCATCGGATTTTGATCGGATGGTCAGCAGCTGCGCGATGTTAGCTTTGTGTGGGACAGCTCTATCACTGTAATCTATCTGTTTGTTTCTCTTTTATTTATTTATTTTAAGAATAAGATAAATTAAAAAGAGTCGGCTACAACGCAGTTGTTATCCAATTTTCCAAAATAAAAATATTAATTATATTCTCAATAATTTTAATTTATTTTTAATTTTTTTCTGTAATATAAAAGAATTGTAAGTGTGCAGTATAGCTAGGGTTCTCAGTGAGTTAAGCTAGCTAAATAGATGACTTATGAGTTGAGCTCAATAAGCTAATTAGACTCAGTTCATCTTGATATGTTGGTTGGGAGCTTTGAGTACGAATCAAAGGTCTTGGATTCGAAGCTTGCGTGTGTGATCTAAGTGTAAGTTTGTCTTAATTGCCGCAAAATCCTAAAAATTGAGCTAACGAGTAGAGCTTGAGCTAGCCTTGTTTCAGTTTGTTAGCTCAAGAGCTGGCTAGTTTAATAAATTTTAATATAAAATACACACAATATATTTAAATTCAAGAGTTCAACTATAAAGTTATTTAAAATATTTAAAAATTATATCTCATTTTATTATATCAAGTAATTTTTATTGTACATATTCTAATTTTTCATTTTTTAAAATTTTATTATAATAAGTGTTTAACTCTTAATTATTTTTTCTATTTTATTATAAATGAGTTGACTCGGGAGATGCTCAATTTATTAATTTCAAACACATGCACGTATCTTCAAGTTATCGAACCAAAACTTCTTCGCTGATAGCCTGACCTTTCGCTCAACAAGCGGAGGTGAGCTATATATGAGTGAGATGCTCAATTTATTAATCATGTTGAAGAAGAGTTGTGTTGATCATTCACTTAAATATTTTGAATTCCACTCTTATACGACCGGATTAAAACTTCAAATGATAATAATAATTAAATTAATGACTTAACAAATTTGTTGCTATAAGAAAAAGGAAAAAAAATTATTTGAGGATATTCTAATATAAATTTTATCAAGATAGACTTAAAAATTATTAAATTTACTTTAAGATTAGTGTTGTATATAAATAAATTGAATTGCATTAATCTACAAGTATATCAAAAAATTTTAGAGCCTATCCTAACGCAATTTGTACTAAAATATTCTAACCCATTTCTTTTCCTATAAAAAAATGTTAGTTATTATAAAAAGATGAATATAACGCACAATTGCAATAGTTTTATGGCACATGAATTTTTCTAATATTCAACAACATCATGAGCTTCTAAGCTTGAAATGGTCTTGATATATCATAAAAAAAAAATCATGATCGGGCACAAATCTTGAGGCAAAATCTATTTGGAAATTTAAAAAATTAAATATGGGATTACCTGAATATGATTTCAATAAACTTACACTCAAACTGAGCATCTCGGAAATGCGAACCCAACGACACCAAATTCGACACAATCTGATCCCAAATGAGTATATATCAAGGATCCGAGGCATTGTTGGAAAGTTCAAACCACAATTTGAGTTACCAAACGGTTTCAAAACATGATGTGCTTATAGTCGAATCGAGTGACTCAACGAGATGAAACTAATGAGCCCAAAATCGCCGAAATTCTGACATCATTAAGACCTTCAAATGTCTGGCAAACTATACATGATCAAGGGATTTAATATCGGTCATCCATCCAACCACTCCCCATTTATCTTTGATCTCTCACCTATTTACGGCTCATGCCACTCCAAAAATCTATAAATAGACCCCTCATTTCTCTTGAGAGATGAGGGAAGCTAGAGAAGAAGAGGAGAAGATAAGAATATGAGAGAAGAAACTCCTCCTCAACCACTATGGGAGTTCCACCCGACCTCCAAGTGACACCGGAATTCCGCCAGACCTCCAAGTGACGCCAGAATTCTGCCCGACCTCCAAGTGACGCCGAAATTTCGCCCGACCTTGAAGTGACGACGGAGTTTCACCCGTGCTCCAAGTGACGCCGGAGTTCTTTTCGGCCACCAATTGACATCAAGCTTCTACCCTACGCTGGACCTCCGCTCGTCGCCAAGTTTCTACCCGACACCGCACTTCTACCTGATATCGGACTCTAGACATCTATCTGATGCTGGAATTCTGTCCATTGCTGGATTTTTACCTGACGTCATCCTTCTGACCTTCGTCGTCAGACAACAGTCATTTAGACTTATGTCGCTCGCTGACTACGTTCCTTTTGACTTACGTTACCCGTCGACTAAAGTCCTTCTGGCCTCCATCGTCCACCGACTACGATCCCTCCGACTTACGTCGCCCACCGACTACAGTCCTTCTGACCTCCGTCGCCCGCCGACTACTAACATTCCGACTTACGACTCCTGCCGACTACAATCCTTTCGACCTCCTCGCCCGCTGACTACAGTCCTTCTAGCTTACATCGCTCACCAACTACTTCCCTTCCGACCAAACAAATACATTAACAGTGGTTCTTTGTATTCACATCATGTAATGTACTCTATAAGATGTACATCAAGTTAAGTCCTTCCCCCAAGGAAGTGCCTCATTTGTAATCAACTGCAATACTAGTGGATTCATTCAAACTGGGCTTGGCCCCGTGATTTTTCCACCCTCTTCAAGGGTTTTCTACGTAAAATCTTGGTGTCTCTAGTGAATGATACACCCTCTCTTTTATTTGTGTATGTGTTGGATCTTCGTACAATGCTAAGACATTAAACTTTATATTTCTCTACCACCGCGAATACTTCGGGACACAATAAGTCTCCTTAATTCAAAAGCAAGTCAGACTAAAATCAATTATGTATTTATCCTGTAATTCTTTGTGTCACCATCTTATACTATATATTTTGTTCATCACCAATAAATAGTTTGTTATACTCATACTTGACTTCACAATATTTAAGTAGGTGGTTATTGAGTCATGATAAGGACAATTGCCCTCAAGAGGGGTCCCTTTAGAGCACTTGCATGGGACTGTCAGAGGTACTCGACTGAGGACATCAACATGCTCTACTTGTCTGAGTCTACTAAGAAGCTCACTCTACATGGGCCGAATTGAAAATCCCTTATCAAACAAGTAAATCGTCACTCACCGCTACCTTAGCCAATAGCTCTCCCACAGAGCCTTCATCTTCAAGCTCGCTAAGCTTAGCTACTGGAAAGTGCTTATTTCAAAAAACCCCACAACTCTTTTAACTATTAATGATCAGCATAAAACAATCCATTTTTGTCATTTCATACTCGCCACTCCCTTCAACGCAATTCGAAATCCTTTACACTAGTTGTCAGCCACCTTAAATCGTTCACTAGTTGCGAATCCCATCACATCTTATGACTCGTGCATATTCACTCAAAACCTACTCGCCGCCTCTTAGCTTGCTCTAGGCGAGGTCGCCTAAGAGGCCATTAATCTGTCCCACCTTTAGCCCACCAGGAGGAGACATGTGTCTAGATTTGTATGTAACATGGGTACTCTACTTAGCTTCTAATTTTTACCTTTGTCTCTATAGCCTTTCATGTGGCCCTCAAAACTCTATAAATAAGGGGTAATGAAAAATAGTTTGGTATAGAGGAAATTCTGATATTTCCCTTTTACTAATAGTAGATATTATGCTTCTTGGAGATGTGTAACTCTTTTTCCCGACTGTCCCTAAACTCTCTATTCTTACGTGCAAGTTTTAGCTTACAAGTAACATGCTAGTACAGTCAAATACATCTATGAATACATTCAAATTCAATTTTGAACATATGAGACAAAAAATTCAAATAAATGTATATTTCAATGACACATCAAGAATCAATTGTAAAATTAGAGTTTTTAAAAAAAAAAATATCTAAACATTTTCTTACTAATAGTGTGTTGATATTTTTCACAAATAATGCCAAATTCAATGATTTTTTTAGTATTATTAGATTTAATATCAAGCAAAATTGTGGCTATCCCTGCCTACTTTAGATGAGTGGTTACAAGCCAAGCATTGCCATCCATCCATTTCACAAATTGAACACATCCCCCAAATATATAACTTTCATGTAGTCATTATCAACTAAATAGTTATCCATCAGATTTTCCTCTTGCTCTATGTAGTTATACCATAATTGTTTTGTAGCCATTTGTACCATTGATTTTAATCCTCATCTAAAAATAAATTATTGAGGGAATGTAGAACATTTGAGATATTAAGAAAATCAACGGCACATATATATCTGTATGACACGTCATTCATCTATCTATTACTCAGTAAGCCTCTTCTTAAATTAGAACCATTTAAAAAACTTTTCAAACCTATTTTTTTCTTATATATGTAATAGTATCTTGATATTGGATTGGCCTCTCGTTCATCTTATCGGTATTGCATGTTTCTATTTAGTTTTCTTTCATGTCCTCTTGCCTGGATTCCCTTTCGTGTTGGACTTGGTTGTTTCGAGTTGCTTATCGTCACTGAATTTGGCGGCTTTCTTTTTATTTTTGTTTTATTATTGTATTAGGTTGGAACAATCGCTCTTAGGTTTTATTTCAAATGATATATTTTTAGTTAGTTTTTGTTCTATTAAGTACTTGTACTCCATTCTTATATTCAGTGGCGGAGCCATAAAATATATCTAGGGGGGCCCTAAATTTTTCTTTTAAATTTTCCTTCAACTTTTTACATCCAGACTTAGGACCAATATAATCAATATTAAAAATAATAAAACTTGGTAGTTAATTATTTTATTTTCTTCCTTCACAAAAATGACTTCAATCATCAAATCACTCAATTTCTGCTAAAACATGTTTAATATATTAACTAAATACGTGATATTAAAAATCTCATTGCACAAAAAAAATCATAAAATCTCTTTAAGATCGAATCAATATAAGATTAAGCTAATATAAAAAAAAATGTAAATGAATAGGAAATTAAATGTGAGTGATTTGAATAGATGGCCGATGTTAAATTTCTTGATCGTGAACCGTTTATTGGGCATTTAAATGTCTTAGTGATATCAAAATTCAGCGATCTTCTTGGGCTCGTTGGATTTTTCTTGTCTAGCCGCTCGATTCGACTATAAGCATGTCATGTTTGGAAACCATATGGTAATCCAAATTATGATTTGAACCTTCCAAATATGCTTCGGGTCTTTGATTTAGAATCATTTGGGTTCGGATTGAGTTAAATTTGGTGTCTTTAGGTTCATATTTTTTAGATGTTCAGTTCGACTGTAAGTTTACTGAAATCGGAGTTCAGATGATCTCCGATTTAATTTTTAAAGTTTCCAATTTTATTTTGTCTAGAGATAAAACAAAAAATTCCAATTTTTTTTTAAAAAAATCTAGATATTTTTGATAGATAATTTTATACTCAATATTTTTTAGTACAATTTGATTGAAAATCTTGCTAAAGTTTTGCCACATCTACCTACACTAAACGAATGGCAATTGCTCGCTAAGCATTGCCAGCCGGACATTTGGCACAAAGATCTTATCAAAATTCTTCGCCAATAAAATTTTGTGCAAGATGTTCTAATCAAAAAATGATCAAGATGAAGCTTAGCCCTTAGATCTGCTTTAAAATCTGTGTAATATTAACAATCTTCACATTACATAGATCTTAAAAAAATATCTAAGATCTTTAAGATCCATATCACCATCAATTGAATAGCATCAACCTAATAATGGATCAAATAGAGAACATTCGAGATATAAAAGATCTATGATATAAAATTATATTTTAATAATTAATGAGAATTAGAGCCACACAAAAAGAAAAAAGAAAAAAAAATCCAAATCTATTTATTTTCTTTGATAGGTAACAGTGTTTGATATTTTAGATAGACAATTTCGTACTCAATTCGATTTGGAATTAAGCGAAGCGATGGGCCTATGGCCACACTCTTCCTTAGCTACATTCGATGAATGGCGTGGCAGCTACAGGCCGGGCATTGCTAGCCAGCCATTTGGCGCGGGCATCTGGAACCTGCCGCACTGACGGCGACGTCTCTGCGTGTAAAATGTGGATATCGATCTGACCGGTAGCGCAATCGAGGGATGAAATAAACGGACGGATTCGGTCAGCACTATGCGGGACGATCGTAGGAAACGCGAGTAAGCATTATCTGGCTATCGGCTTCCCACGTGGCCACCACGTCGATGATTTTTTTCTTATGTAAGGCCAACTAGATTAACAGTTGTCACGATCTTAAGTGTTTTAAAATATATAATATTAATTAGTAATTATTTATATTGAATATAAATTAAAATCAAACTTTGAAGATATTTAAATTTAATAATTATTTATATTTAAATATATCATATGAATATGATAATTATTTATATTTAATTTTAAAATTATGTAATATATTATATTTATATGAATTTTATTTATTTTTAGTCTCAAAATTTTTAGAATTATGAAAATTTTTAGATTAAATTGGCATCATTATTATGTAAATTTTCTTTTTTTTTTATAATAATATTATTTATTACGTCATCCGATTCGACCCCGGTTCGACCGGTCATACCGTGAACCTCTCATTCTACCGATTGTTGTTCGGTCCGATTTTCACAACCTTTGATAAAATCATAAAATCTATTTCATAACATAAATAACTACTTTTTAAAATTAAGAATAAAATCAAATATATTCACAATAATGACAGCAACAACAAGTCAACAACAACAACATCAAGCTTTTATCCCACTACGTGGGGTTGGCTACATGAATCCTTTATCTTCATTGTGTCCTATTAAAAGTCAAATTCTCGTTTAAATCTAATAAAGAAAGGTCATTTCTAATATTTTCTAACCAAGTCTTTTTAGGTCTACCCCTACCTTTCTTAACATAAGTCAAATGTTTCTAATCATTTCTATAGGAAAGATAATTAAGATTTTATTTGTGATAGTTTTTTTTATTTTTTAAAGCAGTTTTTTAGTAAAAAAAATTAGTTTTAAATTTTTTTTTAATAAAAACATGTTTTAAAAATAATAAAAAAAAATTGTCTAAAACGAAGTCAAAATCATAGCGCATAAGATTAGGATTAACCAAGTTGTGTTGTTATACAGTGAGTCTACAGCGAGAGATTGAAGGATTTAGAGATCAAAGTGTTGAAATTGTATTTAGATATTATTTTTATTAATATTATTTAATAAATGAGGATATAATAACTTTTAATAGTATTTTATATCAATCCAACTGCTAATAATTAATTATAAAAATATGTATCTAGAGACTAGAATCTTCTTTCTCCCAATTGGCCACGTGCCTTCGCATTTCCAAAGCGGAGCCAAAAACTTAAGCAACAACCTCGCCTCCACCAGCCGAACCCTCACCCTTCCTGTAGCCGATTCTGTGGCGACAGCATAAGCGAATTTAGCATAAACATTTTGTTTTTCATTAATTAAAAAAAGTTCAAAGGCTACTTGATACAATAGTTTTTATTAAAATATAATAATTATATAAAAAAGTTGGTATATAATTTTCATACAGAAAAATATTGTATTATAACATAGTAATTCCTCAAAAAAAAAAAAAAAAGAGATTAAGTTGTAAATATATAAATGATATAATGTGACAAAATAGAATCCTGATTAGTACATCAGATATATTAGAGCTTTACAATTATAAGGCAAGATTATATGTAGCCACTGATTGTTTTGATCTGATCTAATTGACCTGCGAGTTCAACATCTTTTAACCAGTTTATTTGACTCGATATTATCACGAGTGATTTTAGTGATACATATTTGAATTGTGCTCAATAGATTTTAGACTAGCCAACTTAAAAGACAATTATTATTATTATTATTATTTTACTTCTGAGTGTTATAATATATCCATTTTTTTAAAACAATAAAAAAATAATGATAAAAAACAATTCAAAACAAAGCCTTACTTTACTAATAGCACGTTTAATTGATTGTAGATACATTTATTCAATGGAAATAATGTTTGGATTTTATGATTTAACTAGAAATAATTGGAATTGAATCTTATCTTAAGTTTTACAATTTTTTACTATTAGTTTAAAATGATATGAAATTCTATCAATTTATGCCCTAAAGTAAAATTCTTATATTTCTTCTTAAGGTTGAATAGAATTTTAATAGTTTAAAATTTAAATTATTTAAGCACTTAATAATTTATCCTACATAAATAATGCATGTATGAAATATGCATATACTCGAAAATATTGAGTAATTTCTATTGTTTCAATAATGAGTCTTGGAGAATATTATCTTAATTATTTGTGTAAGTGAGTCAACCCAATTTAATAAATGACTTGTAAGTCAAACTCGTGAGCTAACAAGTCAAGTTTAAACCATCAACTCATTAGCTAGGTAGCTGACTTAGTTGCTAAAAATATTTATAAATTACATCTTCCTTTCTTATATTAAGTGATTCTTCATTATTTTTCTTCTAATTTCTTATTACTTTTACTATTTTATTATAATAACTGATTGAATTCTAAGCATTTTCTCTATTTCAAGATAAATGATCCAGCTCGAGAGGATACTCAAACTCTTAAAATAAAGCTCGAGATTGAGCTCAAACTTGAGCTTGATTAATAACTCAAGTTAGTTCTTTTATTATAAAAGAAAAAAAAAATTATTTTGATTTAAGTATTATAAAATGGTAATAATGAATGAGATATTACAAGAAAAATAAAAAAAAACCACTTTATTTAAGAAAGTGAATTATAAATTTTAAATATTTTTAACGACTTTGTACTTTAAATCTTGAATCCTAATATATGATAAGAATATTTTACATTAATAATTAAAAAATAAAATAAATAATAAATAATAAGAATAATTTATAAAAATTAATAATTTTTAAACGAGTAGGCTCACGGGCTATTTATCGAGTCGAGCTAGAGATAGCCTATATGTAATCATCTTTTCAACTGGAAAGTGCATAAGAATAATTATGAGCAGGAATTCTATCAAAATAAACATCACTAGAATCTCCATAAATATTAGACTTAACAAACAAACAAACAAATAAATCTAAAATAAATAATTTCACATAAATATTTGATGAAATAGATTAAAAACAAACTTAAATAACCAAATGTCAATCTTTTCAATTTAACGGTCTCACCTAAAAAAAAGGTGTCAAAACGGTTTAACGGATTGAGTTTGAGTCGGAACTAAAATTGGCTCGATCATAATCAAGTTGACCTGAGCCATACTCACTAGCAATATCGATGACCTAAACCTAATCTCATTTTGATTAATATTTTATAGTTATTACTTATAAAATTTGGATTAATTAATTAAAAATAAAATGAGCATATCAATAAGCAAAAAAATAATAAATAAATCACTTTGAGGTCAAATAAATTTTTTGGGATCAGACCCACCAACTAAACAAATCAAGTTGTTGGATTAGGTCATTTATTAATACTCCTTCAAATAATAATAATATTCAAATACTATTTATAATTTTCTTAAGAAATATGATTATTCATTAATCCAATGTGATAAGAACATTGATAAATATTGTTGCGTCCAGGGGTATTCGTGGCGGTGGAGAAATATAAAGTTTATCGCCTTGGCATTGTACGAAAATATGGCATGCAATCAGATAAGGAGAGAGAGTCTAGCATTCACATGAGACACCAATGTTTTTACGTAGAAAACCCCTAAAAAGGGGAGAAAATCATAGAGCCTAGCCCAGTTTGAAAGAATCCACTAGTATTGTAGTTGATTACAAATGAGGTCCTTCCTTGGGGGAAGGCCTTAGCTTGATGTACATCTTATGGAGTACATTACATGATGTTAATACAAAGAGTCATTGTTGACTTGTTCGTTTGGTCGGAAGGACCATAATCGGCGGGCGATGGAGGTCGGAAGGCTTGTAGTCGGCGGGCAACGTAAGTAAGGAGGACTGTAGTAGGCGAGCGACAGAGGTCGGAATGAATGTAGTTGGCGGGTGATGTAAGTCAGGAGGACAGTAGTCGGCTGGTGATGGAGGTCAGAAGTGTAACGCCCCAAGATCTAACTTGGAAAGAATTTCAGTCAATCCATTAAAATCATCAATCATTTACTAGAGCTATCTATAGTCTTCAATCAATACCAAACAGTCTAATAAAATTCTATAATTTAAAACATCAATGCACAATTCTATTCATATCCCAAAAGATCATATACAATACTCAGGTTCTACACAGTGATCACTTGAAATGAAATCTATCCTGTCCTGAGTACAAAAGAATCACTATAACAAAAAGAACAAAAAAACCTAAGGATTCCAGATCAATCTCAATCTCCTGCTCCCTTGTCCTGACCTGAAAATATTAACCACATATAATGAGCTTCAAAAAGCCCAGCAGGTCACCTAATACCTATAACTGAAATCAAAGCACGGTACTGAAACAATATGCATGTTAGACAATCAAATCCATAACAGTCAATTGCACATGATCAGTGAATCTATGTAGATACAAAAATCAGTAGTCAATGCACAATCAATAAAATCCATAGTCAGCAGTAGAAGAATCGATAAACAGTAGAAAGAAATCCATAAAGCTCAATAAACCAGTACATACGATACATCTCGTAAGAATCCAATCAAATCAATCATCTCTGGTCAAAATCAAACCAATACGTCGTAAGAACGATTGAAATCAAATCAATACAGTAAAACCTATTCCATATCAGTCAATGAATCACATGCAGCAGTTCAATACGATATATCAATGAAACGATAGTATCAATGAGTCAATATCAATGAATCAGTATCAATGTCCATAGTATCAATGAATCAATACAATATCGATATCCATATCAGTAGCAGTATCAATGCTCAGTGAAATAATGCGAATATCAATGAAATTGTACAGAAAATCCGTAAATCCATCAATAAATAAATTTCAATACAAATCCGTCGATATCAATAAATCCATGAATCCATAATGAGATCAATAGGTCAATACCGTACACATGCAATTTAGTATAGTAGTCTTACTGAACAAGTACAATCACTGCTATTAAGGCGTTTTTCAAGTCGATAATCCATAGTGCTGTTGTAGAAATCCATAAAGATATCCGTTGGACCGTTGGTTCAATAAGAGTCGTCACTCTGTGCCCGTCGGCCGCCCGTCGGCATAATAATCTCCTTATGACTCCCAATCGTTATATCAATGATCAATAGAGGATATCGCCAAACCCTTTTTAAAGGAAAGCCCGTCGGCCCACCATACTGTACAGGTCAAGTCAATCTCCAACCAACGGTTCAACCAGTCTTCACTTGTCTTTCAGTAACAATAATTCAATCATATATTCACATTCATATGCTTATTCAATCATTCGAATCATCAATTCATAAAATCAGAGATCGTACGAGAAATCGGCGGCATAACGGCAGTATACGGAATTTACACAGAAATCACAGATTCAAAACTTTACCAAATTACCACAGAATATTCACAACAATATTATAAGACTTTCATTGTGCTGAAGCAAAATTTTTCAACATCCTGATAATTATCTATTCTATAAAAATCGCACAGAACTCAAAATACCCGGTAAAAACTTTAAAGAAAATACTCAAATCGTGCAGAAATATCATATCTGAAACATATTAAAAGTTGTGCGGTAAAACTTTCGTCAATACAAAATTATGCGCGTTTTTCGGTAACGGAAACACAAAACTGAGCACAAAAATATCAAAACTCGAAATATTTGAAAACAGAAATAGGATTCGGAGTTTTTACTACGAGACAAACAAATATTTCAACTGCGTCGTCGGACGAAAAGCGCTTCGCGGGCTCCAAAACCAAGCTTTTCCTTTCTTTCCTTCTCTTTCTCTCTCATGATTTCTCTTTCTCTCCCTTCAAAATGATCCAAAATATCTCAAATCCGATATTTATTAACACTGATCGTCCCGGACGATCCAAAATTCGTCCCGGGATGATTTGCCTCGGGCAGAATTTCGTACAGACGAAATTAAAATTCGTCCGGACGACTTGCTCTCTGGACAAATTTCGTCCAGACGGATCGTCCCGACCCTTCCAGGTTCGTACAGACGAAAATGACAGATTCTTCACAAATTTCTTCAGTACGTCCCGTACTAAATCCAGTTCGTACGGACGAACTGCACTAAAAAAAATCAGCTTTTTAAGGGTTTTACAGGAAGGACTATAGTCGACGTGCGATGTAAGTAAGGAGGACCGTAGTCGGCGGGCGATAGAGGTCGGAAAGATTGTAATCGACGGGCGACGTGAGTTAGGAGGACCGTTGCCTTGTGATGGAGGCTGGAAGGAATGTGTCTGACGATGAAGGTTAGAAAGACGGCGTCAGGTAGAAGTTCAACAATGGAAAGAAACCCATCTTCGAATATACGTCCAACGAAAGTCCGACAACCGGTAGAAGTCCGGTGTCGGGTAGAAACTTGGTGAAGAGTGAAGGTCCGACGTCTGGTAGAAGTCCGACGTCTGTTGGTGGCCGAGGAGAACTCCGACATCACTTGGGCGGAGTTTCGACGTGAGGAAGGAACTCTGTCGTTAATTAGGAAGAATTTCAGCATCCCGTGGAACTTGGGTAGAATTCTGGCGTCCCATGGAAGTCAGGCAGAATTCTGGCGTGTTCATGCGGCAGGAAGAACTCCGGCGGTGGTCGAGGAGGAGCTGATTCTCCTTCCCCTTCTCTTCTTCTTCTTGCTTCTTATTCCTTCTTACTTGAGTCCTCTTGTGAAGAATGAGAGCTCTATTTATAATTTTTTTGGAGTGACATGGCTTGTAAATAGATGTGAGATCAGGGGCGAACAAGGTGGTTGAATGGACGACTGATATTGAATCCTTTGATCATACACCATTCGTCAGCCATTTGAAGACCTTAGTGATGTCAGAATCTAGCGATCTTGGGCTCGTTGGATTTGTCTCGTCGAGCCGTTCGATTCGACTATAAGCTCGCCAAAATCGGAGACCGTTTGGTAACTCAAATTGTGGTTTGAACTTTCCAACAGCGCTTTGGGTCCTTGATTTGGACTCATTTGGGCTCGGATTGAGTCAAATTTGGTGTCGTTGGGTTTGTATTTCTGAGACGCTCAGTTTGACTGTAAGTTTGCTGAAATCAGAGTTCAGGTACTCCCGGATTTAATTTTTGAAGTTTCCAACTTGATTTTTGCTTCGAGATTCGTGCCCGATCAAGATAATTTTTGCATAACGTATTATATATATATATATATATATATATATATATATATATATATATATATATATATATATATATATATATATATATATATATATATATATATATATATATATTGGACAGGATGAGCACTCAAATTAGACCTATTAGAATTCTCTAATTTATTTTCAAACAATACACTATGAGTTCGAAAGCAACTTCAATATATGTTGTACTCTGTTGATCGAGAGCTTTCACCATCAACTACAAGGTATGTTATTTGTGTGTTTGCTTTAATTGTTCTAAATATTCCAAAATAAACAAATGTTGTCATTTATTTAATCTTAAACTTCGTTTGGAATAACTTTTTTATTACTTTCTAAATGAACTTTCTAGTAAAAAAATTCTGATTAAAAAAATAATTTATACTAAAAAGTTATTTTATAAAACAATAAAAATCTGTCACAAATGAGAGAAATTATTCTGTGTGGAAACCAAACGTCGTCCGAAGGCCAACCAGAACGTGCCACGTCACCCAATACTGATGTTGAGTATCAATACCCAGCAGTACCAAGCACCGATCCGAACAAAAAAGTGACAAGACATATTCTAATTAACCTCTGGAATAAAGCCTTAATTTGTAAGTCCATACATGATGACAAACTAAAATATAGTTATGTATTCTTTATTTATAAGCATTGTTTGGAGGGCATTTCTTGCGCGGTCTATTACTTGTAATTAAACACAAAGACCTCTCTCAACTTAACATATGGAGACTTGTTGTAACACACTAACATTAAAGAGTCTTTGGGTTAATCGGCTGTTCAGAAAGTCAATACGGTGTTGGGTTGCTTTTTCTGCGCAGGCTACGTGTTTGGTGAAAGGTCCCAAAAAGGAAAACAAACGCGCACACCACGCATCTGCAGTTCGGACTTCGGAGAAAGGAGCGGAAGAAGATTGAACAGAGTAGGGAGTGACATCACCTGGAATGCCGACTGCGGCGAACGCCCCATCATCTTCAGCCAATGCCGCGTCGATCTTCTGGCGGTCGCGATCCCTTTGTCTCCGGACGGCGGCGGCGCCGCGATCCGTTTTTACTCCAACGGCGGCGGCGGCGGCGGCGGTGAAGAGGGCCATTTCGTGCAAAGCCACGATCACCACCGATGTATCCCGTTTGTCGACGCCGGAGGCCGTGGAATCGAAGGAGGTTGAAGCCGCTGGAAAGATTGGGGCGAGAATACGCGTGAAGGCGCCGGTCAAAGTCTTCCATGTTGCGAAGGCGCCGGGGCTGGACTTGTGCGGGATGGAGGGGGTAATCAGGCAGTATGTTGGTTTCTACAAAGGGAAACGCGTGTCTGCCATTCTGCCCTACAAGATCGAGCTCCTCCTGCCTGTCGAGGGGCACGAGAAGCCTATCAAGTTCTTCGCCCATCTCAGGGAAGACGAATTCGAGGTCTTGTAAGCTTTCACTTCTTCCTGTTAGGATTCGTTATTGTTGTATGGTGTGATCCAGGGACCGCAAGGAAACCCTAGATCTAAATAACCAATTAAACTGATGCCATTATAAAATGTGACGCAAAGTATTCTAATTTTTTGAATCGCATTTGCATCGAGGTCAATTATTTTGACACTGGAGAGTAGGTTAAATTTTTTGTTCTACAATTATTTGTTGATTATACATTTTTTTTCTTCCTCATGTAATAGCTATTCATAGTAGACTGCTGCTAATTTGTTATCTGGCTTGATTTTAACCATTTCTTACTACTTCTTAAACCGACTTTTTAGTATGAAAATTAAATTTTTTTATTAAAAAGATATTCTAAAAAGCAGCAAGAAAGCCGCCCCAAAGAATGTCCAAGTCTCGAATGAGGTTATTGATTGGAGTTTGAGATGCTAACTTGAATTTAGTGAATCTTGAAAATTGTGGGCAAATGTCATTCTTGAATTTGTTATGGTATTTTTCAGATATTAGATGATAGAATATGAAGGAATTCTAGTTATGGGCTCTATGATGAGGTTAACCTAGAAGTAAGCAATCAAATTCCAATGTAAAGCAAGCTTCTAACTCTACTCACTAAGGCTTCGTTTGGGACGGCCTTCTTATTGTTTCTTAAAGCAGCTTTTTAATATAAAATTTTAAAATTTTGTACTAAAAATTTGCTTTAAGAAGCAATAAGAAAGCCGTCTTGTGACAGTTTTTTTATTCCTTTATAAAGCAGCTTTATAGTGCAAAAAATTTTTATATTAGAAAGCTACTTTAGAAAGCAATAAGAAAGCTGTGATAAAGGAAGCCTAAATATTTAGAAGCTATTGCATGCGGTGTGGTATTTGTAGGTGCAGACAATCAATCAAGTTCAATTACACAATTATATAAATGAAATTGTATCATACAATATGTTTGCCTGTTTACACCTACCTGTACATAGCTCACCTCAGATAATAATTTCTGTTGAATCTGAGTGCTTCAAGAAAAGGATAATACATTGAAAAAAGTTCGACAAAAAACCCTACTTGATTGATTACAAACAAGAGGCTCATGTTTAGGGTAATATTCTACTTTTCTTGAATGGGTTCTACCTGAATGAGAAGTTTATCTTGACATTCATGCTAATTGTTCAGAAGGAGATTATGGTTATAATTGTGTTGTTTCTATTGCTCTATTTGTATCAATTCAGAGAGAGAGATCATTATGGGTACCATTAGCAACTGAGTTTGATAGCAGTCATTTGCAACTTTGTGAAGAAGTAGAATGACGGTATCAGCATGTTAGGTTGGTTCCTGAACCGATCCAGCCGCCCCACATCGGCCAGGCCTTAGTCTACAGGAGACGGGTCAAACCTCCTCCCATGTTGCCGCTTAAGCAATAGGGGCCCGTGGCCTATTTGATTGCCGACCATTAATAATGGGGTCTATTATTTGAATTAATCTATTTTTGACAAGGGGATTAATCTATTTGATTTAATCTATTTTTGGTAAGGGAATTAATCTATTTTTTTTTGGGGGGGGGGGGGGGGGGGGGGGGGGGGCTAAGGTTATAAATAGGCATGAGAGCGAAGGGATAGGGCATGCTTGAATATTGTTTTCTCTTGGAGCCTCTTGGGTGTCTTGGGCTCTAGACTTGGTGTCTAGAGATTGGGAGAGAACGATCCTCCTCTCGAATAGAGGATCAATTGCATCTTTTCCTATGTTTGCTTTTCTTTGAGTATTTAATAAAAATCTAAGGTTATTTTGGTTTCTTTCATTATCGTTTTTGTGTCTTCTCATTATTTTTTATCAATTTCTTGTTATGGTTGCTTGCGAACTCAAGTATTTCCTATCACAGCACTTTGAGGGCAACTCCTTTTCAACACAAAACCAGGCAGTCTTCTTACAAGCCTATGGTTAGCTATAACAGGAACCTTTGGACGCTCTAAAATCTTTTACCTTAGGCAAAACTGATAACTTGAGGTCCATTTCGAGCACCTTTATTTTGTGGTGTGCTGAAATTCTTACAGGACTCAGACTGCTGCTGGTACCCTTCCTGCTTATATATTGATGTCCAATTTGCTTCCTATCATTGGAAATTATTTTTTATACTCTTACAGGTTCTTACCTATATAGTTATGCAAAGCCAATGTTGGTTATGTTGATGATGCTTAATGCCTCTTTGTTTTTTCTTCTTAGGCTTCATTTGGGACGGCTTTCTTAATGCTTTTTAAAATAATTTTTTAATTAAAAAAAATTACTAGAAAATTACTTTAAAAAGTAATAAGAAAAACCGTTTGAAACGAAGCCTCAGTACAAACAAAGCCTCTGGACCTTGTAAACTGCTATTAAATTTGTATTAGGTTGCTTTAAATACGGAAGATGTTACTGAAAAACAGTTCCAAGTGTACTGAAATCACTTCCACAAACTCGAAAGAAAGTCTGCCTTCCATGCTTGAAATCTTTTTTTTTTTTTTGTATTTTATTTATCAAAGATACCAATCCTCCATTAATATTTTTTTTCTAAATGGATTAGAAGCTTGATGTTATTATTATGCGGTTGAGACTATCAGCTCACCTATTAGAAGCATCAGTTAAGTATTTAGCTATGCTTAGTTTTGAATATTTAAACCAAAACTCAAATGAGCCATCAATTTCCCATGGCCAAAATAGATTTAGGTTTCAGTTGGGACAACTTTCTTATTGCTTTCTAAAATAGTTTTAAATAAAAAATTTACTATTTCAAGAAATAAATAAATTGTACTAAATTTTTTTTTTATAAAGCAATAAGAATTACTATCCCGAACTAAGCCTTAAAATAGTTATAAACCGATATCAGAAAATAATTTATCATTATTAACCAACAAGTGATTGATTAGCAAGTTTTATGTTACTTCGTCCAGCTAAAGTTTTAAAAATATGTTTTATATTGTTATCTCGGAATTTTTGTGAAGAATCCTTGTAGCCTTTCATAGAAGAAATCTAAGCACTTTGGTACAGGATAATTTGGGGGCGGTTGCAGATAAAATTTGGCAGCAGTTGCATAATTATTATAGAACAAAATAGCCTTTTTAATTATTATTATTTCGATTTGAAACAGGATTCTTAATGGTCACTTCTAAGTCTTAAACAAGGTTCTCAAAGGTCACTTTTTAAATAACAATATGTTAACATGTTAATAAAAGTTGTCAACACTGTATTGAAAAATTATCAGGATGTTAAATGGAGGAGAAATTATTGTGTGCGGAATCCGAATGCATTTGAATTCCAATCACAGCATGCCATGTCATCGAATGTACACTGGGGCCTAGTGCATCCAATGATGTGACGCATGGTGATTGGAATCCGAATGCATTCGGATTCCGCACACAATAATTTCTCTAAATGGAGACTGTCATATCAATTGTCAATATATTATTTAGTTTTCTAGGCTATGAATAGGGGAACATAGCATTTTCCAAGAAAGATGAATGAAACACATAAGGAAGCACTCAACCATATGAGAAATTATTATGTACGGTTACTGGACGGTTCAGAGGCAAATCAGGATGCGTCATATCACCCGGTACACAATATTGGTACACAAGAAAAAAATGACATGGCGCTTCCTGATGCGCCATGTCATCCGGTGTTCGCACAAAATAATTTCTCAAACCATAGGGTCCATACCTAATATATTTCAGCTTTTTATGATTTTTTATAATACCTCTAGTTTTTTTATAGAAGTTTTTCTGACCTCTTGTTTCTCTGGATGGTCATGTGATATTTCTGTTGATTTTTTCATTGATTTGCCCACAAATGGAGGTTCTTTGAAATATATTTCTTCTGGTTTGTTGTTATGCCTTCTTGTTGTTAATTATTAATTATTATGTGTTAATGCATTTCTCTCCTTATTGTATCAATACATAATTTCCCCTTTCACATGCTAGGGTTGATTATATTTCTGATGATTTTCTATGATTGACTGTCTAAATATGGAGGGCTGTTACTTATACTATTTTTGATATTCAATCTGAGGCACTTTGTGGACGGATTATTGGGAGATCATTTCTATGCATTTCTTCTTTTGTCGTGACCATAATTTATTTCAATCTGCTATTACTAAAGGTTTTCATTATTATTTGATTATCTACTGGCTGCACATTATGTTTTTGGAGGATGGTTTTCTACTTCATTAGCTTTATTGAGACATCTTTCTGTTATCAATTTTCTGGATCTCAAGACTTGCAGATTTTATATTTTTCGGGTCATCTATGCTTACGAAGCGAGGACTACTATAAGTTTTGGGGTTATTATGAGCCTTTTTTTGTTATTATGAGACTTTTGCTCATTTCTTTGATATAAATGTAATATTTTTTATGAGCTCTACCAATCTTTCTAGTAGTTTTCTTATTTATGAAAATTATAACATAATCAAAGTTTATAAATGATTATGCTTGGTGTCGACCTCAATTTCCCCTAAAAAAAAAACACTCAACGATAATGAAACTTTCTACCTTTCATTGATAGGAAAGAGGTAATAATTAAAAAGGCTAATTTGTTATGCAACTGCTGCAGCAGATGGACCTTATTAGCCACTCTTATTATGCTACATACAAACACAATTAACAGCTGCAGCAGATGGATTGGATAATCCCAATATCCTACTGGAGATCAGATCGAAAACCTCAAATCAGGAGAATGATGGTCTTAATATGCTTCTTGACTATCCCTACTTTGGTGATATTTAGCAAAAGATAAAACCTGAATCTGTCCAAGTGCCTAATTTCTTATAGGGTCTTGGCCCTATTAAATGACAAACATGACAAATATCTTAGAAGCTATAATCACTATGAAGAACCTAATTATTACCTATAGCAACATAGAACCTGATTTACTGCTGAGACCTGATGTTCTAAGATAACACTTCTAAATTTTTGGTTCATAATGTCATTTTTGTATTCCTAAAATTGCGGCTTGAAGATTCAAAACTCGATGTTTACTCTAGTTAAAAAAGAATAATTTTGCTGAGTATTTGCAAACACTCAGCAAAAGGGCAACAAAAGTGCAATTATGAATGCATATTTGCTGTCTTTTTGCTGAATATTTGCAAAAGCACAGCAAATCCGGACGATTCTCGTCGTTCGGTCTCCGCACAGAATAATTTCTCCCCCATCAGCCATAAAACCAAAAAATATATTTAAAAAAAATAATGATTTTATTAAATTCGATGTAATTAAAAATTAATATATCTTTACACTATATAAATATTTGGAAGATACTAAAAATGATGATTTAATATTCAACCATGAATATATATTAAGATTTCAACTTTAAACCAATGAGAGATTATTTCTATCATATAATTCATAATTGTGAACAAAGAAGGCTGTCTTAGAATTTTGTCCATCAAAGACTATGCAGGACAATTTTTCTTCAAGGCACAAAATAGTTGAATCAAGAACTGTTCACTCATCTATTATTACACGGCAACCTAGGATAGAATTCAACCACTTGGGCTAAAGAAAGAATAAAGAACATAATAATAGAACACAGCAAAGCCACAAGATTCGGCGCAGAACTTGATATATATGCACAAAGGTAGAAGATGGATTCCATGAAAAAGTTTGCTTAAGAGGTTTCCTTTACTACAATAACGGGGCAGCTCACATGATTGATGCAGTAGTTACTAACACTCCCTAGGAACATCCTGCAGTGGTTAATATATAAGAAACTTTAAATGATTTAAATTGCATTAGCTAAATGTTCTTCTATGATGCTTTATAATATCAACTAATGTACATGCAAGATACCACACGTATTCAGCATGTGTCATACATACATTTGAGATAAATGAAGTAGAGGTCATGTAATGACTAAACTATGAAAAAGTCAAAAACTTAGCTTTTGTTTGGTATAGCTTTTTAGCTGCTTTGCTTTTAAGGCCACAACCACAATTTCATTTGGGTATTGTTTTCTCACCATTTAAAAAAAATTATAGTGAAAATTTGTTTTCTACGATCATAATAGCGAAGTTATTTGCTCTACACTAACTTCACAATCAACTTTATAAAACGTTGCATCCATTCCAAACACTCTCAGTAAGAAGCTCTTAACTTTAAAAGAGACAGCTGAAATGCATATTTAAAAATTAATTTGTTTATATTACCTCTTTAATTGTAATATTTATTTTTTGTTTCTTTTGAAGAATATAATGTATCATAGAAGCCAGCATACTCGAGCTTCAACATCATCATCAGCTAAATAGAAACCAAACCACCCAGAAGGGAATAAAAGGTTATGAAGCAGAATTGTAGCTAAGCTAGCTCCACCCAATTTTACAGATGTTTTTTATTTTTTATTTCCTTTTGAGACTAATCATCCTTTTTTAAAAAAAAATAGAGGTCACAATATAGGCCGGACGAGATGTTTTACAGGAAAGTAAAAAAAAAAATCAATTAAATTGCATCTGAATGCTGAAAAACTAAGAGCAAAGCATTTGAATATTAACAAATCATTTGACAATGGCACAAGAAAAAAAGGAAAGAAATAACGATTAAAAAGATGAAGATAAGTTCTTGAGAAGTCTAGCTCGCGGACAATTCTAACTTAGCGTTGTGAAACGATAATTAGTTCCAAAGAACAATGACTAAAAAAGCACACAAAAATCAGGAATGAAATATATATTCAAACTAAGATCCAGAATGGCATACTCGAAAGGCTTACCTTTTAATTGGGCCAAAAGCACGGCATCCTATCACCAGCAAATCTGCATTCAAGTTTGTGATGACCTCACATATCTTCTCCTTTGGGTCACCTACCACCACTTCAGTATTCACAACCACCTAAAGTATTTATCACAGAAAAAAAAAAGAGTGCAATCATTTCTACCCACTATTTATTAAGCATAAATCAAACAGCTACAAACCCCCTTTATTATGCCAAAGAATCAGTTATAAGATTTTGTTGTAGATTTTAGTAGCAGCCCACCGCACACAACATTGTTGGGTCAACTACCATGTATAAGGGAACATTACTTTAGGTTACAACAGAAGCTGCAACCTCTCTTACATCACAAAACTTGCCATGAAGATTTTTTTTTTGGGACATTTAGGCCAATTAAGACAGACTCACGCACACATCGCATACACAAGACTCGAACCCAAGACCTCTTGGTTGGTAGCCTAAGCCTCCAACCAGCAAACCAAGATGAGCTGTGTGCCATGAAGATTTCAACACGATACTGAAACTTGCCATGAAGGTACTTCTTCACCCACCTTAGCTAGGACTGTTCAAGACTTACTATCCAGAGATACAACTAGTATCGCCAGGGTTTCCTTTTCACACTGCTCATACATCAGTACCTTCTTACGCTAATGTCTAGAATAGTCATGCATCGTTGTAAGACTTTGTAATAGTTAATACACTCCTGACTCTATCATCAGCTCCACAGCGGTGGAAATTGCATCACTCCAAATGTGCTCCCAGCAGAGGTAATCATCCGAGATCTTCCGAGTGCTAAATTGATAGGAATTTGTAATTGATTACATGGGTTGGTCGTTAAATAATTGTAATGAGTAGCTTAAGTTGTGTCAGTGCTTAATACGCAGTTGATGAGTTTTTCGGGGCCTTGTATTTCTATAAATCCTCTCCATTTGGGAACAATCAATGAAATGAATAAATAGCTCAAGTATACAACTTCCCACACAAATCATGGGAGTAGTGGCCAGGTTTTTTTTTTCTGTGGGGATAATATTTTTCATCTAGGCTTGAGACTAGCATTAACAATTTTTAATTTTTTTTAAGGCCTCATTATAAAAATATAAATTATATAAGAAAAAAAGGTATTGTGGAGAATATTTGCGCTTTATAGTTGGAATACATGTTAACTACAATTTCTTTCTTCGAATTTTCATATTTTGAAATCATTGTACAATCCTTTCATGATCTTTTTTAATATATATAATCAGACAATCATTCATTATTGTTAGATAAATTATTGTGACATTCTATTAAATATATCTTTTTCAATTAAAATATAATCAGACAATCATACATTCAATAGTCTCATATACAATTGTGTAAATAATTCTTTACAGTTTTCATAGATGAGAATACTCGTTCGTTATTATAACAATTGGCAAAATCAGAGCAAGCTATATAAGTAAGAATACTAAATGATAAATATCATTTTTCTTAATTTATACTAATATTTTAGTAAGTTCTTAAATTCATAAATGCATCACTAAATCTTATATCAATGATGAAATTATGTCTAATATAATGAGATTTATATTTGAAAAATCTAACAAATATAATTTGGCTAGGTTTATCAATCCTCCCTTATCAAAAGCTGAGAATGAATCACATGAATTTAAATATACTACACATATAAATAGTTATGTATTTATTTCATCAAATATATTATTGAGCCCTTGATATTGCATATTCATCACAATGTAAAATATTTCAATTTAATAATGATATCTATTTTTGATTGCTTGAATATTTCGTTTTGATCTTCCTTGCTTCAAAATAGTATCATCCATATTTGAAAAAATTATATTATTTTACTTACAAAATAAACAAACTTCTTTAAACAAAGTATTACAACTATTGTCTCTCATATTTTGGAGACTTTGTTTAAATATTTTTATCAGAATCATGATATTTATGATATATTGATCTTTTCTTTGCAACATATGTGATAACACATTTGTGACCCCAATATAACATTCATCATATGTAAATTGGAAACAAATTCAAAGTAATGTATGGAATCAAGAAGGGCATATGCTTCACATTTTTGCTCACTGCTTAAACCTTCTGTATTGCATGCAAGAAATTGTAAAAGTTTAAGACAATTTCCTTAGTTCTTTGAATCTTCAGACCCCACCAAAAGTCAAACTTTGATGTAAAATAAAATGAATGCAATCTAAACATGCAGTCAAATGTATTATATGTTCAATAATCTCTGTGATTGTGATCAGAAGTTCTTTCAAAAACATATCTAATATCATTATCTTGATTTATTAAATCTTCGCATTGACGCCAAACAACATTATGAGCATTATTAACTTAATCAATATAAACTTTAAATTTATCATTATTTTTCTAATTTCTAAATCATTTTGTGTACAAACTACATCGTTTGCTTATTCTTCAAATTCAGGTCTATAAATATAACAAAAACAAACAATATGCTAAATGTTTTATAATATTATAATCTAACTAGCATTTGTGTTCATCAAAAACACGCATGATTAAATCTTCATAATTTATTTCCTATTTGTGTATGTGTAAAATCATAATCTCGAGGATGACGTGATCTTTTTTGTAAATAATATATTTGTATTGTATTCTTCTCATTTGGATGATAATCATAATTTTTTTTCATCCATGATCTAAAGAGGTTTCGTCGAAGTTCATTTTTAAATGAATTTATTTGAATCGTACATTATTATTACCACATATGTTATCACTCACATTTGTTTCACTTTTCCTTTTAAAGTACCTCTCTATATTTAATATAAAATTATTTTTATAAATTTAGTACTAAATAATTTGACTTTATATTATCCAAATACGATGTTAAAAAAATAAAATTTTACTTGAAATGCAATAAAAAATTGCAATCCACTCCATATCGTTCAAATCGACTTGAATTTAATTATTTGTTTCACTTCAAAAAAAATTTCAGAATATGCAAATCAATTTAATTTAATAACAAGTATTTTAGCTTATATTATACATAATAATATGACTAATTATTAATGCATAATAATTAATCTTATTACTTGTAAAATATATATTTATTAATCTTATCTTTGAAATCCTCAACCAATACAAATTTACTTCAACAGTGAACTTTTAATGTATATATTTATAAAGCTTGTCTCCAAAATCCTCCACCAACATCAATTTGCTTCAACAATAACCTTTATTTTTTTTACAAAAATAAACTCAAGCTCATAAAAAGTTTATATTATTGATGTAATGTTATAATGTTGGATGCCGCTATATATCCATTTACTCAAACAAAACTATGTCAAAAAAATAAAGAGGGTGGGGAGGAGGGTAAGAAGTGAGAGAGAGACCTGACGAAGGTACAAGTAGCGTATGTCGCAAGAAAAAAAATGAGGCACAACCAAGGGGCAAAGGATGTAAAGCAAACTGCTTAAGTTTAATTAGGCTTAGAAGATGAGTTATATATATTAAAAAAATTTATCTTAAACTTAATTAAACCTAAATAGCTTGCCTCACCTCCTCCGCCTCTTTGTTGTGCCTCATATTTTTTTTTTCTTGCGATATACATTGCCTAAAACTCTGTCAGATCCCTCTCTCTCCTCGCCCGTTCTCTCTCTATTTCTCTTATATAAAACTTTTAAATCAAATTGATATATAATGACATTCAATATTACAACATTATATTAATAATATAAAACTTTTATTGTGAGCTTTGATTTTTTGTGTCAGAAAAGAAAATTATCTTTAAAACAAATTGATGTTAGTTGAGAATTTCAGATAAAAACTTTATAAATATATATTTTATAAATCTAATTTTGAAACAAATTAATATTAGTGGAGAATTCCAAAGACAATATTAATAAATTTAGATTTTATAAGTAATAAAACTAATTATTATGTATCAATAATTAATCATATTATTATATATAATCTAAGTTAAAATACTTACTATTGAATTAAATTGATTTTCATATTTCATTTTTTTTTAAGTGAAAAAACTAAATTAAAATCGAAGGAAGAGTTTTGTAAAGTGTTAAGTGGATTGCAATCTTTGATTCAACTTCAAATTAGTTTTTATTTTTTAAACATCATGTTTGGATTGGATTAGATAAAGTCAAATTATTTAGTACTAAATTTATTAAATTTTTTTTATTTATATTAAATATAGAGAGATACTTTAAAATAAAAAATAAAATATATATGCATAATAACATATATGGTGATAATAATGTTCAATTCAAATAAATTCATTTAAAAATCAATTTTGAAAAAATTCCTTTAGATCCTGAATTAAGAAAAAAAAAATTAATTATCATCCAAATGAGAGAGATACAGTCCAAATATATTACCTATAAAAAGAACAATATCAGTCTCAAAATCATGATTTTTCACGTATACACCTAGAAAATAAATTGCAAAGATTTAATATTGTGTGGTTTGACAAATACAAAGGCTAATTAGAGTAAAGTATTACAAAAGATGCAGCTTATTGTTTGTTATATTATCTTTGTATACATGAGTTTGAAGAACAAAATAAACGGTAATAATTTTGACACAAAAAGATTTAGAAATTCAAAAAAGTATGATAGATTTTAATTTCATATTGATCAAATTAACAATACTCATAATATTACTTGGTGTAAATGTAAATATGAAGATTTAATAAATCAAGCCATGATATAAATTGCATATGTTTGGTTTTTCATGGTCATGATGAGTCTAAAGATTTGGAGAACTAAGAAAATTTTCTTAAATTTCTATTATTTCTTGTATGCAATATAAGATGGTTCAAACAGTTATCATTGAGATTCTTGAGATAATAATACAAGATAGTTCAAGCAGTAAAGCAAAAATGTGAAGCATATATCCTTTTTTATTTTCATAAAATATTTTGAATTTATTTTCAATTTGCATAAAATAAATACTATATTGAGGGTCACAAATGAGTTATCATAGATTCTGTAAAAAAAAAAGATCAATATATCATAAATGCTATGACTTTGATAAAAGTATCTAAATAAAGCTTCAAAATATGAGAGACGATGGTTAGAACACTTTGCTTAAAAAAGTTCATTTATTTCGTGAGAAAATTAATATAATTTTTTAAATAAAGATGATACTTTTTAATGCGGGAAAGATTAAAGCGAAATGTTCAAGCAATCATGAATAGACATCATTATCAAATTAAACAATTTTATATTGTGATGGATATGCAATATCAATAGCTCAATAATAGATTTGACGAAATAAATATAGAGCTACTTATGTGTGTAGCATACTTAAATTTATGTGATTCATTTTCAACTTTTGATAAAAAATGATTGATAATCCTAACCAAATTTTATCCTTCAGATTTTTCAAATATATATATATATATCATCTTATTAGACAACCAACTTGAGAATTTTATCATTCGTATGAAATCTAATGATGCATTCATAAATTTAAAAGGAATTTGAGAACTTGCTAAAAAATTAATAAATGTTAAGAAGAATGATATTTATACTTTAGTATTCATACTTTAAAGTTTGCTTTGATTTTGTCAATTGCCACAACAACGATCAAACAGACATTCTTAGCTATGAAGATTGTAAAGAATTGCTTACGTAATCATATATGAGATTATTGAATGAATGATTATCTTATTACATATATTAAAAAATATATAATTAATAATATTGATAATGAAATGATTGTACAATGATTTCAAAATATGAAAATTCAAAAAATGAAATTATAGGTAGCATGTATTCATAATATAAAGCATAAATATTCTCCACAATTTTTTTTCTATGTAAATTATCTTTTTATAATGATGTCCTTAAAAAATTTTAAAATTAACCGCCAATGTTAGTTTCAAACTCGAATTAGAAAGGTTGAGGGGTCTTTTTAAAATCAATTATTTGTGCCACCACAACAAAAAATATTGGCTCAACCACTATAACTACCTGAAAATTTAGATGTAGTTATATCAATTTCACAAGAGCTATATAATGGAAGTTACACAAGGCTTAACTCCTTTTATTATGTAACAA
Organism: Dendrobium officinale; assembly: GCA_019514585.1. Classification (NCBI taxonomy): domain Eukaryota; kingdom Viridiplantae; phylum Streptophyta; class Magnoliopsida; order Asparagales; family Orchidaceae; genus Dendrobium; species Dendrobium officinale. The sequence goes on from CM033697.1 coordinate 2,437,406, forward strand.
TGCAAACATATCATTGGCTTCTTCTGGCCTACAAAATTAATTCTCCTTTCTTAAATGTGCACCTAACCATTCAATGTGCACCTAACAAATGCGATTGACAATATGGAACAAGCACCGATCAACCAAACTCAAATTCAACAGGAGAGACATAGATTTGGCACAAAGACTTTCTTATTGAAGAAGGATAGTGTGGGTGGCTAATTGGTGATAAAAAGTCAGGTATATTGTTATTGAGGTTGAGTTTGGTAAATAAACACTTGTCATCTTTTTATTTTATTGCATTGTCAAGGTTGCTAGGAGGAGTGAGGCACTTGTCTCAATTATAGTGATAGTAATGATTGCATAGTAGAAAGATATATTGGACATTATTGGAGATTGAAGAAATTAATGAAAATCAAGTTTTTCCGTAGATTTTTCTTTCTTGTTCCCTCGTGCTCTATATTTCCATCTAATCCTCTCTGCTGCAATGTCTTCTACTTGATTGGCTTGAGACATTTGAAGTCTTCTGCGTGCGGCTCTCGTGCATGCCTACCTGGGGGCCAACCGAGTGAAGAAAAGGATCAAGAGAGGAAACAAGCATAAACCAAAAGGGCTAGTGCCTATGAGAAACGTAAACTCAAATATGAAATTCCTCACATATGAAGGCGAAATATCTAAGTAGTATCTTATTTCTAATAAATCTACCTTCCAAAGAATTCCCCTGAAACTAGATCTAGTAAAACTCTCTCTGAATCAATGCACAAAGGCCAGGGTCCCAAAAATAAAAAATTTAAGCCCACAGATGCTAAGCATCAAAGCTCTTTACAATCATCTTCCCCCATCTCTCAAATCATATATTTTCCAAGCAACATGTAAAATGTTAGTCCAACAATGATAACAATGGAGGGATGGCCTCCCGCAACAACTTCGCCAGAACTTGCTATACACTTAGCGACATATGAAGCAACAAAGCCGGCGAATATATATGTGATATGCAATTCAATATAAATGATCTCATCCTCATCAAGCTTCAACCATAACATCATAACTCCCTCCGCTCAATATAATATTCTGAGCTCAACCAGCATTACTTTGGCCCTTTTAAAGTGCTAGAACAAATAGACGAGGTGATAGACAAACTAGAGTTGCCTTCTTACTCTCGAGTACAGAGGATTTTTGACACATTCTTCCTTATGCCCTTCGAACAGATTGCCAACCTCCTGATATAATATGACGCTAGGCTGAATTGCCCCATATTGAAACCATAATGAGTCCTGCAATCTTACAAAATATTTTTGGATACTTGGCCATCCACCGAGTACCTCAATAAATGGCAAGACTTATCAGAAATGAAGCTACATGGTTGCTAAAGATACAAATGCAAATGTCTACCCAAATCATGATCTTAAACTCTTAAAGTGAAGGCCGGACTGCCAACAAGGGAACTGATGCGAACCCAATAGAAAATGAGGAATAGGCACCGATCAAACAAACCCAAATTCAGTTGGAGAGGCATGCTTTAGCTTGACACAAGGATCTATCTTTTTGAAGAAGGATAGTGTGCTTGGGTATGGGTGACAATTTATCCAATGGTTTGTTGTTAAGGCTAAGTTTTGTTACATATTGACATTGTCATCTTTTTATTTGGCTGCATTGTTAAGGTTATTTGGAGGGCTGGACACTTGTCTCAGTTCTAGTGATAGTAATGATTGATTACACAGTAGAAGGATATACTATCTCTAATTGGAGATGGAATGAATCAATGAAAATCAAGTTCCTCCTCTCAGTTTTCCTTCTTCTTCTTCCTCAAGTTCTTCTATCTGGTTCTTTATCTCCATCTTACCCTCTATGCTTCAATTTCTTCTATCTGGTTGGTTGGAGACACCGTAGATAACACCCAGCATAAATACGATCTCACTCAAATTTCAGACTAAAAACAAAACATCCGGCAGTTTCTTGATTGGCGGGAACTAATGCGGACAAACAGCTAAACAAATTCCTCAATTTAATATACTTAATGGAATATATAAAGTATACTGAACTTCCTTCTGAGTCTTTAAAATTTTCAATATAATATCATTAGATAGATAAAACAAGACACGGGGTCGAATCTCACATTTTTCTCCTCGCAGATCTGCACTGCGTGGGCCAAGACCGCTTCAGTGATCCGCCGTTGATGCGCTTCAATAGCAGCGGTGAAAGCCGGAACCTCCACTTGGGCTTCATCAAAAAAAATGAACCCGAGAAAACAGAAAGCGGCGCTGATATCAGGTTAAAGAAGAAAAGAAAAGGGATCCGAAGAAGAGGAAAGAAGCGCGTTCATGGTTTCCTTACTTGGTCCGCCAAAGGGAATAGCGCCGGGGTTGAGACCGGCGGCGATGGAGGGTGGAGATTGGACATGGAGGATGACGAAGCCACCGGGCTTGATGGAGAGATCGCCGTCCACCGGTGACCGGAGACGAAGATTTCGCAGGGCCCATCGGAGAGCGTTCATACTCTCCTCGCTTACGTCGACGGCGACAACGACGCACCCGAGATTGCTCGTCGACATCGCCAGTAGACACAGAGATTTGAGAGAACGAGACCAAGAGGCATCAATTAATGGAGAAAAGTTGGATCAATCATTTTTTTTTTGTTATCAATCATGAAAGAAACAGTCTTTTTTTTTTTTTTTTTTTTTTTTTTTTTTTTTGAGAAAATTAAGTCACAAGCCGGTTTGCATAGATATGAAAAAAGTTTTAAAAAAAAAAAAAGAGATTATAACTAAAAAGGAAGAAATAGACAAGAGTGGAGCCATAGCCCAACAACAACAACAAGTCCTTATCCTGAGGTCATCTACATAAATATCTGACGTCGTTTCGAGGTCAATCAAAATGCGTCATGTCACTTCTTCGCTTGGTACCGCGGCTTGGTACTGCTCAGTACTACTCAGTATCGTGGCTCAGTACCGTTGGCGTAGCATATTCTAGTTAGTCTCCGGATGATATTATGCGTCCGGTCTCCGTACCAAATAATTTCTTCCTATTAAAAGTTAAATTCTCATCAAATCTAATAAAGAAATGTCCTTTCTAATATTTTCTAACATTATTTTTTTAGGTTTATCTCTACCTTCTTTAATATAAGTCAAATCTAATGTATCTATTTTTCTAATGAGATTATCGTAAGGCAACAGTTTTATGTGACCAAATCATCTAAAACAACTCTCTCTATTCTTGTCTTTCACTGGAGCTACTCCAACGTTTTCACGTATCTTACAAAGCTGAAAACCAAAAACAAGAACATAGAAGAAGAGAATCCAAAATTTTTGGACTCAGACAACAGCAAAAATATCTAAGGGATCAAAAATTATAATGTCAGCAGCACACCAGGTTGCCATAGGGATTCCCAGAGATGAAAACCCAAGTGACTGAAGAATATATTGTCAGCCGCACACCCGATAGAGAGAGGAGATTCTTAATTTTTGGACTAAAAAGTTACTTTAATAGCAGTAAGAAAGCCGTTCCAAACGAAGTCTGGGACAGCTTTCGTATTGTTTTCTAAAACGACTTTTTAGTATAAAACTTTCTAAATCATAAAATTTTAGTACTAGAATGCCGTTTTATAAAGTAAGAAAAAAAATTGTCCCAAACGAAACCTTAGCGTCCAGGTAATTCGAATTAATGACAGAGTAACAACTGAAAGGTTCGCGAATGTTTCCATTTAATAAGTTTGAGATGCATAAGCCTTCCAGATAACATGTTTCAGTGAAGAATACAGCAAGAGTGTTTGCCAAATTTTCTCTCATTTCTCTCCTTCCGGATATAGTAAATAAGAGCCGAAATAGCTAAATAAAAATAAAAACTTGCTGCAAGTTAGGCCTGAGATAAAAAGAAGAGAAGCAGGGGATGATGCTGCATAGCAGCTGACAAGAAGAATCACATTTTTAAGTAAAAGAAGCTAAACTTTTAAGAATTTAGGCGTCTTTTGGTGTATTTGTTGGAATTTAATCAAGAAACTTTGTAGTTAAGGGCGTTCATCCTACAGAAATTCTTGGATTGGTGACATACTATAAAGTTACACAAACAACATGATAAAACTGTGAGGCTCTTAGGCTAAAGTGGATAATATCTCAATAATTAAGAGTTTATGTTATTACAAATGGTATCAGAGCAATACACCAGCTGGAATATTAGAAATAAATGCCATACAAGACAAAAGTGTACGTCATGGGAGCCATCTCTTGAATCTTGTATGAGAGAAAGTACTACATGACAGGAGTCGCTAATTGAACTTGTGTGGGGTCATCTAGAATTACATCTGCCTGGTTGATGATTTTGGGTAAAGACACTGACGAGGACGCATTTACTTAAATGGTGGAGATTGTGAAACCCCTTAGTAAAATAAACTAAACTCTTAAATATTGATGCGGCTTTTTCCTGTTATTGTTGGAATTTCATTAAGATACTTTGCAATTGAGCATACTCAGCAGTTGATGGAGCATACTCATCCTAGAATAATTTTGAGATAAGTGATCTACTGTGAAGTAAATAACTAAATTATAACATATTTCATTTTTATAAAAAAATTTTAAATAAGAAAATATTCTAATTAAAATAATTTATTTAGAGTATATATAATATATATGATATTTATTTGATAATTATTCAGTTAAATGGCTATAATAATTAAAATATAATATTGTAAAAAAAATTTTTGACATTATATTTTAACAGTCATAACAAAAAAATAAGAATACTTAAACAAAATTATAATTTAATTCATAAAATAAAATTATTATATAGCTATAAAATGTTATGCATAATTTATAATTTATAAGTTGTGCATACTTAGGCTTCATGGAGCAAATTTTTTATTACTTTCTAAAGCAGTTTTTTAGTATAAAAATTTCTAATTCAAAAAATTTTTGCATTAAAAAATAAATTTATAAAATAGCATGAAAACCATCCCAAATAAAGCCTTGATATAAATCAAATACAATTATCATTTAAAAAAAATTATATCACAATAAAAATTGAATTTATTAAATTTTCTCTAAGATGAATATATGATTTGTATTATTTTTATCTTAAAATAAATTTAGATCATAATGTTTTAATTCAAATCTTTTCATTATTATTTTATCCATTTATTTTATATTGTATGATTATCTGAAATTTTCACATTAATATTGTAATTCCTGAAAGTCTTAATGTGAAAATTATTTATCTTCAATTTGTAGTTCAATTATTCATCACAATGGAATATTTGCAGGCCCAATATGATAAACTAGTTTTGGGCTGCCCAAGCGGGCCTCCAATAAATGGCCGTCCCACAGTTGATATGTTCGCTAATGTGCCTCTTAATTTTTAGCTTTAGCAGTAAAATTTGATTAATCACTATGAAAAGTTATTAAATTCCTTTTTTAAAATTGCTTTATTTGATTTGATCAAAATTTAAAACTTATTTTACCAAACAATATTGATTAAATAAGTATTTATATCCTAATTTGAATCTTAGATTTAGTTTGGGAGAATTTTCTTACTGCTTTACTTTTTATACCGCAATCATAATTTCTAATTGATTATATTTTGCTACTAATTTTAAATATTTAGTACTTAGAAATTGCTTTATATAATAATTTTAATAAATGTTACTTTATACAGTAGCTATATAAAATAGTAAGAAAGCTGTATGGAACGAAGCTTTAGGATCTGTTTGGGTGGCTGCAGCTTTTTATTAAGTTAGTTATAAAGTTGTTCTGAAGAGAATAACTTTTTTAAAAGCTGTTGTACCTAGCAATTTCCTTGTACAAAAATTTCTTATGAAATGTGAAAAAAATGATAGTCAAATAAAAATTGTAGTTGTGATGTAAAAATCAAAATAATTAAAAATGTTGTCCAAAACTAAGGTTTCGTTTGGGATGGCTTTCTTACTGATTCTTAAAGCACTTTCTAAAATTCTTGTACTAGAAAGCTGCTTTAAGAAATAGTAAAAAAGTCATCTTAAATAAAGCCTTCGACTTCAATTGGGACGATTTTTTCCTGCTTTTTAAAACAGTTTTTTAGTACAAAATTTAAAAATTTTAAACTAAAAAATTACTTTAAGAAGCAATAAAAAGCCGTCCAAAACAAAGCCTTAGTCTTAGTGATTATAATGACGAATAATATATCATGATTTGAAATCTTGAATGTAATAAATGAAAGTGGACTGACTAAAGCCAAGAAAGTTATACCATTTGATTTGTTTTGGTCAGAACTTTGATCGGATTTTATTATGATTTGTAACGAAATAATAAAAATTTCCACGGAACAGACCAAACGGTCAAAATTATTCAGTCTATTTGAGGCAGCTGCAAAATAGGTTAATTTTCCTATGTGATAAAATTGACGTACAATTAAATTTTTCATTTAATTATATCTGGATATTATCGTACGTATTTATATAAAAAATTTTAAGAACTTATTTTAATATGATTTAAAACTATAATGCACTCTCTTTATAACTTAATGAGCCGGACATTATTTGATTTTGGAGTCAATAAGATAGGGGGTGTCAAAATGGATCTAAATCGGTCAATCAGAATCTGATCCGATTTTGCAAATGTGTCAGGATTTTCAACTCGGGCCCGAACAACACAGATTATCGAGTTGACCCGACCCGACCCACAACCCATTTGTAAATCTAACAGCACAAGCTGTTTGATACCATGCTATGATTTATGGTGGAAATAGCTAGAATTTCCTTCTCTAAAAACCTATAAGTAGATTATACTTTCACACGTATAGGAAAGGAGGGTTGAAGACATAATAAATTTGCATCAACATATTTTCTACTTGTGAAGAATGATTTCTCGTATAATATCTTGCTCGCACCTAGGGGTGTCAATTTCGGGTCACGGGTCGGACCCGGAATTAACCCGGTTTCAAACGGGTCGACTCTAACCCGACCCGGTTACGTAAACGGGTCGGAAATGCGAACCCGGACCCGACCCGGCGGGTTGCCAGGTTGACCCGACCCGACCCGGGAAAGCTGGTCGAGCGGAGCGGTCGCGAAGCGAGGTCGGACGCGGAGCTGTCGCGCGAAGGTCGGGCAAGGAGCGAGCCGGCGGAGTTGTCGCGCGGGGGTCGGGCGCAGAGCAGGGGTCGGGCGAGGAGCACCGGAGTGGGGTCGCGCGGCGAAGTTGTGCGGAGCGTGGAGCGGTCGGGCGCGGAGCGCCAAAGCGGGGTCGCGCGACGGGCGTGCCGGCGTGGTCGCGGGCAGCAGGGGTCGTGCGGGGTCTGGACAGCGGGCAGGGTTGCGAGACAGCGTGTTTGCGGGTTGACCCGGCAACCCATCAGGTCAACCCGAACCCGACCCGTTTTTTCAAACGGGTCGATTTCTGAAACCCGAACCCAACCTGTTTTGAAATCGTGTCGGGTCCAACCCAGATTTTTCGGGTCGGGTTTTCGTGTCGTGTCAAATATTGACACCCATACTCGCACCAATCAAATCATTTCAAATTGATCAAATTCCGTTATTTTTTAGCTCACATGCAATGCTACGACAATAAATTCTATATAAATCTTCTAAAACGCAACATAAATTACAAAGAAATTATTATGTGTGGACATCGGATGGTCCGGAGATCAATCAGAACGTGCCACGTCACTCGATACCGAGCAGTGCCGAGCACTGATATCGAGCAAAAAACTGACATGACATGTTCTAATTGGTCTCTGGATGCTGTCTCCGCACAAAATAATTTTTCCAAATTATAAGATATATATATATATATAAAGTTGTCCCAATCAAACCTCTGTTGGTGATAAAAATTCAGGTTATTTGTTAAATTTTATTAGGGTTTAGTCAATTCTTTGCATTTGTCTCCATCGATCAATATGGAATGCTGATCGGTTAGATGTAGGAAAACATCATTTTCACGTATGAGAAAATTTCAATGGGCTTTGGAAATATTGCTCCACCAAATATTACAAAACGTCCCCTTCATTTCAGAAGAATAATCAATGAATCAGACAAATGCTACCTTAATTATTATAAGTTTATCACTTGCATGTGAAGGAACCTTTTATTTCAGGTATTAAATAATAATTATTATTTAAGACTTTATTTTATATAATTTTTTTATTGTTTTGCTTCTCAATTCAATTATAGTTGTTATTTTTTGGCTACTATTTTTGTGTTGGCTTCAAAAAAAAAAAAAAAAACTAAATTAAAAAGTTGCATTTTAATACAATATTTGAATAATTTTGATTTCCTCACAACACCTTTATAATCATATTTTTAATAATTTGTAGCTCAAATGAGAGAAATTATTCTGTGTGGATTCCAGACATAACTCTGCATTCAGACTCCAATTAACTGAACATCACACGGATTTTGTTTTTATTTATGCACACCTTGTGTATAAATTATACACCTAGTATATAAGTGAAAAAAATTATGTGTCATCATTTAATTAGAGTCCAAACGTAGAGCTATGTTTGGACTCTGCAGAGAATAATTTCTCCCCAAATGAATCATAATGTTTCATTTATTTAAAAAAATAATATGGTCTTGAAAAATAACTTTTTTATCTTTTTTTTTTTTAATTTTTGCCTTTTTAAAACATATTTTTTAAGAAATATTTGTTAAAACTATGACTGAGAAATAACCTTTTAAAAGTAAAAGCAACAAATCTTAAGCTACCACAAATAAAATTTAAAATATTCTCAGAAAAATTATTATTTTCAAAACTATCAAATGTGGTAATTAATTAAATTTTAATATTATATTAATATTGAGATAAATTTAATAATTATTTAGATTTTCTTAATAATCAAAACTTAATTTGAGATCCTCACTCAAAGTTTTTACTTAAATTGCTGAATTCTTACTGCCAAAGCTTGATCAAACTTGTCATTCACTCTTTGGTTTTTTTTTTTTTTTTTTTTTTTAGGGTTTAGGGTAAAGACATTTGTGACCAATGACTTAAGTATATTTGTATGTGGGCATACCTATTACCTAATTCATTTGAGATTATTTTTTGTTTTGCTTCACCTAAATAAGTTTGATTTTGATTTGGACCATATCAATAATTCAAAATTAACTTATCTAATTATAATGAGATAACTATTTTTCATTCCAATTAAAGCTTCGTTTGAGACAGCTTTTTTGTTGCTTGCTAAACCAACTTTCTTGTAGTTGTAGAAGTAGTTGTAAGAACCGATTAACTAATCAAGTTCCGATCGGATCATTAACCGACTTGCTTATGATGAAAGAGTGAGGTTAATTCAAATTTTAGAAGTAGTTGTAAGAACCGATTAAAAAAGAGTAATTCGAGGAGAAATAAGAGCAAATTAAAAGTTATGATTGCGAGCTGACTAGTTGAGTCAGTGGTGACTCATATTTGACTCATTAACTCACCAAATTTATCTAATCGAGTCCTAACCCAACTCAGAGAATAGACTTCGATTCAATCACACCATTAGCTAGCTTATGGTGAAAGTAATACAATGGTTACTAAAATTCAAGCCAAATTGAACTCAGGCAAGTTAGCTTAAAAAGGTCAATAAAGGAATTTTGGATGTTTCAGCAATCAAATAATATATTGAAAAAAATTAGTTGGAAAGTGTAACTTCCAACCACAGTTGCTAATATATTATAGCCTTAATAAATCAGCTGTTCAATTATTTAAAAAATAATATATTTATGATATTGTCATAAGTTCCAAACAAATTTCTTTTCATATAATAATTTTATAATCATCTTTATAAAATATTATAATCATTCAAAAACATCACAAACGCTACTGATTTTTTTTTTTTTTTGCTTTCTAAAACGATTTTTTATTACAAAAATTTCTAATTCATAAAATTTTTGTACTAAAAAATTACTTCATGAAGCAGTAAGAAAGCCGTCCAAAATAAAACCTAAGTCTTTGTTTGTGAAGATTCTCTTACTGTTTTTTTAAGTCATTTTTTAATTAAAAATTTAAAAAATTTTAAATAAAAAATTGCTTTAAGAAATTATAAAAAAAAAGTTCAAAACGAAGCCTATAGTTTGAAGTCGGAACCATTAAAGCTTAGGCTTCATTTGAGACGGCTTTTTTATTGCTTTTGAAAACGGAGTTTTAGTACAAAAATTAAAAAATTTGTACTATAACTCCGTTTTAAAAAGCAATAAAAAAACCGTCCCAAACAAAGCCTTAGTTTATTTTAGAAAATATCATTTGAACATTTTAATACAGAAATATATTTTATATAGTTTCAACATTGGAATTATCTTTTTATAATTGTATGGCAGAAATGGGCTGCAAACCGTGCGTGCCAGTCTTCACTAAACATCATTGATTAGCTCAGCAAAAGAATTTAATTAAAGGGGTTCAGTTCTCCTCAGATAGATCTCTTTTTCCCATTTCTTCAAAGTCTTTTGATGGCTTACGTTGCCGTCTCTATTAAGCACGCTGCTTATTTATACTATTATCTTATTAATTCTTCAAAAGAATAAAATACAATTAGGACAGTTTTTTTTTTATGCTTCTTCAAATAATTTTTTTAAGTATAAAATTTTAATTTTATACTATAAAATTGATTTAAGAAACCGTAAAAAAGTTATTTCTTAAATAATTTTTTATTATAAAAAAGTTTGAACTTAAAGTTGTTTTATAACTCAATAAGAAAAGATTTTTATTTGGGACGGCTTTTTACTGCTTCTTAAAATAGCTTTTTGGTATAAAAGTTAAAGTTTTTAATTAGAAAATTGCATTGAGTAACAGTAAGAAAGATGCGGTTTCGTTGGCGACAGCTTTCTAACTGCATTATAAAGCAATTTTCTAGTACAAAAATTTCTCGTTTATAAAATTTATGTACTAGAAAACAGTTTTAAAAAGCAGCAAGAAAGTTGTCCAAGATTAAGCCTAATTTTATTAAAGTGAGTAGGAAAAATAATTACAATTATTCAACATTAATATTTATTGTCTGTTACAATGTTATTAAATTAAGCATAATGAATATTCTCATATATTTTATGGTTTATTATTAAACCTTAAATCTATTTAAAACTCTCATTTGGTTAAAAAAATATAATATTCAAATTAATGATTTTTTATTATGAACACAATTAAGAGGGCTTAATGACAACGTCCTAATCTTAAACCTACAATTAAACTGTTAATCACAATTTTTAAGCTCATTTAATTGTTTTAATTTCTTAAAGACAGCCAAATCAGTTCCATGCGAGAGTCAAATAGTGTATAAAAACATCTGCCAGGAGGCTTCCAAGACGTCTCCGTGGTGGGAACAATTATTACGTCCGGATACCGGACGTAGCTCTACATCCGGATGTCAATAACATATCACCACGTGCTCTTACTCTATACCGTGCGGCGCGACGACCTAATCCGAACCGGAACCAGGTATTGCTATGTTAGGATATTGTTCGGTATTGCTAGGTATTGCTTGACAATAACTAGAAATATCGCTCTGTCAAAATCAATATCTAGCAATACCGAGCAATACCTAGCAATACCGATCAATAACTAGCAATATCCCCAATATTGCTAGGTATTGCTAATTATTGGCTTTGACATAATGATATTTCTCATTATTGTCTAGCAATATCGAGCAATGCCTCGGTTTGCACAAATCAGTCAATACATAGCAATCCCAAGTCCGGTCCGAGTCGGGTCGTCGGGCTGCGCGGTAAAGAGTAAGAGCACGTGACACAATTTTACTGGCATTCGAAAGTATAAATACTTCAGGACATCGGACATAATAAAAATTCCCACGGTGGGGTCCATTTTCGTGGAATTAACACGTCGACCTGACTCGGCAAATTTCGAATCGTCGCCGTTGATGACCGTGATGCGCAATTGACGGTGAGATGACGTGAGAGGTAAGTGGGCCCCGCCGGGAAATTGTTCGTAGGAGTCACGTCACCGCCTTTTACACAGCCGCGGAGAAGCGGAACTCGACTCTGCCATCGGAATCTATTGGCTTGCGACGGATTCACGCCTCTCTAGAAAATCGTTCTGGGGACGGTGGAGAAATTCTTACCCCTACGAGCACGTGGGTCACCACCTATGATGATCCGCCGGAATATTATAAAGATTGTTTTTTTTATTTGATGAGTAAATCTTAAAATATATCCTAAATTTTTAAATGAGTTCATCTTAATTTGTAAAATTTCAAATATTTAATCATTAATTTTGAAATAATAAAAACATTGGCAAGAAGATAAGTATGTCTTCTACCCTCAAACAAGCTGTAGCTTTCCAGTATGTATATTAACACATCTACGCGCGAGGCATTTGCGCTATCGTAATGAAATTTAAAATATTTTAGGGGCTTTTGGTTTGAAGTAAAATGGTCAGAAGTATTGCTAAATATAGGGAATTTTGGAATATTGTTCTTTGGTTTGTTTGATGCTTTTGAAATTTATCCCCTAATTCAATTATGTGTATTTGCAACTTATTATATTTGGGTGATTTTAGAATACATTATAAATTCATCTTTATTGTCATCGCCCGTGTCGTTGCCGACCCCACCGCTGCTTGTTGACAGCCACCCACCGCCTCCAATCATAGCTGCCGCCAACCACTAGCCATAACCCCACATTTGATCGCGGCCCTCCGCCATGCCGTCAATTACTGTCTGTTGACAGCCACCTACTACCATAGATAGCCCATCACTGTCGTCGACGACCACCACCACTATCAGCAACTAATATCACAACTTTGCAGTTTACACTTTATTCATTTTACTTCAAGTAAAAAAATAATAATTATTATAACTTACATTTATGTTATACTCATCTAAATAAATTTAAAATATTTAAATACATTATATTCCTTTGACTCAAAATTTGCTTTTTGAGCTAACCAAACAACCCCATAATAAATTGATTGTATATTCGGTTCGAGTAATTTAAAACTCTTGGAGCTTTTAGGTCTGAAAAAATAGTAAATAAATATGATTGAAAGTATAAGTTATTCTTATTTAAAAATGCCTAATGGTTCATTACTTCGGTATTTCGAATATTTAGTTATTTTATTTAAAAAATATAATAATTCATATTTAAATTTATGAGTAATCCTAAAAATTACCAACACATTTAATAAATATTTTAAAACAAAAAATAAGAGTATAACTCATCAAAACTCACATGAGAAATTTTTTATTTTTATTAAAAAAATTCCAAATGCTAGATTATATATATATATAAGCAATCCTCATTAAAAAAATGAAAATAAGTAATTCCATTCATGCAAATATTTTTTTTATTTTTTTATGTTGTCACTGACCTCTGACTTATTCTTAGATAAATATGTTTTACATATGTTTTGAATAATAACTCTTTTATTTCCTATTTATAGGTATAATGTAATCTATCTAAAAATAAAAGAAAATGATCTGTGTATGTCTCATAGTTGTGGTACATTTCCAAATGGCCGCATGTTGTTAATCATTTATTAATTAATTAATCTTTTATATTATCATTAATAAATTAATGTTACCTTGTTGCCTATAGTGATATTTGGATTACAACAAATTATTTATCACTATTCTAAGATTTTATTTGGGATAAATTTCTTACTGTTTTTAGAGTTGCTTTTAGTACAAAAATTTCTTGATAATTTTTTTTTATTTTAAAAAATTGATTTAGAAGATAGTTAGAAAGTTGTCCCAAACGAAGCTGAAATCTTTAGACACAATTCATAATAGCCTTCCAAATTTGTGTATAAAGATACTTTTATTTATATAAAAATAACTGATACGTCATCACAAAATTAGCTTGATCGGGCACGAATCTCGAGGCAAAAGCTAGTTGGAAACTTCAAAAATTAATTTTGGGAGCACCCGAACTCCGATTTCAGCGAGCTTATTGTCAAACTGAGCGTCTTGGAAATACGAATCCAACGACACCAAATTCGACCCAATCCGAGCCCAAATGGGCCCAAATCATGAACCCGAAGCGCTGTTGGAAGGTTCAAACCACAATTCGAGTTACCAAACGGACTCCGATTTTGACGAGCTTATACTCAAATCGAATGGCTCGACGAGAAGAATCCAACGAGCCAAAGATCACCGAATTCCGACATCATTAAAGCATTCAAATGTCTAACAAACGGTGCATGATCGAAGGGTTCACTATCGGCCATCCATTCAGACCACTCCCTATTCGCCCTAGATCTCACACCTATTTACGGGTCATGCCACTCCAGAAAATCTATAAATAGAGCCCTCATTCATCACAATGGGGGAGATCCAGGCAAGAGAGAGGAGAAGAGAAGAGAAGGAAGAAGAGGAGGGAGCTCCTCTACGACGACCGCCGGACCACCGCAAGAGTCTCGCCGGGCCACCACCGGACCACCACAGGAGTCTCGCCGGACCACCGCAGGGACCTCGCCGGACCACCACCGAAGCCTCGCCGGAGTTTCGTTGCACCACTGCGGAAGACCCGACGTCCTGCTAAAGACCGGACGTCCTGCCTAAGGCCCGACGTTCTGCCTAAGGCCCGACGTCCTGCTGAAGACCCGACGTCCTGCTTAAGGCCCGACGTCCTGCTGAAGACCCGACGTCCTGTTGAAGACCCGACGTCCCGCTTAAGGCCCGACGTCCTGCTGAAGACCCGACGCCCTGCTGAAGACCCGACGTCCTGCCTAAGGCCCGACGTCCCGCTTAAGGCCCGACGTCCTACTGAAGACCCGACGCCCTGCTGAAGACCCGACGTCCCGCCTAAGGCCCGACGTCCTGCTAAAGACCCGACGCCCTGCTGAAGACCCGACGTCCTGCTTAAGGCCCGACGTCCTGCTGAAGACCCGACGTCCTGCTGAAGACCCGACGTCTTGCCTAAGGCCCGACGTCCTGCTGAAGACCCGACGTCCTGCTGAAGACCCGACGTCACTCAAGGCCCAATATTCAGACCCCACGCTCAGCTCACGCCCGGACTATCGACATCCGATCTTCCAAGTGATACTGGGTCTAACACCCGACTCCTTTTTGATAGTAACCAGTTGTAATCTGAACACCCCTGGAGGTGATTCAACCATTTGTAACCGACTCAAAGTTTTAGTGGAATCATTTTTAATTGGGCTAGGCCCCGTGGTTTTTTCCCTTTTCAAGGGTTTTCCACGTCAAAAATCTTGTGTTCTCTGTTTGTGAGCTAGTTATCCGTTCAACGCTAAGACACAGAATTAAACCTCTATCGCCGCGTATTTTCTAGCCCGCAACAGTTTGGCGCCGTCTGTGGGAAACTTCTATCCCACAAATTTTAAGTATTGCTACGATGGTTAACAGACGTAGCAGTCGTATCGTTGGAGCCTCCCGCTCCAACTCCCACCAATCCAGAAATCAGTCCTTGAATCAGGGACGACAGGCATCTGCCTCTTTCCACCCCGGTGGACGGAACCTTGCCGGAGAAGGAACTTCAGGACCATCCTTAGAAGAGCGTATCAGAAAGATGGAAGAATCTCAGAATGAGATCCTTCAACTCTTAAGGGAGACTCGAGGACCAGCACTAGTACCTCAAGAAGATATTCTCCTCCCTCGAGACCAGCCGGGATTCGAAGACGCTCTTCATGTTGAAGTCCCTCTTCCTCCGCCTAGAGTACGCCCTCCAATACGTCCAGAGAACGAGCTTGCTGACACAGCAAGCTCTACCCATCCTTCACACACGGGCCACCGGCAGCATATGCCCCCAGACGTCCCAGAGGACTTGGACCAACAGCAAGTCACGGAACTCCCCCGTAATACTCTACGACATGAGTTGCGGAGGCTAGTCCGAGAGGAGTTCCCCACAGGGGGTAGAAGATAGTCCCTTCACCAACGGGACATTCAAGGATCATCGCCTTTTACCGAAGCTGTTCTCCGATACCCCGTTCCGACAAGATTCAAACTCCCAAATATTGATCCTTATAATGGGACTTCAGACCCCTACGTGCATATCGACCACTATCGCACTATTATGCATATCCAACAGGCCCCATACGCTTTGCTCTGTCAAGTTTTTCCTGCCACCCTTAAAGGGCAAGCCCGGACATGGTTCTACTCACTGCCCCCCCCCCCCCCCCGGTCCATTCCACTATTCGTCAAACTGGCCAAATTGTTTGTCGAACAATTTGTCGCCAATCGAAGGATGATTAAAGACTCCTCCCATCTTTCCGGGATACGTCAGAACGAGGGTGAATCTCTTAAAGAGTATTTTCAAAGGTTTTCTACGGAAGCCCGACAAATTCCAGGGGTAGATCCCGAATTGCTGAGAGGTGTATTCCTTGGAGGGCTTCGCCCGGGTCCTTTCTACTCGGCACTTATGCGAGAAACAGTTCATTCATATGCGGATCTAATCCACCGAGTAGAGGCCCAAATCACTGCTGATGAAGCCATCAATGCTCACAGGAAGCAATTCGAGCAGATAACCGGGAAGCGTAAAAACCCCTCAGGAACGGAGAATCCCCCATCACAAAGGAAGAAGCAAGGAAGCTACAATCTTCCTCCTCGGCCCTCACAGTCGCGACGAGAGTCTCGCCAGGAAAAGGAATACACACCGCTCAATACATCCCAAGCGAATGTATTGATGTCTATCCGAGATCAGGAGAACGTAAAGTGGCCACACCCTTTAAAGCCCAACGTCGGAAATCAAGAGCAATATTGCCACTTCCATCGTAGCCGTGGGCACACTACTGAAGCGTGTAGGCAGCTCAAAGAAGAAATTGAGAGATTGATTCGACAAGGATATCTCTGGCAGTTCATCAAGAACCCAACAGCCCTAGAAGAAGCTGTTCCAACCGGGGGCAAAATCAACAACAAAAACAGTCGACAAACAATCGCCAAATGGTGGGCGAAATTGTAACTATTGCTGGGGGTCCTTCAACGCCTTGTCAGGTTCTGATTGCAGAGAACATAGAACCACCCACAAAGAAACTTCATGCTGATCACTCCATCACCTTCAAGGAGTCCAACCTAGAGGGCATAAAAACTCCTCATCAAGATCCGCTGGTGATTAGCGCAGGGATCGGTGACCCATGCTACAACGTCAAAAGAATCTTAGTCGACAACGGGAGCTCAGTAGATATTTTGTTCTACTCAACTTTTCTTAGTATGGGCCTGTCTAGAGAGAAACTCCTACCTGCGGTTGGTCCGTTATACGGATTTGACAACCGACCCGTAAGGGTGGAAGGAACTATCAGTCTCCCAGTCATACTTGGAGAATTTCCCCATCAAGTTGAGCACCCTATTCAATTTATTGTAGTAAAATCCAAATCCGCCTACAATGCAATCTTTGGAAGGCCACTCCAAACAATCTTTGGGGCAATTGCTTCAATTCCCCACTTAAAGTTAAAGTTTCCTACCCCGTCAGGGATCGGGACCATATGTGGTGATCAACAAGTAGCACAATCATGCTATCTTAGACAGGCCCAACCACGCTCATCAGTCACTTTGAGCATCGAAGACTTTGATCTTTGGAATGAAGATACCCCTCAAAGGGCCTCCCCTGTAGAAGATCTTACTTGTATCTCTCTGTCGGAAGAGCACCCTTCACGAACGGTACAGATCGGATCACTCCTTTCGGATGAAGAGAAGAAGGAGTATGTGGACTTCCTACGTACAAACCAAGATTTGTTTGTGTGGAGCCCAGCGGATATGCCAGGAATCAACCCTGAAGTAATTAAGCACTCCCTCAAGATCAATCCAACACTCAAGCCAGTGATCCAAAAGAAAAGAAATTTTGCGCCTGATCGTCAACGAGCAATTGATCAAGAGGTTGATAAGCTTTTAAACGCAAGATTCATAAGGGAAGTACACCATCCCACTTGGTTAGCCAACATCGTGATGGTTCGAAAGGCAAGTGGAGATTGGAGAATGTGTGTGGACTATACTGATCTCAACAAAGCTTTCCCCAAAGACAGTTTCCCGCTCCCTCGAATTGATTAATTAGTTGACGCCACAGCCGGACATCAGATGTTAAGCTTTATGGATGCCTACTCCGGATACAATCAAATACAGATGGACCCTGCCGATGAGGAGGCAACATCCTTCCAAACGAATAAGGGATTATATTGCTACCTAGTAATGCCGTTTGGACTCAAAAATGCGGGGGCAACATACCAACGGCTAATGAATAAGGTTTTTAAGAACCTTATTGGGCGTACCATGGAAGTCTATGTGGACGACATGCTAGTGAAGAGCCTTGAGAAATCCCAACATATATCAGACTTGGAAGAATCTGCCTCCTTCGATCTTATAACATGCGCCTCAACCCCTCCAAACGTGCATTTGGAGTTGCCTCAGGGAAATTTTTGGGATTCATGGTTACCCATCAAGGGATTGAGGCCAACCCGAAAAAGATCAAGGCCCTAAGGGACATGCTACCCCCACGAAATATCAAAGAAGTTCAGAGATTGAACTGAAGGATTGCAGCACTTTCTCGATTCCTGGCTCGATCTGGAGACAAATATTTGCCTTTCTTCAAGGTCCTCAGAGGTGCTCATAGCTCAGGATTTCAGTGGACCGATAAACGCCAAGAGGCTTTCGAGCAACTCCGAACTTATTTGGCCTCACTGCCGCTACTCTCGAAGCCAGTTCCAGGGGAAATTTTGTATTTGTATATGGCCGTCTCCTCCCAAGCTATAAGTACGGTTTTGGTTCGGGTAGAGGATGCGATTCAGCGCCCCGTCTATTACATTAGTAAGGTACTTTCGGAAACTGAGACACGCTACCCATTGGCAGATAAAACGGCCTTAACATTAGTCTTCTCAGCAAGAAAGTTACGACCTTATTTCCAAGCACATGCGATCAGGGTTTACACCAACCTACCGTTGAAAAGTATTCTCCAAAAACCCGAGGCATCTGGAAGATTGATCAAATGGTCGGTAGAGCTCGGGGAGTTCGATATACAGTTCCTACCCAGACCTGACATCAAATCGCAAGTGCTTGCGGATTTTGTGGTCGAATGCACTGGTCATACCTCTAGTGAATCACTTGACGTGTCTCCTTCCTCCTCCTGCTGGACATTATATGTCGACGGAGCTTCTAGGAGTTCTGGTGCTGGCGCTCGAATCTTATTAATCTCTCCGCAGAAAGTTACACTCGAATACGGGCTTAGATTGAAATTCCCGGCAACAAATAACACGGCTGAATACGAAGCTCTAATCGCCGGATTAAGGTTGGCAATTGATTGCGAAGTACAGGACTTGGTGATTCACACAGATTCCCAACTAGTCGCTTCTCAGGTGGGAGGGGAGTTCGATGCCCACCATCCATCATTAGCCCAGTATTGTCAGGTAGTTAAGACCTTGTTGGCCAAAATAACAATGCATCAAGTTGTCCACATCCTTCGAGAGCAGAACGCGAGGGCAGACTCTCTCTCCAAGCTAGCCACTTCTACGACGGGAGATATTTTCGCAAGAAAATATATTGAAGAGATTCACTTTCCGAGCATTCAAGGTCCATGGATAATTCAATCAATAGACGAATTAAAAGAAGCTTCCTGGATAGATCCCATCCTCACTTTTCTACAAGAGGGCATTCTTCCAGAAGACTCAACGGTGGCAGTACGACTTCGGAGGCAGGCGTCAAACTTCACCGTTATTAATAGAGAATTATACAAGCGATCTTTCACAAGGCCATACCTCAAATGTCTTCCTCCTTCAGAGGCGAACTATGCACTTCGGGAAGTACATTCAGGCATTTGTGGGGAACATCTGGGCGGAAGGGCGCTAGCCCAAAAGGTCCTAAGACAAGGATTTTACTGGCCAACGATAAAGCAGGATGCATCAGAGATCGTACGAAAATGTAACAACTGCCAGTTGCATGCCAACCTCACTCATCTACCTGCCGTAGAGATCTCGACATTACAAAGTCCCTGGCCTTTTGCCCAGTGGGGGATTGACATAATGAGACCCTTTCCCATGGCCACAGGACAGCGGAAGTTCATCATCTTGGCTGTGGACTATTTCACCAAATGGGTAGAAGCAGAACCTCTAGCAAAAATCACTGAAGCAAATGCCAAACAGTTTTTATGGAAGAACATAATATGTCGCTTTGGCATTCCCGCAAAAGTGATCACTGATAACGGAACACAGTTCACTGGGAAGGTCTTCACCACATTCTGTAAAGATCTCCACATCCAACTAGTACACACGGCTGTGGCCCATCCTCAGACTAATGGACAAACAGAGGTCACCAATCGAACCATTCTGAGAGGATTGAAAACACGGCTAGATAAGGCTGGGGGGCAATGGGCTGACGAGCTTCCAAACGTCCTCTGGGCTTATCGCACCACAACAAGGACCCCAACTGGAGAAACGCCATATAATCTCTGCTTTGGCACAGAGGCAGTCATTCCCTGTCGACGTTGGAGCCCCCAGCCATAGAGTACAAACTTTTGACTTCAATGTCAACGATGAAAAATTAAGACACAACCTAGACCTCCTTCTAGAAGCAAGGGATGAAGCAATGCTTAAGGTTGCTGCCTACCACCAGAGAGTTGCCCGTCACTACAACCGAAGGATGAAGCCGCGATATATATCGGTAGGAGATCTGGTCTTACGCAGCATCGAGGCGGCAGGCAAAGGCCCTCAACGAAATAAACTTTCCCCCCTATGTGAAGGTCCATACCTAGTAGCAGCCATGATAAAGCCCGAAACTTTCAAGTTGAAGGACGCTGAGGGAAAGATGCTTCCTCGGACTTGGAACATAGACAATCTCCGCAAATACTATCAGTAAAGCGTGATAGTGTCAATTAGTATTGTATGCCTTACTTTCAGTACTGTGTGTGTGTTTTAATTTTCAGTGTTTGTTTGTGATGTTTGTAGTCTCTCCCTCCCTTAAGCTATTTTTGGGAGCTATGTTATTTGTTTAAACGCATTAAAGACTTTGTTTCTGCGTTTTCCTTGAGAAAAATTGTTTTCAATATCTTTGATCTGAGTAACACATAATTATAGCTCAGTCATTAGATGATCAATCCCAGGGGGATTCGATCCGACCTCTTCCACACAGGTTAAAGTCATCGAGCAGAGCTCTGACACACAACCTTGGTTAGGTCTTACATCCTTGGTGGATTCTCCCGACCTCTTCCATACAGGTTAACGTCATCAAGCAGAGCTCTGACACACAACCTCGGTTAGGTCTTACATCCTTGGTGGATTCTCTCGACCTCTTCCACACAGGTTAACGTCTTCGAGCAGAGCTCTGACACATAACCTCGGTTAGGTCTTACATCCTTGGTGGATTCTCTCGACCTCTTCCACACAGGTTATCGTCATCGAGCAAGGCTCTGACATACAACCTCGGATAGGTCCTATGCCCTTAGTAGGTTTTTTTTTTTAATCTCTTTCGTACAGGTTGGCGTCGCCATAACTTTGAATTAATCACGCATCAATGGAGGATCCTTCTGAGCTTCTGTATACAAGTTGGAAGAAAAATAACTTAAGCAAATATGAATAAAATTCACTCAAGATGAATAAATACACTAGAATATATAAGTCATAAGAAAACAGATCAACAATCCACTAAGCCAAAACAGACATCACACAACAGTACAAACCTCAGGTACATCACAATCGCTAAAAAAAAAAGAAAAAGAAAAAAGAAATTATTTTTTTTTAACCGCCTCAGCCAAACCGCGCGCCGCGCCTGTTCGCGAGGCAGCTCGCCGGTGCCGCCGCCGCCGGCGCGGCGGCGGCCGGTTCGGCCGCCAACGCATGTCCGGGCCCGATTTTCGGCCCGGATGGTCCCTGGACAAGTTTTTCGATGTTTCGGACTCGATTTCGACACTTTCGGAGCTCAACGGGGCCACTATGATCAAGTTTGAGCAAGCCATTAATTTTCGAAACGCTTTTTTGGCGTTTCGGCCAATGCAAATTGTTGACACTTATATTTTCGGACTCCTAGAGCTTTGATGTCCGAAAATAGGGGGGCAACTGATACGTCATCACAAAATACTGATACGTCATCACAAAATTAGCTTGATCGGGCACGAATCTCGAGGCAAAAGCTAGTTGGAAACTTCAAAAATTAATTTTGGGAGCACCCGAACTCCGATTTCAGCGAGCTTATTGTCAAACTGAGCGTCTTGGAAATACGAATCCAACGACACCAAATTCAACCCAATCCGAGCCCAAATGGGCCCAAATCATGAACCCGAAGCGCTGTTGGAAGGTTCAAACCACAATTCGAGTTACCAAACGGACTCCGATTTTGACGAGCTTATACTCAAATCGAACGGCTCGACGAGAAGAATCCAACGAGCCAAAGATCACCGAATTCCGACATCATTAAGGCATTCAAATGTCTAATAAACGGTGCATGATCGAAGGGTTCACTATCGGCCATCCATTCAGACCACTCCCTATTCGCCCTTGATCTCACACCTATTTACGGGTCATGCCACTCCAGAAAATCTATAAATAGAGCCCTCATTCATCACAATGGGGGAGATCCAGGCAAGAGAGAGGAGAAGAGAAGAGAAGGAAGAAGAGGAGGGAGCTCCTCTACGACGACCGCTGGACCACCACCGGACCACCGCAGGAGTCTCGCCGGACCACCGCAGGGACCTCGTCGGACCACCACCGAAGCCTCGCCAGAGTTTCGTTGCACCACTGCGGAAGACCCGACGTCCTGCTGAAGACCGGACGTCCTGCCTAAGGCCCGACGTTCTGCCTAAGGCCCGATGTCCTGCTGAAGACCCGACGTCCTGCTTAAGGCCCGACGTCCTGCTGAAGACCCGACGTCCTGCTGAAGACCCGACGTCCTGCTTAAGGCCCGACGTCCTGCTGAAGACCCGACGTTCTGCTGAAGACTCGACGTCTCGCTTAAGGCCCGACGTCCTGCTGAAGACCCGACGCCCTGCTGAAGACCCGACGTCCTGCCTAAGGCCCGACGTCCCGCTTAAGGCCCGACGTCCTGCTGAAGACCCGACGCCCTGCTGAAGACCCGACGTCCTGCCTAAGGCCTGACGTCCTGCTGAAGACCCGACGTCCTGCTTAAGGCCCGACATCCAGCTGAAGACCCGACGTCGTGCTGAAGACCCGACGTCCTGCCTAAGGCCCGACGTCCTGCTGAAGACCCGACGTCCTGCTGAAGACCCGACGTCACTCAAGGCCCAATATTCAGACCCCACGCTCAGCTCACGCCCGGACTATCGACATCCGATCTTCCAAGTGATACTGGGTCTAACACCCGACTCCTTTTTGATAGTAACCAGTTGTAATCTGAACACCCCTGGAGGTGATTCAACCATTTGTAACCGACTCAAAGTTCTAGTGGAATCATTTTTAATTGGGCTAGGCCCCGTGGTTTTTTCCCTTTTCAAGGGTTTTCCACGTTAAAAATCTTGTGTTCTCTATTTGTGAGCTAGTTATCCGTTCAACGCTAAGACACAGAATTAAACCTCTATCGCCGCGTATTTTCTAGCCCGCAACAATAATAATAATAGTTTATTTATAAAACTAAGAATTAACATTAAAATATAAAAATGAATTATTGAAATTGATAATATTGTAGTGATATTCTTATTTCCAAGTCACTTATTAACACTTACAATATTACTAAATTTAAATTGTTTATAATTCTTAATTTAATTTACATTTGTTCTTTATATATAAATAAACATGCATGAATCATCTATTCAAATCATTTCTATAATTGTTGTTTCATGCATTCAAAATCCCTAAGAATTCATATATTGGTCTAATGAATGGTAGTTTAGAATTGTACGACTTGGGAGTATGGTGTATTCTTAGAACAATATAGGACATTGACTATAATATGATGAGATTAGAGTTATATTTGTGTATGGTTACTGACATCTGCTTTATAGGAAACCGTAGAGTAACAAACATTAGAAACATAAAGAAATTAGGGTTTGACACTCTTTTATGTATGCTTCTATTACTTTACACTAGTTTCACTACTTCACATAAATTATCCTTTGATATGTTCACATTACCTGGGTTAGTGACTATGTAAATGAGTAAGGCCATACGTTTACTCGCCACTTATATAGGTTAGGCCCATTTAAAAAATAGAATACAAATAGTCAACCATTTCAATAGGAGCAGTGATTAAGTGCACGACTCATCACGCTAGACATATATAGATGACATAAACATATAATTTGTTAGCATTTAACCTTATTGGCGCCAATCATTTCATGCCTCTTTTGAGTTTGTATATAATATAAGAATCATATACTATATGATAGATAATTTTGACATAAGATCTACACACAAAGGCATCGATCATCTTCATCTAGTCAGTTTAAGATGAATTTATCTCATCTTCATTTAGGAATGACTTGCCTTATACTTTCTCATGCGAATAGGTAAATTAGATGACATTCCTTGCCCAATTATGATATAAGTTCAAACTTCTAACTTCACTATTAGATTAATGTAGTTGGTCATTCTTTGTTACATGTGACCTAGTTTTTTAAGTTCAATTTTGTCATCTCCTTTGCCATATTGAGGGGTTGTCTGGGCTTGCTTGATCTCATACGACCAAGCTTAATTCCCATCCTATCTATCATTCCATTCCATTCAGTGTGTCTTCTTTACTATATTTAAAAATAATTCGACTTTTTTGGTCACATACATCTAAGTTATAAGTCTCATTTTGGCATATCCTTTAATACATTGAAGAAATGTCCAAGCTTATTTGATCTCACACGATTGAGCTTCAAGTCCTACTTATTAAATGTCACGCACTCATGCTGTGAGACCTCGTTCCCTTACTGTTCATCTCTGATTTGGATTTTTCTCTCAGGATCGTCCAGGACGATTTTGGATCGTCCAGGCTGATCGGTACTGTAGAAAATATCGTCCTGAACATAGTTTTGGGAACCGTCCCGGACGATCGGGACGATCGATTTTTGGTCTGATCGTCCCGGGACGATCTGGCGATCGGCCGGGCCGATCCGACTAATGATATAAGAAAATCAGGTCGTTTTGATGAGAGAGAAAATATTTTATAAATCAAAATATCTGATTTTAGAGAGAGAAAGAGAAGGGAAAAAGAGGAGAAATATGGTTTTGGAGGCCGCGGAGCGCTTTTCGTCCGACGCTGCTGTTGGGAAAAGTGAAGATCTCGTGGTAAGGACTCCGAACCCTATTTCTGTTTTCAAAGATATTGTGTTTTGACCGAGTTATGATTGATTTTGTGTTTTCGTAGTCTACTTTTCGACGTAATTTGGTTTTGGCACAACTTTCACCGCACAACTTTTAGTATGTTATAGATATGATTATTGTATACGATTTGACTGTATTCTACGAAGATTTTACCGGTCGGAATTGATTCTACGCGATTTTAATCGAATAGAAAATTATCGGGACTTGATTTGATTTGATTTCTATAGGGCAATAGTCTTGTATTGATGTCATAGACTTTCGCCTGTAATTTAGAAAGATTTGGAAATTGTGTCTTTTTGCAGGATTTTTGTGTAAATTTGACCGACTGCCGTTACGCTGCCCGATTTTCGTATGATTTCCGATTTTCCTGAAATTGATAGATTGAATTGATATGTGCATGACTATTGATATGATTGTTTCAGATTTCTTTAATTGCATTGATTATCGATTGATTATTGAATTGCTTACTGAATTGACTGATTGATACTGAAAGACAAGTGGGAACATGGTTGAACGTTGGTTGGAGATAGACTTGACCTGTACAGGATGGTGGGCCGACGGGCTTTCCTTTAAATCATAGATCATGGATCATGGATCATGGAGGGAGTTATAAGGAGTTTTATACGCCGACGGGCGGCCGACGGGCAAAAGAGTGACGACTCTTCTTGATAGAACCAACGTATAGACATCTACAACAGCAATACGGATTCTACAACAGCAACATAGCCAGCGTTTGTGCTTGTCTAGTAAGACCATTGAATGATATGCATCGATTTATTGATTTTCGATTGGATTTATCGAATTGATTTCTTATTGTACGGATTCACTGATTTCATTGATTGATCATTGAGCATTGCTACTACTATTGATTCATTGATATTGATATGGACATGGACGGCAAAGATTCATAGACTCATTGATACCATTGATGCTTCATAGATTTGACTTACTGCTGTTATTGATTTATCGTACGGATTCATTTGATTGATTGATTTGACGGATTTATTGATTTTATTATTGATCTTATTGCTTTATCGTATTGATTTTCCGATTGATTTTACCGACTTGATACTAGAGATTTGCTTTGATACGATAAATTGATTCGATATGATTGATTTGATTGATCGACGGATTCTCTTGAGACTTCACGTACTGATTGATTGAACTGGATTTATCGATTCGCCTGCCGCTGCATTGACTGGCTTTATTGACTATTGGATTTCCGTATTGCATAGATTCATTGACCATTGACTGATATGATTTGATTGACTGACATGCATATTGATAGCATAGCCGTGCTTTGATTTCAGTTATAGGTATTAGGTGACCTGCTGGGCTTTGTAAAGCTCATTATATGTGGTTGATATTTTCAGGTCAGGGCAAGGGAGCAGAAGATAGGAATTGATCCAGATCTTCAGGTTTTTTTTGTCTTTTGATTGATAGTGATTCTTTTGTACTCAGGATAGATTTCAGAACTGGTGATTGTAGTGTAGTTCCTGAGTATTGTACATGACTTTTGAGATATGAATCGACTTGTATATTGATGTTTTAAATTTTATAGATGTTTGATAGACTGGTTAATTGAAGGTTTTAGATAACTCTGGTAAATTATTTGAGTAATTGATTGACATTCTTTCCAAGTTTGATCTTGGGGCATCACACATGCTCTATAATCAAATTTGAAATAATTATCTATTATAACCATGTTCTATGCCTCACCCATCATCTAGGCTATCAAAGTAGCAAACTCTGAAATTATATTTGAATTAACTGTTGGAGTAGTACTATATATAAGAGCTACCTGAGTAGTACACTGTCCATCTGTTATGTATGGGTCTGGTGGATCAATGATCACATAAAATATGCAACTGAATATACATGCAAATAAAAATAATGAACACCCAAACAGACTTTAAACTATATCAATATACTTACAGATCAATTCATATAACTCTGTTTTATTTTCCATTATGTTACAACCTAACCCAACTAGGACATGCTCTATCATGTTGAGTTATAATAGGCAAATTCAAAGATCTAGTTTTGTAGTGCTCATATTATCTTATAATGTTCATTTTAAATAATTACATACTACATAGCTACTAAAATGTTTAAATATTAAAATAAACTATTCATAAGATTTCTTTTATTTTATCAAAATATATATACTACAGTATATGACTACATGTATAAGCTATTGAACTGAATAATAAACTAGTTATGACTGTACAAAATTCAAAATTAAAAAAATGGTAACTACAGATTAGATCTTGAATTGCTAATTAATTATCTCTTTCCCTTTCCTAGATCCTTAAAATGAGAAGCAAAATCACAATAAGCTACAACTCAATAGGCCATACAATCCGATTTAAAATTTTAAATTATTTTATTAAATATTTTGTTGAATATTTAAAAGTAGTTGAATACAATCTAGTAAATCAATGTAGTATTATAATAAAAGCATAATAGTTATCTAATTATTTAAATAATAATATTGAGTAGATAAATAAATTGCAATGCATATCATAGAGCAGTTCATATCATATTTTTCAGATTGAGATAGAATCTCAAAGAATTATGACCCATAATGACTCCCTTTTGTGCTTATAGCACCATAATGTGTCCGAAGGCACTAAAATATGTCTTATAGCCATCAAAATATATCTTAAAGGCATCATAATATTTTTTGATACAGATAAATCTAAAAAAATTATGGCCCCTTATGACTCTTAATAGATATAATTTAATCATATATGAACATATATCATCACATTATAGCAATTAAAGAGTAATTGAGCATGAAAATAACTAAAATACTAAGAATTGTGTAAAATAACTTTTTAAGATTTTTATCATACTACAACACTATTTTTTAATATCAAAATAATTTTTAATTCAATATAAACAAAAAATTTAAAAACCCAGCATTGTAAATTTTTCATAAAATATTTAAAATGTGCATAATCGTAATTTCTATAACATATAAAAAATTATGCGATGAAAACTTTACCAGTGCAAAGTTATCCGCATTTATGTTAACGAAATAGAAATTTTATCAAAAAATTTGATAAAAATATATGTGATATGACTTACCTCAAGACTAACAAAATTTTCAACTGGACGGACAGAAAAAAACGTTATGTACTAGCCCAAATTAAGGCTTTTTCTCTTCTCTTTCCTCTCTTTCTCTTATTTTTTTCTCAAACCTTCAATGTTAATGAAAATCAAAAGGCAAAAATGGATTTAATGAAGGTTTATAATGTTTAAACATATTTATATAAAAATAATAATATAATATTAATATAATTATTTAATTTATTAAATTTTAGCATAAATTCTTTTATATCTTCAAATTCGATAATTAAAATACTACATCATATATAACCAAGTGTATCCAAAATATTCTAAAAAAATCGGTTTACAAATCGGATGCCTATCGGTCACACAATCCTAACTTATATCGACATATGTCAATTTTGTTAAGAAAATTTGCTAGTGCCTAAAAATAATGAAAAAAAAAATTTATAGTAATTAAAGCACTATATTATATATGTTCTCATAAAGATAGTTTGTGATTTGACTTATAATGACTCTTGAAATAATTTTTTATTATTCTAAGTTAAAAAAATTCTAAAAAAAAAAAATTAAGGGTTTTCACTCTTTTCCTCACTCTTTGTGTGTTCATTCCTTAGAGTTTCCAAATGAAAATGAACTCTCCATTAAAATATGTTCTTTTCTCTTTGGACCCCTGATCTTTTATAAAATCATAGTTTAAGTTAAAGAAAATCATAGTTTAAATTTAAGTTTTAGTGTTTTTGATATTTCAAGGTTTATTTTAGGATAAATTTCAATTGTTGAAGTTAATTGTTGATTGATTGTTTACGATATATTGATTAAACATTTAAAGCTTTCAATTGAATACACAGTTGTCTTCCTAAAAGGAGTGAAGTAAGGTGTATGAAAACCTCACATGTTTTAGTATTTTATTGTTAGATTTTTTTAATGATTATTTAAGTTTAATATTAATTACTTTTGTTAAATCAAGATCATGAGATTTATTTCACCCTCCTTTGGGTAAGTTAATAACATTGTAAGCTTGGGTTCCCAACGATTACCTATTTATTTAAATTTGATGGCTGGCTGGTGATTTTAATTAATTTAATTTATAGATTTATAATATTTATAATTTAGCACTTATATTATGTAAACTCATTTATGACATTGTTACAATGGGTACAAGGATCAATACCTTCTTATGACACATAGGCACACAACTAGAGGTAGTCTAGTCTAAAAATTTCATTGATGGAGTATGAAGCATGATTGTTATTCATATGATTCAATTCATTGAGTTAATTAAATTTTGAGTTTTTTAGATTTTATTGAATTTATGATTTTTCCTTGATTATTTTATTAATGAAATTTGACCAAAATTTAACTCTTTGATTTACTTTAGTTTTTGAGGATTTTATATTTTTTATAAATACTAGATCCATGCATGAATCCAATGCTTTTAAGTTTGTGTGATTTGTTTTTTTTTTATAATTAGTTATTAGTTTTACAAGTTCAACATTTTTTTATGAACTAAATTTGACTAGGTGTTAATTTTATTTTATTTTACATTAAATTTTAAAGATTTAATATTTTTAATAAATATTAGACCGAGAGATGATTATTTTTCATAAGTACTAGACCCAGAGTTGTTTAGAGCTCAGAGGAAGAAGAATTACGGCTTAGGAGGCTATGAGTAGAGCGTATTGATTGTATGAGTATTTTTGGCCTTTTCTTCCTAATTCAAATCATGGAGCCTTCACCAAGAGCTGAGACTTATTTTGAGACTTCTTGTGATGTTTGACATATGGTTGGGATCATAGAGGTCGAAAGTTATTTCGGTCTTCAAAAAGAAATCATATATAATAAATATAGAACATGATTTTAGCTTATCTTCATCAATAAAAATTTTGGTCAACATAAATAAAAACAAGCATTTCTCCCTAAGAGGAGAATTAAGGAGAAATAATTTTAACTACTCACTCATGATTATTCATGAAAATCAGAAGTCCTCGTCACCCAACCTCAACTAAACCGTTGCTTTATATATTATAAAATATAAAGTTAATAAATATTTTTTGGAACTATTTACTTAAAAATATAAAATATTTTAGTATTTTCTTAAAGAATGACCGAAAAATAAAATATTTTCACAATTTCAAAAAGTAAAATATTTTCAAATATTCTCTTCATTGTGAATTTTTTTACTTATATAAATATGTAAAATGATGCTTTTTAAAATTTGTTCGAAGTAGGAGTAGACAAAATGGCGTTAGTCGGTCAGCATTTCTTCCTGTTCTGGTTCCG
The DNA here is from genome assembly GCA_019514585.1 of Dendrobium officinale. Taxonomy (NCBI): domain Eukaryota; kingdom Viridiplantae; phylum Streptophyta; class Magnoliopsida; order Asparagales; family Orchidaceae; genus Dendrobium; species Dendrobium officinale. The sequence goes on from CM033697.1 coordinate 2,467,824, forward strand.
TTTAGTATACAGCGTTCCTTAGGCGCATCGTAACTCGTCCGAAAACGTCTTCACCCGTTCTTTCTCTGATTCTCGCTGTCCCTCGGCATTCATCCACATTTAGCTCCGATCGATCGCGCGGGAAGGATTTCGCTCGGTACGCTCGGATGTGCGGCTTCAGGAGGAGAATCTATGAGGAGATCGCCGGCGAGAGATAAGGCGGTGGCGGTGGATCACAGGAATTTCGACGCGGCGACGAGAGGCGGGGGATAGATGCCCTACCAGTGGAATCCGGGATGGAGCGGCGCGGTGCTCGTGGTTTTCTTTGTATTTTTCCTGGTGCTTGCGCTGGTTGTTCGCCGGAAATGGAGGCTCGCGAGGATCAGGCGTATGGAGGTCATGCGCCTTGTGCGGCTCGCGGCAGCGGAAGCGGAGAGGGCCGAGAAGGAGGCGGCAGCGTTTATATTTTTCGGTAGAAAAACCGGTTTCTGTGGTAGACGGAGGGGGAATTGGAATGCAGAATTGTGCTGTCTGCCATAACCCTACCACAACCCGTTGCTCACGCTGCAAGGCTGTTAAATACTGGTCAGTTATGCTATTCTTTGGTTCGTTGTTTGTTATGCGCGGAACTGGGTGTTCTTTAACGTTGATTGTCTGTTGGTGGGGGGAATTTTAAAAGAGAACGGGTGCGATAATGCTAATTAGGGTTTCGATGGGGATTCGATCTTCGGATCTTCTTCCTCGGGATCAGAACGTTGAATTGATTACAATTGGGAAAGGGTATTCTGAGTTGAAATAATCGATTGTATTTGTGGCGCTTCAGTGGTAAAAATAGTCTTTAAATTAAGAAAACTGCGTAGGATCCATATAATTTGTCAAGAGAAATTGTTGCTTCCAATAATTTTTATCTGGTGTTTATTTAGGATTGTGAATTTGACAGTTGATCAATTAATCGATCGAACTTTTTTGACATTTGGTTCTAATTGAAATTGGATCAAAATCAACAAGCAGGCTAACTAGTCATTCCTTGATCACTTGGAGCTAAGGAGCTAACTGGTGGATGAGTGGCTTCATAATTCTCATTTTCCATTTGTTTATGTTGAGCTGCTAAATAATGAGTTAAACATTGTTGAAGCGGAGTAACGCATTAGGTCTATTATGTGATAGAAAAAACCTCTCAAACTTAAGGGAAAATTTTGTAAGATTGTGGTGAGACTTGCAATGCTTTATGGTGCAGAATGTTGGCCAACAAAAGAGAAACATAAAATTAAGTTAAGTGTTGCAAAGATGAGGATGTTTAGGTGGATGAGTGGCTTTACACTTAGAGATAGAATAAGAAATGAGTACATAAGTGAATAAGTTGGAATAGCTCCAGTGGCTGGTAAAATTAGAGAGAATCATCTTAGATGGTTTGCTCACATAAAACGTTGGCCTTCCAATGACTCTATTGGGAGAGTAGATATATTAGATCCGACCTGTTCTAAGAAAGATAGTGGTAGACCTAAAAAAAACTTTGTTAGAAAGTGTTGAAAGTGTTAAAAATGACATTTTTTTAATCAGATTTAAATGAGAATTTGACTCTTAATAGGGCACAATGGAGTTATGGAGAAAAAAAAAGATTCATATAGTCGACCCCGCATAGTAGGATAAAGGCTTGTTGCTGTTGTTTATATTAAATAGATATCATTAATAATTTCTTAATATATCATTACTATTTTTACCATACATCTAACTTAAATTTCTAATCTTTGTCATGCTCAACTTAAATACTTAAATATTAATGACACTCACTCACTCACACACACACACTATATATATATATATATATATATATATATATATATATATATATATATATATAGATACTTTTCACATTCCTCTTAGGAATATTAAGCAAAGGATTTTTATTTTTACACCACCCAAAACCATTTCAAGTGCTACTTACACATCCTAACCTTAATATTACTATTTATTTGCCTTAAATTTGTCTATCTTAAGGGCTGTTACTCTGCAACCTTGTGCAGATTCAAGGTGGGGGCACCAAGTATTTGCTTTTACTGGTTCAGGCCTGCCCCGCTCGAAACCTTTCTTATTTTATGATTTGGGATCAAATCATTTGGAAAAAAAAAAAAAAAAAAAAAAGAAATAGGACAAAGAGCTAGAATACAAAGGGATAAATTGTAAATAAAACTTAACTCTATTATAATTGATGAATCAAATGATAACCATGTGTAATGCAGCCAAGCATCCTAGAAAGCTTTATGTATGTTTTGTTAGTTAACTGCTTGACATGCAAAAGGATGAATGCTTCTTCATTGACTACAGTTTCTAAATAAATCTGTACTATCCAGGTACTCAGTGTTTATTTCCTGAATCATTGCAGCTCTGGGACCTGCCAAATCACTCACTGGAGACAAGGACACAAGTATGAGTGCCATCCTCCGCTCATTTTTGAGCACTATAAAGGCCAACCTAATGTCTCCGATTTGAAGGGAGTGGAAAATGAAAAACCTGAAATGAGTGGAAATGGCTTGGGGATTGATGGAAATGGTCATACTGCCCATGATGGTTTTAGTATTGCTCAAAGTATTTCTAATACGGGTGTGGCGCAATCTGAACCTTCTGTCTTGATTGACAGAAGGTTGGATATGGAAGTAAAGCCAAATGATACTAAAGGCCGAGCTAATATCTCGAATTTGATGGGTGTGCAAGATGAAAAGCCTGAAATTAGTGGAAATGGCTTGGGGATTGAGGGAAAGGGTCATGCTACCAGTGGTGGTTTTTATGTTGACCAAAGTGTTTCTAATACGGTTGAGGCACCCTCTGAACCACCTGTCTTGGTTTTCAGCAGGTCAGATATTGAAGTAAAGCCAAATGATGCTAAACGTTTGGAAACATTTTCCACAATGCCCGTGTCTTCAGAATCTAATATAACTTCAAAAGTCCACAGTGAGAATGGAGAGGATGGAGAGAAGCATTTTATGAATACCTCTAAGAAAGGTTCAATAATTGATCCCTTATCTTCTAGCTTGTCCACAATTTCTGGTCGTGTGGAGATGCTTGATAATGCATCTTGTAGTGAGGGCCTCCCAAGAGGACAGCATGCTGATGCAAATGCTCATGATAGACTGGATGAAGTTTTTCCAGGTAGTTATCCTGATAGACACAAAACTTCAGTTACTGATTCTGGTCAGCCGAACCTACCGACATTTCCACATACTACAACTACTGCAGGCTCTTTGAGTTATGCATCTTTCTCAAGTGACTTACAGCCACATTTAACGCATGTAAACCATGAAACTGAGTTCAAATTGAGTGCTCCTTCAAATATGAATTCTCCTAGCCCTGATAAATCTATAGATGCTAGGATAAGCAAAAATGCTAGAGAATTTAGTCCTAGTGGCTTAGGTTCCATCAACAATAACAATTCCAAGACTTCCAAATTTTCTGAAAATTATTGTGAAGGGGCGGGGAGAAACACTTGATTTGACTGCAGCTGCTGGTTCTACTGAATCACAAAGCTGTCATAACATTCATCTTCAGCTGGATTCTAGGCTGCATTTTGAGGTGGATGTCAAACTTTCTAGCATGAAATCTTGTTCTGCAGCAACTAATGGAGGAATATCTGACTTTGGAGAAACAGTGAGTTTAGTCATTGGAAACTCCGGCGAAGTTGCGAAGGAGAGTAATAATGAGCAGTTGAAATCTTCATCTCCTAACTATCTTAAGGATCATCTAGTTTCTGCAGGTCATAGTAAATCCTTTCAAAGAAGTGGATCACCAAAGGTTGAAAACATTCCTCCAGTCAGTGATAAATCATTAAAGGCTGATGGTTCCTTACCTAATGGTAAAATTACTTCGAGGAAAGCTGCTCAACTAATTTCACCATCATCTTCACTTTCAAGGCGTAGTCAATCTGGACTTTCTAACCATGGACATGGAAAGTACGACTACAAAGGTGCTCATACGTTGGCTATATTATTTATTAAATATTGTTTCTTTGTTTATCTTTGCATTTTGATTGCTAGTATCATTCCATGTTGCACCAGATGCTTTTCCCTTATGATAACTTCATCAGGCTTTACAACTCTGACAAGGTGGAGATGCGCCCTTGTGGGCTGGTAAACTGTGGAAATAGGTACTTGATTCTTTAATTTAAAATGTTTTTACCATGTTACTTGTGAGCGGGTGAGAACGTGGATTTAGAACACTATTTAGGTTGTCTTCTTTATGATATGGAGTTTATGGGCCCAAATCATGGAAATAGTGTCTTTGCAATGTACTGGTAATGCTACACGCTCAAACCCTTCCTGGATCTTCTATTGACTAGAGCATTTGAGATAAATATTTGCAATGCAACAATTGCACTTATTATTCTCTTCTGTTTTCATTTGTCTTCAATCAACTGTCTTTCTAAGCTGTACTTCCCTAGTGTTTCCTTTTGGTTCTGGGTTTCAATTGTTTGTGTTAACCTGTATGGTTTCTTCCAACCTCCTGCAGATATTTAATTATTATGTGTGAGAAAAATAGTTTGGAGTCTAATGTAATTATCACGATCCACCAAATTGCCAGTAATGCTTTCAAGATACTGAAAGCTATGTGGACTGATATGCTGCTTGACTAGTATCGTTTACCCGATGTAATCACTGTTGGTGCTGATGTGTGTGTTTTTTGGTTTATTGCAGTTGTTACGCAAATGCAGTGCTCCAATGCCTTGCATTTACCCGTCCACTTGCTGCATATATGCTTGAAGGGTTCCATGCTAAGGCTTGTGAGTTTCTGCGATCTTTCTATAGTGCTTTACTTAAATTCCTATTTTTAATATTATCCTAAAACATCATCCACTTTATAATAGGTCCAAAGGTTGGTTGGTGCTTTACATGCGAGCTTGAAACTCTTTTAATTAAGGTAAAGCAAGGGAAGTCTCCGGTATCCCCAAATGGAATAATTTCTCATATACACGACATTGGAGGCAATTTTGGTCATGGGAGGGAAGAAGATGCCCACGAATTTTTAAGGTGATGTTCACAATTTAGTAGTCTGCATTCTTCCACCACAGAAATTTTTTTTTTTTCCATTAATGAATTCCACTATATATATACACATACAATTTTATCCTCTTAAAAAGAGTGTCTATTTTTCTTGTTTTGCCATCTACTGAATTATAGAATCTTCAAACTCTAGTTTATGTTGCTGATTGTGATTTATAATATAAGATTTAAATGTGGATTGAGTTTTAGTAATTTTTCTGATGATTTAACTATTTAAATTTTTTTAGGATAATCAGATGAATTATAGAAACTTTTTAAAAATGTAATTTTAGCAATATATTTTTTGATCAAAATTATCTAATATATGCAATGTATCATTAACAACTATGCATTTGATTATGGGATATTTGAAGCCCCTTAGACCTTAAAGTAGTAATCATCTTCGTGTGCAATCTGAAATCAGAGCCATCCATTGTAAAATTTTGATGCATCCAATTGATGATCAAATAATGAATGATTTTGATCTTGCATTTGAAGATCAAATAATGAGTTCTGGTTTACCTTTCAGTGCATGACCTTTAATACTTAATTGTCATTCACTTCAGTGTGGCCATTCTTTAGAAAGCTTGCGGTTCAAATTGTCCCAGTGTTATGTTCAATGAGAAAAAAAGACTAAGTGAAGGAAACATGACATTATAATGGTGCATTATAGGCTTTTGTTCTGCTAATTCCGGTTTAGTTTTCATTTCATGGCCTTTAAAACTTGTTTGTCACTCACTTCAGTGTGCTCATTGTTGAGAAAGCTTGCAGTTCAATTTGTCCCAGTGTTATGTTCAATGAGAAAAAATGGACAAAGTGAAGGGAACATGACACTATAATGGTTGATATATGTTTGAAGCTACATATCAGAGCTGCAAATTTTTACAGTTTCTTATCATGGATTATTTGTTACTTCTCCAGTACTGAGTATATCATCTTATCGTAAAAAACCCCCAATTTTCTTAAATAATATGTATCTATAAAATTGTAACACTTTTAAATAAGTTACATAGTTATCCTAGTTTCTCAATCAGGACTTGGGTGTAAGTTTGAGAAAGGGAGAACTTAATTGACTAGAGATGTAAAGAGTTTTTATCACTTAATTATTTCATTTTTTATGAGGTTAAACGTGTTGTCTTAAATTAAGTGTATTAAGACATTAAGATGAGAGAATGAGAGGATAAAGGGGTTAGAATGGGATGATTGGGAAGGTGGGAAGATTCATTTTTTCTAAGAAGAGAGGAATTTCAGGAATGAGAGAGAGAGAGAGAGAGAGAGAGAGAGAGAGAGAGAGAGAGAGAGAGAGAGAGAGAGAGAGAGAGAGAGAGGACTTGTTTCTCTTTGCTAAGGAGAGCTTTGTTAATATTAATCACAATGGGAGATTTTTAGAGAAAAATGATCTACTGTTGAAGGAGAGAAAATATTAACAAATGCATGATGGAAGAGAGGAAAGTAGTGCTTCGTAGTGAAAAATAGAGGAGGAAGTGATGCCCGTATATTTAGTGACAAATTTCTTCTAGAGATGATGTTTTATTTCTCCAAATTCTGAAAGCAGCCCTAGTGAGAAGAATGCTATTGATATACACAATGAGTATCATTATGCTAGAGAAAGAGGGTAAATAAAGATAAAACGATCAACGATGCTACTTTGAAGTCTGATATAATCAAAAGTTTTATAGAGTTTGTTGGACCAAGCGGGAAAATTTTGTTTTAACCGATACATGGAACTTAACAATGGTGTAGGCATTAGAACTATAGAATAAAGTGGAAAATCAGGTAAAATTGTGTTAAATTATGGAGTAGTTAGGGTAAGCTTTGTGAAAGGTGGCATTGATAGAGACATAGAGTTGATATAGATATTATCGTAACATCGATAACATTTTTTTTATTATGAGAATAGCCAATAAAGATACACTTAATTGCATGAGAGGAAAGTTTATCACATCTTGGACATAAAGAGCATAAAAACAAATGAATTAGAAGACAATAGGAGTATGAAGAAAAATAGTGTCTGTGGATAATTGTTTAATCAACTTAAATAAAAAAAAAGAAAAGAAAAATAGTGTATGTGGATAATTAATAGAAGGGAGGAGCACTACTATGAACATTAGATGACACATGATTGGTCAAGGGTTATGAGAGTGGCATCTTTCCAAAATTTTCGTGGACCATTGATGCAAAAAATTAAAGTACATGCAATATTGAGGAGATGTTCAGCTACACAATCTTGTTGTGATGCATAAGGGCAGGATGAATGAGGTACTATATCATTGGCAACATGAAAAGAGTGAAGTTTATATATATATATATAAGAGTATTATTATTATGAAGATTCCTAATTTGAGTGAAAAAATTAAATTTGTATTTTGATAAAATTACTTGAATACAAATACAACTTCTGGTTGACACTTAGCATATAAACCTAGTGACCCTAGTTTAGTCATTGATAAATAAATGAAATGGTGAAATTCCGAATGAGTGGACAAAGGAGTTAGTCCTTTGGCGTTTGAATGAACAGAGTCAAAAGATGTGCTCTACACCAAGATGATGTAGAAACATGAGAGGAGGCTTGATGATGTTTGCTACATTCATAAACTTGATATTCAAATTTGAAAATAAAAGAAGGAACATGATTGAAACCTTGGATATTGCATGAGGATACCTAAACAATGATTCCACATTTAAGGTGTAGTGGATGAGGACAAGGTAGTGGAAGCAACATCAAATATGATCGTAAATTTCTCCATCAATCTTCTTCTTCTCCGTGCCGAGATACTATAAACATAATAAGAATGATAAAAAATTATGAAATAATTATGTGGATTATTAAGGGAATATATTAAACAAAGATTACAAGAGATTGTGGATCATAGAAAATATTAACTAAAGTCAAGGTGGGATGGATGTATCCTTTTCTTGAAATATGAGAGGGTGATCTGTCGAAAACAATGACAGGTAGGATGGATGCCGTGTTGAGTGATGAAAATAATTTTTGGATACCTATTATATAGGACTACACGCCATAATCTGAATCATAAGATGTGTTAAAATAATTAGCTGCAGCAGAACCATAAGAGAAAATTACACGAGAGCCTAAAGTGGTCCATTATGAATTTTGTAGCAGTCGATCTTATTATTTTTCGAAAAGAGAGATCAAACTCTAGTACTAGTGAAATTAAGAGGGAAAATAGTGGAGACAAGTTGCGTTGCTGGAGGATAGCTAATGACAAGCCAGCCATGTGATTGATTATTTAACAATATTGACAAGGTGGAATAGAGTTGAGACTATGACAACAACCACTACAACCAGCATGAACATGATCACCCTGACTACCCCTTGTTCATATGACAAGATTAGTCTCATTGTGATTAGAAGAAGGCGTAGCAGGTAACTCAATGACTTGTAGAACCTTGAGAGAATAATGGAGATGTTTAATACAATAGAGTTAACCATTAATTGAGCTTGTAAACATTGATGCTGACTAGAGAGAAATTTTATGACGAGAAACTTTTTATTTTATTTTTTCAAGTGGTCATAGTGGTTGTAAAGGGGAACTATTGAAGTTCATCCCATTTACCTTTCAAAATGTTGTAATACTCTTGAATAGATTTTTCAACCTTTTTTCAAATAGAATATATTATAGTATAGGGTGTATAACCTAGAAATGTTATTAAGCTGAAAGTTTAAAGTAGGTGAAATAAAAAAAGTGTCACATCTATTTGATAGTCTTCTAAAACATGATAGTAGAAGTAATAGCAGGTTCAAGGCTATTGAAAATCCATGTAAGATCAACATAATTAGAAACTCTCCATCTGGTGTATTTAATAATGTTGTTTATTTGATAGGTAGAGAGTCTAGATGATGAAGTTTTTCATGAAATCCTATGAAAAATAGTAGGTCCAAGGCTACAAGAGATATTTTATGCAATTGAGTTTGATACTTGTACCAATAATTGATGAGGATTTCACTTTCAAGAGAGTTGTAGAGCCATTGGTAGACACTACAAAGAGAAAAGGGGAGAATATGATAATGATTTAATCAATTGTACATCAAAGTGAAGGCATTGTGCAGTGTGAGCATAGATAGGCTTATTATGCTCATCAAGTGAAAGTAGCAAACACATTGGCACGCAAAGCAGACAAGCAGGGAGATCATATAAGCACAAAGTCGAGCGTATGAGTGAGCACTTGAATGAGTGTGTTTGTGGATGAGCAAGCGAGGGCTAACGTGGATGAAAATGAGGGTGGGTGTTTAGTGGGAAATAATGATCAGGCTAGTAGGGATGGGGGTGAGTATTGTGGCCACTGGCGGTGAGATTAAGAATGCTAGAAAGAGGGGGAGAGAGGAGGGGTTACAGTCAAGATGAGTTAATTTTTCTTTCACATCATGTTATAGAGATTTTTTTAGTATCCCATTGGCGGAATACAAGGGCCTCTATATAGACAAGTAAGAACAAAAAAGTGAAGATAATAAGAAGGATAATATTCTTAGTTTGGATGATATATTACAATTAAAAAGTAATTTGTCAATATAGCATTTTTCTATGATAATATACACCTTTCTATTTTTTCAAACTTTCCCTCCTAACCACAAAACACATTTTCCCTCGTCCACCATTCTCTCTCTCTCTCTCTCTCTCTCTCTCTCTCTCTCTCTCACTCTCTCTCTCTCTCTCCTAACTACACAACACTTTTGTACAATAATACAAACCTTTCTATTCTCTCAAGCCATCCCACCCTCTAACTAGACATTTCTCCCTCTTGCCATAGGCCTCGATGACTTTTACAATACTTTAGATTTTAATTATTTCCACGACCCTCTCTCGCTTTGTGGTAAAAATCTCTTTCCCTTTACCTTTGTTATGTTCCTAAAGTTTAGATTTTAAACATCAGACCTATTGATTGCTGAGCTACTTCTTAATATCCTGGCTATCTTGAGTTTGCTCATACAATACCAGCTTTGATTACAGCAGATTACTTTCTGCGATCATTTATTTAATATGGCCAGCCCATCTCTGTTCTTGTAGGATCATCTACTTTTGCTATATGATCATGGAAAGAAAAACTTTCTTTTGATTAATATATGCCCTCTTTGTAGGTAAACTAACTCAATTATACTTTTTGAAGGCCATTGTTAATGTTTTTTGTCAATCATTTTTGGCAGATATTCGATTGATGCATTGCAGTCTGCATGTCTGAAGGAAGCTGGGGCAAGCATTGTAGGCGAGTTAGCTGAAGAAACCACACTTATACAATTAATATTTTGGTGGATACCTCCGTTCTAAGGTCTAATATTTTTTTGGAATGCAAATTGTTACTATTTTGTTATTCCGGGAAAGCTTTTGATTATTATAGTCATGCAGATAAAATGCATGAGGTGTCAGGGAAAATCAGAGCAACGTGAGCGGATGATGGATCTCACTATTGATATACATGGTGATATTGGGACCCTTGAAGAAGCTCTTGCACGTTTTACAGCTAGTGAAGTTCTGGAGGGAGATAACAAGTACAAATGTGGAAGGTTTGTTTGCTCTTTTTTTTTGCTCCCGAATATTTATTTCATACTTTTGATTCATTTGTTTTTGAATTTTCTCATAAGCTTTTAGGATTTGAAGCGTGAATAGTTGATGAATTGACCGGTCTTTTACCACTTAGTTGGGTTTTTAACAAAAGGTTCCACCAATTGAGGATAATGTGATTTTTTTTGGTGCACATAGTCTCAATGCCATGTTGCGTTTGTAGAGAGCTTGCTCCTAAGATTTAAAATCTGTTTGCCAAGTCACCATGGAGGCAACCCAAATGTTGGACCAGGGACCAAAAATTGTTGACCCGAGCATATTTTTTTGGCTAAAATAATGTACGACAAAAGCCTTCTATTGCATAAGCTCCTCTTATGTTTTTTATCACCATGGAAACACGCTTCGAGAACAGCTCGTTCATCTTTTTATAAGTAACTGATTTTCTTTTATACATCGTATGCCAATAGCATCACAACAATGAAGAAATTCTGTTTCTAAGAAGTGAACTTTCTCTCATTGAGAAAAGTCTGGTTATCCACAAGAAGAAATTAGTTAATGCAGTAAAATAAATTATGTTGTTAGTTCATCACTTTTTGATAAAAAGAGCACATTCATTGTCTTCCCCATGGAAATTGGACGGACTTCATTTTTTCTGAGAAAGTCTGCATAAACCACATGCCAAAAATATTCAGAAGCTTGAAAGTTGATTTTTGCATTTTGTTGATAAACAGTTATATTCGTACTTTCCATTGAAAACATAAACCAGATGTGCCTTGCTAGTGTTCATATTCTTTTTATGTAACGTTTTGGCCGCTTGTGTGAAAAAAATCCTCGTCTTTTTATGATATTTATGTACCAGTCAGCTTTTTGATTTTGTAATTTATAAAGCTGTAATTATATTCCTATGTCAGTTCCTTTAACGTTTTTATTTTATTATATCTTCTGATAAATGCACCATGTAATTGAACGACTTCACATTCTTTAGAAGTTTCACCTTCATTGAGTAGCAATTTTTTATTTTTACCCTCATCTTTGTTTATCAGATGCCAATCTTTTGAACGAGCTAAAAAGCAATTGACAATTTTGGAGGCCCCTAATGTGCTTACAATTGCTTTTAAGAGATATCAGGTACCTGGTGAATGTAAATGTACCCTTAGTCCTGATTTTTTGTTCCCTAGGACTGGATGTGATATTTGTTAGGTTAATATAAGATTGTTATTTGCCCTGACAATCTTGCCTTTCTTGTGAACTTCAGTCTGGCAAGTATGGTAAGCTGAATAGGATGGTTCGGTTCTCCGAGTACTTGAACTTGGCTCCTTATATGAGGGGTTCTGATGACAACTCTCCAGTTTATAGGCTGTATGCTGTTGTGGTTCATAGTGGTCAGGCGAATGCAACTTTCTCGGGTCATTATGTGTGCTATGTAAAGAATACACAAGGAAAGTGGTTCAAAGCTGATGATAGTGTGGTAAGTATTTTATTTTCATGCTTCTCTGTTATTCCTTGTTTAGCTTAAAAATTTTAGTTTTCTTAACTGCATACACGTGGTTAAGCAATTGCATCATTAATTTAACCCTATAAGAAAAAAGCTAAAGATGTTTGGGATATCCTCCTGTTTTCCACTCTTCGGAATATCTATTAGAAGGAATTACAGTAACTCTAGCTAGGATGATAAAAAATCTATTTCAATGTTTTATCTCAAATGTAATTTTAGTAATAATAGATCTAGTGGTTGAATTGTGGCTTTGGACGATCAGGTAATTAATAAGACTACATGTTTTAGATATATTGGATCTATTATTCAGAGTGATGGTGAACTAGACATGGATATTATTAGTATAATTCAAGTTGAATGGTTGAAGTTGAGGAATGCAACAGGCTTGTTGTGTGATAGGAAAGTCCCCCTCAAATTTAAGGAAATTTTTTATAAGATGGTAGTGAGATCTGCAATGCTTTATGGTGCAAAATGTTGGCCATTAAAAGAGAAGCATAATATTAACCTAAGTGTTGTAGAGATGAGGATGCTCTGCTGGATGAGTGGCTTTACTCTTTAGAGACATTATACAAAATGAGCATATATGAGAAAAGGTTGGAGTAGTTCCAGTGGAAGATAAGATTATAGAGAGCCGTCTTAGATAGTCTGGTCACATTAAACAACGATATTCTGATGACCCGATTAGGAAAATAGATATATTAGATTTGACTTTTGTTAAGAAATGTAGTGACAAACTTAAAAAGACTTGATTAGAAAATATTAGAAATGACATTTCTTTATTAGATTTAGATGAGAATTTAACTCTTAACATGACACAATGGAGAAAAATGATTCATATAGCCGACCCCATAGTATGATAAAGGCTTGTTGTTGTTGTTTTAGATTGACTCAAGGGTTCTAAATTTCCTGAAAACCCTTGTGACCTTTCTATAGTTATTATTTGATTTTCATTTTTTATTTGTTTCTCTAGATTGATTGCTATATTTGTGAATGAGAAGATTTGTTGCCTAACTTAAAAAAAAATCATCCGTTTAGGAGAATTGGTGAATTTTTTCTGACAACTTAATACTCCGGTTAGGTTGTAACCTACGGTAGGCAGCTGTGATAGTTTTTTCAGCTAGGAGCCAGTCAATGTCTTGACTAGTTGTGGTACAACACCCTAGAATTTAAGGTCCAGGATGACTTCTTGATAAAAGTTATTCCGAGTGAAAATTTATGTACCCAACATCGATTATTAGTTTTGGACTTTAAGATAAAGGGGCAGATAATAAAAAATAAAGTAAAATGATATTCTAGGATTAGATGGGGGCATTTAAAGAATATTAACAAAAATAATTTTGAGAGTAAGATTTTAGATCTTAAGATATTATCTGTGCATGAGGATGCTAATGTTATGTAGAAAAAAGTGGCTAGTGATATTAAGAATATTGTAAAAGATGTGCTTGTAGTATCAAAGGGAAAAACTCCTAATAGTAAAAATAGTTGGTGGTGGAATCCAATTGTGCAAGAAAATATTAATAATAAGAAGATATGTTATAAAAATTGGTTTAATTTTAAAAATTCTAATAATTGGGAAAGATATAAAGAGGCTCGTAAGGAATCTAATAAAGCAATATGCGATGCGAAGACCTTAGCTTTTAGTAATTTATATAATAGATTAGATACTAAGGATGTAGAAATATATATGTATAAGTTAGCCAAACATAGAGATAGGAGTAGTAAGGATTTAGTTCAAGTGAAGTGTATTAAGGATGAAGATTAAAAATACTTTTCTTAGAAGATGATATTCAACAAAGGTGGATGAGATATTTTGCTAAACTTTTTAATGAAAATTGTGAAAATAAGATAGACTATAGTGACCTTAGCACCCTAAATGAAAATAAAAATTTATGTTTTTATCAGCGTATTAGTAAAACTGAAGTTAGAGAGGCTTTAAAGAAAATGAAGGGTGGAAAAGCTGTTGGACCTGATGATATTTCAATAGAGGTGTGGAAATGCTTAGGAGATGAAGGAATTTCTTGGCTTACTAAACTTTTTAATACTATTTTGAAGACTAAAAAAATTTTAGATGAGTGGAGAATGAGTGTGCTAATTTCTATTTTTAAGAATAAAGGTGATGCACAAGATTGTGCGAATTATAGAGAAATTAAGTTAATGTGTCATACTTTAAAACTATGGGAGCGAATTATGGAGCATAGGTTGCGGCTTGATACTAATATTTCTCAAAATCAATTTGGATTCATGCCGGGTAGGCCAACTATGGAAGCCATACATTTATTAAGAGGTTTGATGGAGAAATATAGAGAAAATAAGGAGGATCTACATTTTATCGATTTAGAAAAATCATATGATAAAGTTCCAAGAGAAGTGCTTTGGAGAGTTCTTGAAAAGAAATGAGTTAATAATGCTTATATTCAAATCATTAAAGATATGTATGTAGGAGCTATTACTTGTGTTCAAACACAAGGTGGTTTGACCAAGTATTTCCCTATTTCGGTTGGGTTACATCAAGGATCTGCCTTAAGCCCATATCTTTTTGCTTTAGTCATGGATGTTCTCACTAGACATTTGCAAGAGGATGTACCTTGGTGTATGCTTTTTGCTGATGATATTCTTCTTGTTGATAAGACTAGAGAGGGAGTTGAAAGTAAACTTGAATTATGGAGGTCAACATTAGAGACTAAAGGTTTTCGCTTGAGTAGATCTAAAACGGAATATATGGAGTATAATTTTAGTAGTAATAGACCTAGTGAGGGTATTGTGACTTTGGGCGATCAAGTCATTAATAAGAATACACGTTTTAGATATCTTGCATCTATTGTTCAGAGTGATGGTGAAATAGATGGGGATATTATCAGTAGAATTCAAGTTTGATGGTTAAAGTGGAGGAATGCATCGGGCTTGTTGTGTGATAGAAAAGTACCCCTCAAACTTAAGGTAAAATTCTATAAGATGTTAGTGAGTAGGGGTGTCAATTTTTGACACGAACCGAAACCGACCAGGAAAAATTCGGGTTCAGGTCAACCCGAACCCGAAACGGGTCGAGTTCGGGTTCAACAAATCAACCCGTTTTAAAAATCGAATCGGGTTCGTGTTGACCCAGCAACCCGAAATTGCCCCGAAAGTGACACGAAAACTCATATTTGACCCGAAAAATTCGAGATTGACCCGTTTTTTACCCGAAAATCGAAGATTGACCCGAAAACTAGCAATTTTGGGTCAACTTCGGGTCATTCGGGTCAGGTCGACCCGGACCCGAATCGGGTCGTGTTTGGGTCCGGAAACCTGACACGTTTTTAAAAATGGGTCGGGTTCGGGTTGACCCGAATATTGCCGGGTCAGTTCCGGGTTCGGCGAACTCGGAACTGACCCGTTGACCCGAATTGACACCCCTAGTAGTGAGGCCTGCAATGCTTTATGGTGCTGAATGTTGGCTATTAAAAGAGAAGCATAATACTAAGTTAAGTGTGACAGAGATGAGGATGCTCAGGTGGATGAGTGGCTTTACCCTTAGAGATAGGATACGAAATGATTATATATGTAAAAATGTTGGAGTAGCTCCAGTAGGAGATAAGATTAGAGAGAGTCGCCTTAGATGGTTTGGTCACATAAAACGACGGCCTTTGAATGACCCGGTTAGGAGAGTAGAGGTATTAGATTTGACTTATGTTAAGAAAGGTAGAGGCAGACCTAAAAAAGCTCGGTTAGAAAATATTAGGAATGAACTTTCTTTATTAGATTTAAACGAGAATTTGACCTTTAATAGGACACAATGAAGAAAAAGGATTCATGTATTCGACCCTACGTAGTGGGATAACGGCTTGATGTTGTTGTTGTTGTTGATGATGATGCCTTCTTGATAAAACATCAATTCAGCAAGTAAAGATGAATAAACCTTGGTTTATATTCAATAATTGTTGTCCCTTCTTTATGTTCCATACCACCTAAATAGTCTACTTCACTCTTGCCAAATTATATAGATTTTTGCCTTGGCAAAAATATTGATCTCCTCTGTGATTCGTTCTTCTTCCTAAAAAATGTCGTGGCTATGAACCTGTCTTCGGCCAACTTTTATTTGCAGGTAAAAGAAGTGGATCTTCAGAAAGTCTTGTCCCAGGGTGCATACCTGCTTCTCTATGCCCGGTAAACTCAGCTTCTTTTCACCGCTTTTGAAAATCAACCCACCCTTCTTACAGAGTCTGATAATAACATCAAATTAATCTTCTTTTAGGTGCTCTCCTCGTGCCCCAAGCTTACTAAGAAAAGAAATGGCGAAGAAGATCAAATCCAAGGAACTCATAGATGTTCCTAATTCCACTACGAGATCTAGCTCAATGTTCTTCCACCCAGGAAACAAAACCAACCACAATCACACTGGCCTTCATGATCTATTCGATGAAAGATTCCGGCGCCCTCCTAAGGTGGATTCGTCGAGCGACATATATCGTCGCTTTTCAGCTACTCCGACGAGGGTTCTTCGTGGAGCACAGAGAGCACAAAGGACTCTGCCACCTCAGACGATTTCGCCGACTCTTCATTTAGTGAGCCGGGCTACATGAACAGTCCTCGGAGAGTTTCGGTTTCATCTGATGCAAGTTCTTTGGATTTAAAGGTGGACAGGGACGGTGGAAACGTTGGAGAAAGTGGGTCTGAGGGCAGAGAGAGCCCATCCTTTTTGTATTCCATTAAGCACTACAGAAACTTAACAGAGCAGCTTAGCAGTAGAAGCAACACTGATTGGGTTAACTCCAGTGAGAGAAAATCCAATGTATTATTTAGAAGAACCGGTGGGGATAGGACAGCCCAAACATTTTATTAATCTGTTTTGGGCATTGTAATAAGAGTAGTTGTATTAATTTTATATAGCTAGTTCAAAGTAGAAATTACAGCCATCTTTATCGTTGCATTTTCCCAACTGCAATCCAGAATTTAATCTTACAGGTTCGGCACAAATACAGCGTACAGAAAGAAAATGTCAAGCTTTTATTGTAATGGGCTGTTTGAGATGGCTCTATATGTCTTGCATGAGGTTGTTGGTGCTATATGTAAGATTAGATGTAGAATTGGTATGATAAAACTTAAGCTTACGTATGTGTCGTGGGTATAATAAATTTGACGGTAGCTTTTTTTGATAGGTTTGGTTATGATATAATTTTAGGTTCGGTTGGGGATTAATTATTCTTTGCGGATGTCGAACGTTATCCGAAGATCAATTAGAATGCATCACGTCTAGGGGTGCAACCGAGCCAAGCCGACTCGGCCTCGACTCGTTAACGAGCTCGACGAACCGAGCTTATCGAGCTCGTGAGTTGAGCTCGAACATGAGTTCGAGCTCGAAAACATGGCTGCTCGACTCGATGGCTCGTCGAGTAGCTCGAACACGATCAGCGACGGACGCGGGAAGCAACAGACGGAGCAGTGACGGACGTGGGTAGCAACTTTGCCGATCAGCGATGCGAGCAACGACGGACGATCAGCGACGCGAGCTCCTCCGGCCAGCGACGCGAACACAGGGCTGCTTGACGCGACGCGAACATAGGGCTGCTCGACGAGATCAACGATTAGAGCTCCTCCGGCCTTCTCCGATCAGCGACACGAGCATCGTTGCGCGAGCAGCGACGCACGAGCAACGATGGACACAGACACGTGAGCTAGTGCTCGACGAGCTTTTTTTTTCTCTGTCGAGTTGAGCTCGAGCTCGACTTTTGAGCTCGACTCGAGTTCGAGCTCGAGCTCAGCTCGACATTTGACAGACAAGCTCGTCTCGAACAACCCTCGAGCTCGACTCGACTCGACTCGTTTGCACCCCTAGTCACATCAGCTATGTACTCGGTATCGCGGCTCGGTACCGCTTGGTACTGTAGTTTGGTGTTGTTGACATGATGTATTATGTTTAATCTCCGATCAGCGTTATGTGAGATCTTCGCTCATAATAATTTCTCAAATGATAGTTTTCTTATCGTTTTTTAAAGTGATTTTTTAGTAAAAAAAAATTTTCAACTAAAAATTTTTTCATTAGAAAATTGCATGAAAATTGTTGCAAATGAAATTTTAGTATAATATTTTTTTAAGCAGTTAATCAGATAGGATTATGATAATTAGATTATAAAATAAAATTGTAAGGTATTACATGCACCCATAGTAGAATGGCAGTTGGAAAGGTGAACTTAGACTGGTCTTAATCGCCTAATTCATTTATGTCGGCAAGGATAAAAAATTATTATTTTTATATTATTTTGTTTATAATGAATTCAATGATAGGTCTTGTAAATGAATTTTAAAGTTTAGATGAGTAATAAATATGTATCTTAATGATTGTGATTGTTATTAGTAAATATTTCAATTAGGGCTGTAAGTGGAACAAGCCGACTTGTGAGTCTGTTTGGACGTAACTCGATAAATAATTTGTTAATAGAGCTTGATGAGTTAACGAGTCTTTTTTAGCTAATCTTGATTTGATTAGTTAGCTTGTGAGTCATTTAAAAATATTAAAATAAAATACACTTAAAATATATAGATAATCAAAATTATATATATAAAATTATTAAAATATTTAAAAATCATCTTACTTTTTTATATTAAGTATTTTTTTAATCATTTTATTATAATAATTATCTAAATTATAATTATTTTTTTCTCTTTCATAATAAATAAATCGACTTGTTAAAAATAAAACTGGACTCTTAATCCTAAAACCGACCAAACTATGTTAGTATATATATAGGAAATAAGAAAACATAAATCTCGGAGCATAATAGGCCACATAGTAAAGTACAAAAATGCTAGAACCGTCTCATGAAAATGGCGGTAAGATTACCCGCTCGGCTCTTTTCCCCGGCGACGGCAAAAGCTGAGAGCACCGCGAAGCTTTGCATCTCTGCCGTGAGCGCCGTAGGAGAGAGAATCGTCCGAGCAATGTCATCGCCGCCTCCAGCTTCTTACACGACTCTAAAGGATAGAGCAACTTGCGAGCGCGAGATCAAGCGAAGCAAATTCATTGCCATCGCAGCACCAATCTCCGACGAGCGTTCCGCTCATTCCTTCCTCTCCGAGGTATTCCCTCTCCTTTTCCCTCTTCGTTTAATTTCTTTAAGTTTTCATTCTTATTATGGTTTGAGCATTCTGGAATTAGGGTTAATTTAATCTAGGACATAAGAGGACTTTGAAGCTGTTGTTTGTATAAGCGCTGCTTAAGATTCACGGAAATAAGAATACTCTGGTTTATTTTTTATTCGCTAAAGCTTTTGCTTTATGTTTCACCTCATCTGACTGGGAAGAAGTGCTCCGATTATAAAGCTAAATTACTGGCATGCAAAATGTGGTTTTTTCTCTCAATTTAACTGCACGCACACAATAAAGCAAAACAAACGAAAAACAAAAAATTCCAAACATGAATTGTTTCATATTTTATGTTTAAGAATAATCATATTCTGGGATCTTAGCTCACAAAAGAGAAGAAGGTATGTTTAATCGTCATTAAAAAATACAATACATACTATGAAGCAGCAACAATACGAGAAATATGTTTCAGTGCCATCTACATGCCCTAATCATACAAAAAGACATGAAAACCAAAAATAATCGGAGTGAACAACCTAATGCAACTTCTAGTTGAAGCTTGCAGGGGCAGGGTAATGGATAGCAGTGTCCTGCCCTAATGTCCTATTAGAGCAAGATTAGTACTTAAAAAGTTCTTGGGCCTGAGGAGATTGCTCTTTACCTTTCAGATTTCTTAAAACTGGCACTTCGTTCTATTCATAACTGATTTAGGAGCTTGAATGAGATTTTGTAGGAGACTACAGTTAATTTAAATTTAGCGCCAGTTCGTGGAAGTTTTCCATTTTATTGACATTTCTTCCTGATATTACTTTATTATAATTCTACTGCGTGATTGTCTGTTAGAGCTTTTGCTCATAAATCTGGTTCCATATGGTGTGTAATTATTGCATTAAAGCAAGATTTAAGTACTTAACTTTTAGGCGGCCATGTCAAGTGTTGTTTTATGGTTCGTTTGATGGGGGTTTTCACGTTACACACTAAGAGTCTTCATCTTCATGCTAGCTGCTAATCCTCAACACCACTCACACAGTGGGAAAAGAAGGAGAGATCCAAGGGGAGGCCGACCATTGAGGTTTTTAAACTCATATTTTCTTATTATTCATCTATTTATAGTAGATGGTACTTTTTTACATATAAGTCTATTACAGATTTTACAACCTACTACAACAAGATAGTGTAACTTATAATCTAAAATCGTTCTAAATTTATCATGATAATTGAAAACTTTTATATAAGCATATATAATAAAATGATCACATTATCACAACCTGAAAACCTAAGTTGGCATAGTCAAGTTCGGTCCTTACTGAGATGCATCAGTTGTGCTTTGTTATATTAGTCATTAGAAGCACTTCTGCTCTAACTGATTGATGAATGTGAAGAGGATTGGGGTGGGGCTTATGTTGTCTCGTCTTTTGCCTTTTGAAGCTCTTAATTATCTTCATAAATAATGTTTGGCCAGAAGTGTTAGCCTTGAAGGAAAGATGAAAGATGAACGTTGGGTTCTTCATGAAAGGGTGGGTTCTTCGTAATATACTTGGTGTTCCCTATGTCCGATTAAATGCTTTAGTGGTTACTAGCGTTGTGAGCACCTATTATTTGAGGTAGTAGAACCTCGTATGCAAATATCTTATTTTCTTTGCTTAAGCTCAATACTATTGACTACTAGTGAGAGAACCTTTCTTTGAGGTTTTAGGCCACTTTCTATAAACATACTGTTTTAAATGTTCGAATCTCAGTTTTTCTTTGGGTTTAATGTTTTTTTGGGTTTTCTGCTATATTACACCATTAGTTATGTGCTGTTTCTGTGCTGGTTTGGATTAATATGTTTGTTGTGGCATTTACGAAATGATCTTTAAATTTTTTTATTCAAATCAAGTAAAATATGCTTATTTTACATTGGCATAGTTTCGTTTGTCATGTTTCCTGATGTGGAGGGACTTATATCAACAATTCTGGATTCTACCTTATGGTTTGGGAAAGATAAAGCCAGAGTGAATCATTAAACACTTCCAAAAGAAATTTTTGGATAGAAAATTAATTCTCCTTAAAAAATTATAGCATAAAAGAGCTTTTAAAGTAATTCTAATTGAACCGAGTTTTGCTTGATATAAAGACTGGTTAATGCCATGCCTCTTTCTCTACAATTGAACCAGTTTATGCTGTTTTTGTTTATATATTCTGCTTTTGGATTCAGGAAAACTGAATGCAGTTAAAGAGATTCTGACATCCGTTACGGTTATTTTTTAACTTAGGTCCAAGATCTACGAGCTTCTCATAATTGTTGGGCGTACAAGGTTGGCTTCCTACTCCTTTCCTAGAATAATGTTTTTATTGAAGCTTAAGCCTTTTCTGTACTTCTTTCATTTTTAATGAACATGCTTGTTCACAAAGCTGGGAGATCAATATCGCAGCAATGATGATGGTGAACCATCTGGTACTGCTGGCAGACCAATATACTCAGCAATAGTCTCCTCCGGAGTTGATATGGTGATGGTTGTGGTTATCAGGTGTAGTATTTTTCTAAGTATTTTTTGTAGATATCTCCCCTATCTACATTTTAAAGCAGATTAGTTTCAAGTCATTATCAATTAGGGATATTTACGTACATAACATCAAAATCTTATTTATTTGTAAAACTAGCCCCCATGTCATTACTTTGAACTACTAAATCCGTGATTTTTTTACCTAACACTTGATCGAAATAAAAAGTATGGGCTAATATCTTATTGTGAATTTTGGCATTTGGATAAGAAATGGAAAGGATGATGATGTTAGTTTCATAAATGGTCAAGATTTGAGTGTCATATGAAATTGTCTCATCAAGTATGGATAGTAATGTTGCTATTCTTTAAAATGATTGACATTTGCACATATAAAGTGTCATGCTCCATTTTGATCCCTCTCTAGTCAACCTTGAGGCGTAACATAGGCATACAATCAAGGCAGACATTTTTTTTTCATTAACATCTCTCCTGATTTTTTTTTCAAATTAGTATCAAGTGAATAGAAAGTTAATTTGACTAAATTATCATAAAATATATCTCATCCTTTGATAGATTTATCATACTCATTAATATGAAAACATGATATTTAAATCATCAAAGTATATTATAAAGCTTCTAATAAATTCATAGAAAATTTATACATATAAAAAATCTTTAATTTACAGCATGTATATTCTTTACTGTATTACATTCCAAAATTGTATATTCATCTATGAGACTAAGATACAACAAAAAGTAGGTCATCTGCCTATGGTCCCATCTATTGATTTTCTTTTCATAAAAAATGGTTATCATAATATACGAATAAAAGCCCAAAATAGTCTCACAACTTTTTGTAAATGTTAAATTTTGCTTCAGACTATCATGATGACCCAATTTAGTTCTCCAACAATTAGAAAATATCTCAATTTGATATCAAGGCCAAAAGTAATAGTTAAATTAACCTCAATAGTTAAATGTGAGAGCATTTTGAGTATTATGGTGTATGTGAGATTCTATATTTTTTTAATATTTTTTGTTACTTATCATATTAAAATAAATACAAAAATTATAATGGATGTTAACCAACTAAATAACAATAGTGAATAATTAATAAATTTGGTTAACTTCCATTATGATTTTTATATTTATTTTAATATGATAAATGATAAAATATATAAAAATAATAATGTAATATCACATACATACTAATATTTAAAATGCTCTCACATTTAACTTTTGGAGTTAACTTTAACTGTTACTTTTCCTTGAGACTAAATTAAAATATTTTTAAATAATCGGGGAACTAAATTGGGGCATTATGAAATTTGATACTAAATTAGACATTTAGTAACAGTTGGGAAACTATTTTGGGCTTTTACTCTATATTATATGATGAGCTAAATGCTTAATGGGATAAATGATTTAAATATAAGGTTCAAATATACAAGAAATAAATAATAATTAGCATGCTGGTCTTCCTAAGTATCATAACCATTTTTTATTATAGATAAAGCTAGTTTAGTGCAGTGATTACTTTAAATAAAAAATTGTTTTGATACTTAAATTAAAAAAAACTTAATTCTAAGCAAGGATCATGAATATCTGTAAGAAAATAAAACGCATTTGTCAAGTGTTAAATAATGAAGTGCACTCTACTAATTAATTATTTACATCACTTCTATTTTCATTTTAATTATTACTCATTTATTTTTTTGAAATATAGTATAATACATTTAGGTTTTTTGCACATTTATATTATTAAGTTGTCACCTAACGTGTTGGCCTTAACAACCGCTGATAAAATTTGAACAATCCAACATTGCAATTATCAATGGCCCCTCGATCTCAATGTTGAACTTTATAGTATCAACTTGCAAGTATTGAAAGTCAGGAACTCTTTTTTTTTTTTTTTTTAAATTTAGCCTCATCTTGTTAGAATTTTTTTCTCTTCTTGCACAGGTTATCATAGGTTCTCTATCTCACATGACATGAATTTTCGTTAGCTTCTTTCATTTAATATCATTATCAATATTTAAAATTACTTAACATTTGATATTCATTTGTTATCAATTTATCTGTTCAACATGCATCAAAGATAAACTTGATGTGGAAAAGTCAAGATCCATGTACTTAAATTAATTTTACAATTTATTAAATAATTTAATGAATTGAGTTTAAGTAAAAATATCTTAATTTATTTAAAAGTTGTTCTATTAAAATTTATTAGACTTATTAATAGTGTCATGTCATACTCAATATGAAGAAATATCTATTTGCATGCATATGTTAGTTTAATAAAATCATAGAAATTAATAAATATTAGGTCTAAGACCTCTATAATAGAAGTTGAGTATCTTATCTGAATTGTATGATCTTCTTTAGAATAAATTTCCTGATTTTCGTTGCTTTGATGTTTTGTTTTTTTATAAACAGTCTAATTACAATAACTTTCTTAATTTAATACAAAATTTAAATTAGTAACTCAAGGTTAAATCAATTAACCTTAAATAATAATCTTACCTCAGAGTTATTTCTCCCCATTCAAGCTTTAAATCCTCTCAGCTTGAATCCAAACTCAATTTACGAAAGAAATATTAAAATAATATGTTTATCTTCCGATTCTCTTTTTTTTTTTTTTTATTTGTTGTCCTTTTTTTCTTCCCTTCTCCTTTCTCTATTTTTTTTCTTTATTATTTGTTTACCTACCCGAGCTCCCTTATATTCTTTTCTTTTCCACCTCCAGCCACTGTTCGGGGGAGAGGTGATAAGGATGATAGGGATATGTTAGACTGGTCCAGCCGGTCCACACGGGACCAACTCAGGCGGACAGAGGCGGAACTCTTCCGCCTCTCATGTATGCCGCTAGAAACTGCCGGGTCTAAGGGAGCTTTTTGGGAAGGATTTTTTGGGGAGTTAGGAGGGAAATTTGAATGTATGGACTATTTAGAGATTTCCTTTTGAATTGTATGCATTAAATAGTTGATTTTCCTAGGGTTAGGGCATATTGAATTTGGCTGAAATTTGAGATCTTATAGGATTTCTTTGGGCTCTAGCGGCATCTAGAGATTTGGGAGAGATCGATCCTCGTCTCGAATAGAGGATCAATTGTATCTTCTTATTTTCTTCCGTAGTTTGTTTTCTTGCAATACAATTATTGTTTATCACTGATTTTTCATTGGAATCGTGGAGATTTCTCGCTGTTTTTGCTCTCTTGATAAGATTTACTTGAAATCTTCAAGTGTTTCTTATCAGGATATAGAAATAAGTATAATTTAGATTATAAGTGATAGTTATATAAATTAGTTTAATGCTGTCTTTAAGTCAGAAACCCCATTCCATCCTCCATTCATTTGCATCTCCCTGGCCGCATGTGCTGCTTATTAGAAATGGCCAAGTTGACTGGTGAATTGTATAATAATTTAGTGAACAACAACTTTAATTAAGCTTTAGGCTAAATAATTAAATGAATGAACTAATTGTATGAAAGCTATTATACTAATATCTTTATGTAAGCTTCTATATATTAAAATAGTTGATATTAAATGTAGAATACTAAAAAAATAATCTTGACTATTTTAGGACGTATGAAAAATGGGATATAATTTTTTGGGGAAATTTTAATTTTATCTATTTAAAAATTTGAGTTTTACAATTGAAATTTTGGATATTACATATAGGTATTTTGGTGGTATAAAACTTGGAACTGGTGGATTGGCTAGAGCTTATGGTGGCGTTGCTTTGGACTGTCTTAAAGGTGCTACAACTTGTTTTGTTAAGCCAAAGGTATTGACTTCATGCTCATTCTTAATTCTCAAGTTCTGCGTATGTTTCACTTCTTAAATCGTCTTATGCTCTTATTACCTAAGCTTTTCAGAGTGGCAAATGAAATCATGAAAATTTGAAGTCACAGCAAAGTTGATGTGATGAAATGGTTAAATTGTGTTAAGAAGATTGTTATGGAGTTCTAGATAAGTCTATTAATTGATTCAATTAATTATTGGACTTGAGCGTGAAGCTCCGAAATCACATATAGCTAGAACTTTCCTTAATTATTGGTCTTGAATGTAAAAATTAGCGAAGAGAAGAGAGAAAGCTATAAATGTTATTTTGGGATATTAGTATAAATGTTATTTTAAGATATATTAATAGGGAGTGCCACTAGGAATTTTTTTCTATGAGCAAAATTGATAAAAAAAATTAAAGTTGAGATAACTATAAAGAAAGCGCCAAAAGTACAACTTTAATTTCATAAGAGATATTGATGCAGAGGCTCATAGGAGGAAGAAATAAAGTATGCGTAAATCAATGAAACAGACATTTGAGAGCAAAATATTCTTCTTCTTCATGACCTCTGCTAATATATATATATATATATATATATATATATATACATCAGTATTACTTAGTAAGGTGAGTAGAAAATATAAAGGTAAGTGTACTGTCCTTAACAGAAAAAGGAAATAAGCACTAACAGAATTAGTGGAGAGTGAATTAGTGGTATAATGCTCTGCAGGGTCATTATAGTCTGCATCAATTCTCGCCTGGTTCTGAAGAGCTTGATTATGGCGAGGTAACTTGGATAGGAGTGTCAACTAGCGGATGGTACATATAGATATCAGCCACATTGAAAGCGGAGGAAGTGCGAAAATTAGTTGGTAGATCTATAATATAGGCATTGTCGTTAATCTTGTAAAAAATTGAAAATGGATTCATACAACAAATTTCACACAAGTGATATATTTCTAAAGCTTTCTTCCCCAGAGTATATTATCGGATATGCAAATTCTATAACAACAAATTTAATCTGTGGATCCATTACAGCACCAAAAGATATTAGAATGTCAAATTCACATCAATCAAAAACCTACTGAACAATAAATAAGAACCTTGCAGAAACTGTAGCACGTATAAACTATTAAAAAGGTTGTTAATCTAACATTAATGGATCTAAAAGCTAATCAAGCTGCACAACAAACAAGATGTTCTATGCATAATGCATTTCAGGAAGATTTACAAGCAAGACAATCCAATTAAGTAGAAATGAAAGAAAATTGGAATTCAAACTGATCATATTATGTAATATTTGGAGCTTGGCAACGGCCTCATGTGTCATGAGCATGCGTTTGTGGGCACAACAGCTATCTAAAACGAGCGTTGCTCTTTCCTTCCACAGCCTCATGATTTGTTATCACATGAAAAAACAAATATAATCATTAACCCAAAAAAAAAAATCTCAAGCTGATGATAAAATAACTACTGAATCCATCTGAAGAGGGAATTCTCGCCTTGGATCATAATTGTTGTCATGATCTGAATCCGAAATATCATGAATAGAAGTTGGAGCTCTCCTAGGAATTTATCTAGGTCAGGTTGGCGCCCTTTGCGCCGTTGTAGCTGCCGAATCGGTAGGGGGGATTACTGGGTCGGTAGTCGTCTTAATATGCCATATTTCATTTCGCATTTCAGTTGAAAAATGAGAAAAACAAAGATGAGTTCATCCAGTTGTTTGGAGGTGTTTTGTTGTGTTTCCCCCTAAAGCTTTCAACCTCCGATCGTCGTCGGGCGTAAGGTGTTTGCTTCCTTCTACCATCACATCGGATTGCTAGCTCTGATATCAAATTAATGCAGAGGCTCACAGAAAGAAGAAACAAAGTATGAGCAATCAATGAAATAGTAATTTCAGAGCAAATTATTCTTCTTCTTCATGACCCGTGCTAATATGTATATATATATATATATATATATGCACACTTAGTATACTAGTGATTACTTAGTAAGGTGAGTAGAAAATAAAAAGGTAAGTGTCGTGTTGTTAACAGAAAAGGAAATAAGCAGTAGTGGTAGTGGAAAGTGAATTAGTAGTATAATGCTCTGCAGGGTCATTGTAGTTCGCATCAGATGCCTATTGTGATTTAGTAAGCAATGGGCAATATTAAAGTCATATAGTTAAATGATCATTTTAATGAAATCATATGACTCGACAGAATGCCAAATAATCAAAGAATAAGCATTTTTCTATAATTATTTAAGATTGAAAGAGATGTTTAAGATTTTGATTATTACAATATAATTAAACTCTCAATTGATACGATGAAGTTATGCATTATATGATTGAACAATTGAGAATAAAAAGCATGTTGGAATTACCAATGCTTTAAAAACCGAACCGGACCGGCCGGTCTGAAAGCCGGTTCGGTTGAACCTGAGAACCGGCCTAGCATCAAACCGGCCGGTTTGGACAAGAACCGCCGGTTCACCGGCAAACCGGTTCCGGTTTTATTTCAAATTTTTTTAATATAAATAATTATATAAATTATTTAATATTAATTAAATAATAATCTTAATCAATTAATATAAAACTTTTAAATTTGTATTGAGTACATGATTATTAAATATTAAGTTGAACAACCTCATGTCTTCATTTCTCCTAATGAGCTCTTGAAAGTAAAAAGTTATATAAACTATGCAAAGCAAAGCTTTCCAAGCAATGTGGGACTAAACCATACAAACCAAAGACCCATATGAATCTTTAGTTTCATAGTTTTATGCTTTGTATAGTTTTGTATTTTTTTTTAAACAATTTTTTTAATTAGGTTTTATAATATGAATAATATTAATTTTTTTAGTTGATAATATTTATTTTCTTAGTTCATAATATTTAATTTGTTTCTATTTAATTTTTTTTTTATATTTTTCATTATATATATTATAAAGTTTATGTGAATTCATTTTTGTTTGTCAAACCACTCGAGTAAAAAATATATCATATAAATTATAATAGAAATAATTATTTTTTTTAGTTGAATAATATTTTTTAAAGTTTTTTACATATTTAGATATAATACTTGAAGGAGCATCTTGATTTATTTTAGGTTTTTTTGTTTCCTGCATAAGGATAAGCACATATATAAGCTTGAGCAAAGTCAATTAGTTGGTTTGTAAGGCATATTTGGATAAATCTCCAAAGCATGAACAATGTGCAGCACATTGTGGAAGCATAATAAATTAAAATATTAAATCCTTCGCAACTATCTTCCATTGTACCTTCCTTCCATGTAGTCTTAAATCATAAATTTTTACATGTTTAATTATTACCAAATGCTATTATATTTGATTCATATATGGATCTTGTTTGATCTTACAGATCTATTATGTTTCTGGAGCGAAAGTAGATGTGATTCTGCTTTTAGAAACTATTGGGTTTAGTATTATCTATGGTAATATAGTTTATATCCTTTAGATTTAAATGTTTGAATTTATTTGACTAACATTTCTCTATTATATAAGTAAAAGTATTATAATTTTCTTCAATTTTTGCTATATATTTATAAATAGTTGTGTCATTATTGTAATATTTAAATATAATAAATATTTATTACGTCATCCGGTTCGACCCCGGTTCGACCCCGACCCCGGTCGAACCATCAAACCTCTAACCCCTCCTTCCGGTTCATTGACCGGTCCAGTTTTAAAAGCCTTGGGAATTACAGAATCAATTTGACTGAATTCTTTCATGGTGATCTATTGTGAAGTTATGCATTTGTGGAGGTGATTTTTGTGTCTTTTTTTTTTTTTGACGGTTAGGGGATTCGAGCCCGGGTGAGAGATGGGAAGAATTTCTTCCGTCGACCACTCGGCTGCAGACCCGATCTCGTTGAGTCAAATCCAAACTCATGGAAAATAAAATTAACATCTCATACAAAACGAAACTCAAACGAATGAAAAGGATTCATATACCAACCTCAAATCACTGGAATAAGATGGTGATGATGATAATAATGAGAGAATTTTACACAGAGCCATGATCATATTTTTTATTTTTATTATTTTATCATTCTTATCGCAGGTTCCCCTTGGCATGGAGGTGCCATTTGAATTAGTAGGACCCGTGTATCATCAGGTTTGCATCTTCTCTGATTCAGCAATGTTCAACTATTTATCAGAGCTGCTTGAGAGAAAGTTTTCATTCAATTAAGATAATAAAAAGAAAAAGTCTAAACCTGCTTATATAAATTGTATGATTTGGTTACAATTATTCTGCCATGTATTTCTGCACTCTTTATGCCATGATATATTTCACAGCTGCAGTCTTTCCATGTTGAAGATATCAAACAAGACTATGATACTGGTAAAGATGGTTTCACTATGCTTACTTTCAGAGTAGATCATGAGAAGATTGAGGATTTAGAGAATGCCATCAACTCCACATGCAGCAGGAAAATAGGCTTCTACAAACAATAGTTCTGAAATCTACATGTTTTTTTTTTTGTTAAATTGGGCATCATGTATTGTTTTAGAAGGTCGATCTGTAATAATTGATAGGTTACGTGGCCCACATTATGCGAACTTTGTTATATGCAGGGGCGGAGAGAGGGGGGGCCTAAGGGGGCACGTGCCCCCCTATGAAATTTAGAAAAGTCTATATCGGGCTCTTCTTGCGAGCAATTTTCAAAAAAAAAAACTTGAATGAAATTTGCAAACGTATCTTCATAGAGTATATTGATTTTTTATGATATATATAAACAGTAAAGTGATTAATTGAATCTGAATATAAAAATCAGCTAAAACAAAGTTAAAGTTGGGCCGTCCCTTTAAAATTTTTTGGCTTCGACATCGATCATATGGATGTTTTGATGTCCCATTTTTTAGGTCTATGTGCAACACAATTGTTATACTCGCACTAAGTTTGTTATTGTTGTAAGTATCTGAATAAAAAAATTTGTACTAAAAATTTATTTCAAAAAATAATAAAAAAGCTATTCCGAATAAAGCCTTAAATAACTATTGAACTATAGCAAATTACTTGTTAAAAATAGTATATAAATTATTATCAAATAAAAAATGTGAGTACAATCAATAAAATTAAATTATGATTGCCGTTGGGGGTGAAATTGAGTAGGGTTGATAAGTCAGGCCTAAAATTCAGAATTGGGGATTTTGATCATGGCTCCAATAGACCCAAAATTTCATTAGAGTAAAATCAATTAATTTTATGAATTAATCACTTACCAATATTTTTTATTTATTTTTTTAATTGTTTTATTTTCTCAATCGTCATTTTGAGTTTGACACTCATAGAATTGCTAAATTTGATGAGTTTGTCACTTAAGGAATTTAGAACCTTAGATTTCTGTTATAATATTTCAAGCATCATTAATAATGATATCATTAACTTGATATAGTTAAATTTAGACGTATAAATTATAAAATGTGGCTTAATCTTCCTCAACAATTAAGCCCCTAAATTACTTTTTAAGTTAGGATAAAAGATTAACATTTGAATACATACTCTTATCAATTAATTATATTTTGGACATGCATAGAACAATAGAAATTAAAATTTCAGGCATAATATCCATAGCCTATTACTCTTGGCAGCCTTCCAATGACCGGGTTAAGAAAGTAAATATATTAAATTTAACTTATGATAAGAAGAATAGAGATAGATCTAAAAAGACTTAATTAAAAAATATTAAAAATGAGAATTTGATTTTTAAGTAACAAAAAAAAAAATGATTCATGCAACTAACCCTATATAATGGGACAAAGACTTAATGTTGTTATTATTGTTAAATTTAAAAACAAATCCAACAGTATTCAAACTCATCCTAATGCAATTTATATCAAAATATACTTGCATAATTTTATTTTGTGCACATTATTAGTGTACATATAATTCATTTAAACACATTTTAATATTAAGATCATTAGGGGTGTCAATTCGGGTCGAACCCGACCCGACCCGGATCTAAATGGGTCAACCTGAACCCGACCCGTTTATCAAACGGGTCGGGTCCAACCTGGATTTTTTGGGTCGGATCCGGGTCGGGTTTTTAGGTCGTGTCAAATATTGACACCCCTATAGATCATAAAGAAATCATGAAAACACATTGCTTGAGATACACTATGAAAAATTTAAAAAAAAACTCATTTCTCATAAAATCATGGCTACCAATAACAAAAATTTCAATACATCTGATGGTCAACAGTTTTTTTTTTCCAAGGAAATCTTTTATTTGGCTCATTAGTAAACAATCCAAGCTTCAACAATGGTTTTTCTAATCCTTAACCAACTTGGTCTCATGTTGTGCTTGGTTTGATCATTAATGAAAATAACTGAACAAGATCAAAACTCTACTCATTTACACTTACCACATAGTACAATAGTCACCAAGCCTACTTCACTCCATAAACAGAAAACTTTCAGAAAATAGAAACAAAAACATCTACAGACTCGATCAACCAGACTAGTTGACATCTACAAAATTAAGCTAAGAGCCAGAAAATGATTCATTCAAGATTTGTTTAAGTTCCTTGCAAGTGCCAATGCAATAAAAACAAATTTGAAGAAGACCTAATAGTCAAAAGTTTATCAGCAATTTGCAGGATCACAGGAACTTAAAAACATTCATCTGGACAAAACCAGACACCAGAAATACAAAAGTCACAACCATATATGATTCAAAACCCAATACTTGGATATGAGTTTCTATGATTGGAGATAATTTTGATCTGCTAACGGTTTTTTAGTCAAAATTTCTGTTGGTATGTCAGGTAGTCATGGCAGCAAGGACCTGATCAATCCATTTCTGCAAAATGGGGAACCTAAAGGAGCAATTAGGCCAAGACTTTGCATGACCTTCGTACATCGCGGGCTCAGGAAACATTTAGTCTGAGTAGGTTATGAAAATGAATATGGATCACAGCTGAATCATCAAGCAGAACGAGTAATGGGAAGGGAATTAGTACTTACAGTGTTAGGACTAGCCTTTCTCTCTCCTGAAACACCATGTTTGACAACTTTGCCTCTTTGATCTCCATTAATTGCCTCCTCTGTCTCACTGGGCTTCTTTGCCTCATCTTGTTTTGCAAAATTTGAAGGAGATTTCTCATCCCCGTTCATTTCCTTGAAGTAGCTCTCCGTTCGGTGCACGCCATTGATTCCTTG
Source organism: Dendrobium officinale (assembly GCA_019514585.1). Taxonomy (NCBI): domain Eukaryota; kingdom Viridiplantae; phylum Streptophyta; class Magnoliopsida; order Asparagales; family Orchidaceae; genus Dendrobium; species Dendrobium officinale. The sequence goes on from CM033697.1 coordinate 2,500,343, forward strand.
AATTTCATTATTTGCTCTCTCCACCACATTTGGTAATTGGATGTCAGTATCTCTTGTCCTCTCATTATTGTCACACTCAAAATCTCGAATTTTGTTGAGAGGGTCTCCATTGCTGAGTACTGTTCCATTTGGCTTTTCTACATCACTTGATCCAGCAGTTCTGCCTTGAGTATCATCTAAAGCTCCTTCTGTGATGTGTACCTCAGTATCTGTATTCTTCACTCTTCTTGGAACATGTCGCTTCATTTTTTTTATTACAGAAGTTTTCTTCCTAGAATTGTCTATATATTCAGTCTTTTCAGGACACCTTTCCATCCCTCTACTTTTCAATGCATCGTATCTAGCCTTTTCAGCTACTTCTTTAACAATCTTTGCCACTAACTTCTTGATGTCTTTAACATCTGAAAATTCAATCTGAGCATTCTTGTTTACATCTAGATTCCTCCCGCAATCTTGTTTCACACATCTTGATTCAGATGCCTTATCAAGGACATTCAAAGTTAATTTCTCCTTGGTATCTTTATGTCCTGAACTCCTTAAATCCTTTTTATCAAATGAACTGACTGCAGAAGCCCCGCTATTTAAATTCCCTGTATAATTGGACACTTCAATCTCACTTGTTCCATCACTTCTTGCTTTAAATGTTTCACTCCTAGTCCTCCGTTTTGTGATTCCAACTTCTGACGTTTTAACAGCATTCATGCCTTCACTCTTCACAACCTTAACTTGTTTTGCAGCTTTTGGATTATTTGAAGAACCAACAAGCTGAGAGCAAGTTTTGCAATTAGGACAATTATTCCGCATTCATAACAACAAATATCATTTTGTATAGCACATTATGTGGAAAAAATAAGGTCTGACTATTTATACTGACCTCATTGGGGAGGACAATAGAATACCTAAGATAATAAGATTGAAATGAGCCAAAAGAAAACTCACAGGAGAGTTGTCTGCTATCATGGTTCTCTTTAATTTTCCTTTTCTTTGCCCTTTTTCCTCCGGAAGCTTCATCTTTCTCTTTCTCTATTTCTGCAATTTCTGTAGTTTCTGCATCATTACACATCACAGTTTTTAATTTTTATCTAGGTAAAGAGATAAAAATTATTTCAAACAAGCCATAACTCACAGCCAAAATTAAATATTATCCACAGCCGAATTAATATTCCTTGCATAGAAAAAGTTAGTGCAAGGAACTTTTCAGTAATTGTTGTCTCATCAATTTTTTTTATCATGGTAAGACGTGCATTTAATTCCACAATTGCTGATCATAATCCATTAACACATTATCCAAAAATCATATTATAAATCAGACAAGTACTTTACAATGAAGGAATAAAAAGCAAAATAGAACTTGATAATCATGGTATTTTTTCCTTCCACATGGAGAGAGAGAATATCAGAATCAATCAAAATCTATATGCACAAATAGTTAAATGTTTCTATAAAAAAATTACATTTAAGATGACTGACCTTTTGATTCAGAAACTGTAGCCACAGACTGGCCACCAGATTTCATGCGAGTTATATCCTATGAGCAAGAAGTTAACCAACATTTTTGAAATAATCAGGATGCATGATCCAAACTGTAAGATGAATGGGCACCTCAAATTATGAAGGAGAAATAAAGCATCACCTCCTCCAGAGTTCTCATAAATACTTCTCTGTTACTGCTCTTTTCTTGACCAAAAATCTGCAAAGCGCAATGAAATCATGCAACCAGATTAAAAAAAAAAAAAACAAAGTAAAACGAAAGCATGTAGATGGATGAAGAGCATCAATTCAACTCACCTTCTCAATCTTCGAGACACAGTTTACAGGATCCACGTACATGCTGTAGAGCAACAAATTCTTATTATGATTTAGTCTTTAAAAAATTCATCAATAAAGTGCAGTACCTAATGCAAAATATAACTTACTGCTCAAAACTTCCATATAGCCGAACCAGAATTTCGTCATTCTTTATCTTTTTGGGTTTACAAGACACACATTTCTCATCAGCCACCTTAAAAAAATGAATTTAAAAAAAAAAACTGCTAAAAGTTAATAAAAGAGATGACAAAACATCGGAAGTCTCTAAAACAAAAATGGAAGCATCACAAGATTTCGCATTTTCATTGTTCCAATAGGATAGTAAATAATAATGTCACCTTTCATAGGGCACATTATGTTCAAATTTCTTTATTCATTTTCATCTAAAGCTTTATTTGAACTTGAATATGGCCTGACTTTAAACAATTTACCTGAGCTAAGCTAACCTCACCAGATAACCAAATGTTAGTCATGATTATCCATAACAAATCAACATAATTCAATTAGAATGTATAATCAATGCACTAATATTCAAATATTAACAAAATTAGAAAATAAATTAAATAGAATTAACTAACATATTCCACATAAAATACATAATAAGAATATAGGTTTTATGCAAACATAAATTAAAATTAAATAATCTAATAAATAAGCATTAAATGAGCATTTTACATAACTCAAAATGAGTTACTTATTAACAAAGAAATATGTTCAAAAACATAAATAAATAGATATGCTCAAGCTAATTGATTATGTTGCTAGGCTTCTTAACTAATGTTCAAGCTTATTCGATTAAGTGAGCAAACATAAACAAGCATGATGCCCTTAGTCAAATAATTATCATTATCGAGCTTTTCATTGAGTGTATTGATTCGTCTACAGCCAGTCCTCAGCGAACAAAAAAAAAACAGAAAGTCCTTGTTTCCGTACAAAATTTGTAAAAATAAAAAACTATAGGAACTACCTTAAATAGTAAAAATCAACTAACAGAGAAGATGGCTGTAAAATCATTGACCACAGCATACCTGCAAAGGCCACCATGACCCGCCATTGATCCTACTCCATATAATATCCCCCTGCTTGAACTGTTGTACCAACAGATTAGCCATACATTCAATGGGTTCTTCATTGCTAGAAGGGTTACTACTACGTAAGCATCTCCCACTCATATTGCCTATTCTCAAAGCAGTCAAAAGCAGTCACCTGAAACCATCCTATCATTCAAAACTATTATAAGAAATATAATAACACAACTTTTAGCAAATGAGACCAGAAGTAAAGGCTCCTTGTGTCAATTCCAATTCCATTAATGTCAGAAAAAAAGATAACACCAAGTACTACAATCAATCTGAAGAGAAAAAGGGGACCCAAGATACCTTGGCTATAAGTTATGAAAAAAGAATTGAAGAAACTAAATTTAACACCACATGCAAAATACAACACAAATAAATAAAAAAAATTGATTAATAATTGCAACTCTAAATAGTTGGAAAAACTTTAATGATTTATGATGCTGATAGATTGAAAGAAAATCAACCAAATGCACAAGATGAAGAAAGAGGGATATCTCTCCCTACAAGGTTAACGACAGAAACTACAAAATAATGGCTCAAAGAATATCTACAAATATTATATGTCATGCAATTGAATGAAGCGTTCAGCAAAAGGAAAATTATATAAGTTATCAGAAAGAAGCTTCTTAAGCATGAGCTCAAAGACATGGTTAACAGTTTCGAGTCAATCATGCCAGTTTACCAAAAGACTGGGAACAGTGAAACCAAATGTAAGGTACAGAGCTTAAAGCATTTTGGGTCTTCTGTCAGAAACCTGATAGGCTGTTGCATTAGCTAATTATTGAATAAGAGCAGACCAATAATATAAGCTTCAAAAAGTTAATTTACTTATTTGTCGGTTTGTTTGAAGGAAAAAAAAGACTTCAACACATTAGAGATTAACCAGCTATCTCTTTTACTTGGGGAAAGTGCCGGGTAAGTATAGGTAACTGATAAACTAGCTCGGTGTGACTCTGGATTGTGCATGTTGCAAGTATGTTAAGTCACATAAAGCGGCTTGTAAAAAAACACAATTAAGAGCGCTATAAAGGCTCAGTTCACAATAAACTGAGCGCAAACAATTTACTCTGCTCGCGATTACAAGGCTCATATATCCAAGTTAGTAATGTCACATGCATTTTGCATAGACAATAAAGATAATGTGGCCAACTGTGATAATTGTAACTGAAGGCATTTTCGATGAGGATTTGAGTATTCTATGGCTCTACATTAAATCTTATTATCCCAGATAAAATAATTTTTATCCATAAAAATAGTTCTAGTGGACAAGAAATGTCTAGGTTTCTATGATTATAATGACATTTTAAGCATCAGAGGAAATGGCATTATAATGCATGCAATAATTCAATTACATATAGCAATTGAAAAAAGAAAATCCTGTGGAAAAAAGGGCCAACTCACATGAAACTTGAGCAAGATCCAATTCATTATCTGTCGCTGATGAAAACTCTCATCATTCTTATTTGAAATTAAGTACAGTGGTAAGAAAATTTAATTTCTGTAAATTTTCTTCACAAACTCTCATCCTTACAATATTTTGGTCGGCCCCTTTTTACATGTTGTACTCAGCTATAAAACATAAGACACTTTAAACTCGATCAAATCCCAAATAAATGTTATGTAAGACTTTAAGATTCCTTAACCCTCCACTCTCTCAACCACTTTCTATTGCCATATTCATTAATTGACTTGCTAATTTATGATATCTTAGAATCCAGGCTTTCCTAAACCCTAAACCATTTTGTCACTCAAAAGTCTGAAAACGTGAGCTAAACCTAAAAACTTTTTCTACCTAAAGATACGATCGCCAAAAGCCTAAACAAAACAAGAATAAAATGAAGAAAATATAACTTAAAAACTCGCAAGGCGCGCATTTCCCTTCCCTTCCTTCCACCGTTTATATCACATGCCAAAACCTACTTCGAAAAAGAAGAAGAAGAAGAAATGTCCATAACAGATATCATTTACGGAATGAAATATAACAATTATAGAATCCAAAACCCCAAACATTTCAAAAAAATGCGAGCAGAAGAGTGGAAGAACAACAGAAAATCTGAATATAAAAAGGACAAAATAATGAAGATTTTACAAAATATCAAATACGATGAAAGGATTTAAAAAATGGATTAAGAAAATAGTAGGAATAAAGATTACCAAGAAGAATCGATTATCAAAACGTGAAAATAAAGCAGGAATTCTCAACTCTGAACGCATTTAAGAGGCGTAAGTGCGTAACTGAGCATCGGTGCTGCTCCATCCCTTCATCAGACTGGTCTCGATCATCGAGTACACTACCCGATAAACGGCTCGTTTATCTTGGGGTTTGAAAGGAAATATTTATTATTCGAATTAACTTTTTTTTTTCGAATCCGTAAAAAAAAAAGTATATTATAATAATAAATAATTAAGGGATTTAAAAATTGTAATATTTAATTATATTTAAATTTTATTATTTATATCCATAATAGCCATTGAAAATACTTGGCGGAGCCTACATGGTCTAGATTTATGAAAGTACACAATAGATCAATATATTTTTTACAAAACTATATTTTATTATTTATTTAAAATATACCCTCACAAATTTGGACGCATTTTATGTCCGGATCCCGCACATAATAATCTCTCATTTCGTTGAGCCCATCCCTCACGCCGCCAGTATGCCTCCACCCATTGATGCTCTCATTCATGAGGTCTGTCTTATCGAGATATATTGATGCGCTTGCTATATGTTGCTATATGATTTTCTTTCTTGAACCTATTGACGCGAAAGCGCTCCAACAAAAACTCTAAACCTCGCAAGTTATGAACCCAAGAGTAAGCATTGGCTATTCCATGTGGTGCTGAAGAAGGGCCCAATCATGTGCTATACGAAATCCGACCATATTTGCTAATTCTTTTAGTGTAAGTTATATTTGTTGTAGATGGTAAAATTTAGTTGTAAAATATATATATATGTTATTATTTCAAAATGCAATTCATATAATTTTAGTATTTATCTAATATAACATTGTTAGTAAAGGTTAACAAAGTAGCTGCAAGAGGAGAGAATCATGCCGAGGGTACCGCGGTCGATACCGAGCGCCCATTGATGTGACGCTTTTTTATTGGTCTCTAGGCACGTTCAGTGTCTGGACACAATAATCAATCCTTCAAAGAAGATTTAAAAAAAAAAAAATCAGATGGAGCAAACTTTATAATCATTCATTCAATCCATTATATATTTATATTGCAAGCAATTATATAAAATATTGCAAGTAAATTGAAAGAAAAAAATAATATTATTAATGATAAATAATTCTTCTGGATTTACGGAGCAGTAAGCCCCAGCCCATCAACATCAAAAATACTATTATCATGTGTCAGATAAATTTTTTTTTTTAGTAGATTTAGGCTTCGTTTGGAACAGCTTTTTTTCTACTTCTTAAAGCATTTTTTAATAAAAAAATTAAATTTTATACTAAAAAGCTGCTTTAAGAAGCAGCAAAAAAGCTGTCTCAAACAAAACTTAGATTGTAAACTTTGGCACAACATATATAAGCTTCATATTTAAAATTTATTGATAAAAAGTTAAGCTCTCAACCAACGAACTTTTATTTGGTCTGGTGAACGTGCGTAGAGCTACGTTCGGCTGGCACTAAGATCGCAGGCACAAAACGAGAAATACCGAGCAATACCAACAATAACGAGAAATATCATTATGTGAAGACAAAATACAGAACAATACCGAGCAATACCGAAAAATACTGAGTTTTTTTAGAAAAACTCGATATTTGTTGGGATTACTCGGTATTGCTCGGTATTACTCGGTATTGGTCTTCACAGAGCGGTATTACTCGTTATTACCAAACAATACCTAGCAATACCGACCAAATATCGAGCAAAAACCGAGTAACAATCCTCTGACAGAAACGTAGAGCTACGTCCGGTCAAAGGACGTAATAAAAAGTTTCTCAACCAATAGACTAAGATGAGCATTGAGCTGGATATGATAATAAAATTGGGGATCTATGATACCTACATCTTTTGATATTATTGGCACAGCATAGATTACAATTCAACATTATTAAATCCAATTTGCAATTTGAATGAGAAAAAAACAGAAAACTTTGCACTGACTAGGATTAAATAGCTGCTTGATTTTCCTCCAGTCCATCCAGTGTATAAAAAAAAGGCATGCAATGCTATAATAAGTGAAAAAACATTATGTATTCAAAATTGCTGTAGTGCTGCAACTGTTTGGATGCTACGAATTTCCAAATTTAAGCAGCTTTGCCCTGAAAAAGAATACAGTGCAGGTATAGACCACTGTGACTGTAACCACATATAACCCAATGTAAACACTAACTGTTCCAGCACAAACATAGAGATACCTGCAACCATTAAAGTTTCTAATTTTTAGCAAGTTACAGGACTTCCATACAGGAAATATAGAAGGAGAATGTGAAAAATGAAATCAAATGACATCAAACCAATAACTCTATAACCAAAGGTATCAAAAGACTACAAATCTAGAACTCATAAATTGCAGGTTCTGATTCCACTAAATAACATCAATAAATACAGCTGATGGCCGGTAGAAATGCTAGTTATTGAGCTCAAAGTTTCTTCATATCCTATTGTTAGCTTTCAATGTAAACATTTTCATCATTTTGTAGCCTAGTATTGAGGTATCAGTCTATAGGGTAGTGAGCTTTAATATATGTAAATGATGCATTCTTAGAAAAAATAAATGCAAATTCAATCTTAGATATACCATTCTATGGATATATTATAGTAAAAGTTTAAAATAATCCTCCGACTATTGATAAATGTGCAATTTAGTCCAAAAGTTTCGCATTGTCCCATTTTAATCCCTCAACTATTAAAAATTGAGTCAATTTTAATTCCAGAGCCTAAGATAAAAGTTAAAGTTAATTCCAAATTTTAATTATATAGAGTATTTTAAGTATTACAAGTGAATATGATATTACATTGCTTACATTACTCAATTTTATCATTTAATAAATTATAGTATATAGTTAATCTGGTACATAATAAAAGGTGAATAAATAGTATATATATATATATATATATATATATATATATATATATATAAAGCAAAAAAAATAATATTGCTCTTCCTTTATGATATTTTAAAATAAAATAAATTTATTTTAATAATTTTAATCTATAAAAATATTAAAAATATTATAAAAAAGAACAATGTTAGATTTTACTTTTAAAAAATATATAATTTATTCAATATTTATTCATCCTTATTATATACTAAATGAACTATATATTATATTTTATTAAATGATAAAATACATTAATGAAAGCAATATAATCTCATATTCACTTGTAATACCTAAAATACCCTTCATATTTAATTTTGGAGTTAACTTTAACTCTTTTATTTTAGGCTCTTGACTAAATTAGCTCAATTTTCTAATAGTTGAGAGACTAAAAAATGGGGCAATGCGAAACTCTGAGATTAAATTGGATATTTATCAAACTCTAATCTTCAATTAGCAATTATATAGCTCACAAGCATAATTCTACAAAGGAAAAATTGCAATAATTCTCAAAAGAGAAGTTACCAACTTACTTGGAGAGAATACGCTCCAAACAAACAAATGGTTGCTCATAACCCAACAATATAAGGGTGAATGTCGTCAAAACAGCAGAGTTAAGGACCAAGGGAAGCAAACAAGGAAAAGCAATCATTAGGTTGAGTAGCTGGCTTAGGTCGGGTCTCTCATGCAGGGAAAGAGAAACAATGTCCTTTGTAGAAATGCACACCAACATGCTTAGATACGATAAAATTGGAGATGAAAAGGTTATAATGAACATCAGTACGCTTGGAAATATTATTGAGTAGCTTGAGATGCCCTGGCCATGGTAGAGGATGCACAGTGATCAAAAAAAAAATCATAGCTTGAGATGAAAATCACTTTTAGAGAAAATAGCCACAAATTGACCGCCGCTTAAAATTGAAAAATAAATAGAGGTCGCTTACTATGAAAGCTCCAGCAACATCGATAGTAGCTAAAGTATTGCTATTTCCCAGATAAAAAAATGGCCGGCCATTCCTAAGAAGTACACGGCAGCAACCTGTGGATGATGAAATAGAACAGGCTAAATATTACAGAACTGCAAACAGTAAATGCAACAAAAGCTAACTGTAAAAGCATGTCATCATGATCACATAGATATTACACAGATGATGAAAAAAGTTGGTTAGGTATAACAAATCTAAAGGCAACATTAAAACACTAAACTTACTAGTTTTGTATAAAAATTGTGAAAAACAGATGTAAACCATTGGATTCTTCTCACTGCATACAGAATTTTTTCGGCAAAATGGCCAAAAGTCAGCATATAGCCATTTCACAGCCACTGGGCCTTAATACCTCAACATGATAATCATTACTTGTTTTTTGCCAAAGGACATCCTTAATGTTCTAAAGAGTGTCCAAGCAAATTGATGTGAAACCAAACATGCAAGGATGATTAGATTAAGGAATTTGCACGCTTAATATTTAGAGCACAATAATTATATCTTTATAGTGATTTCGAACGACAATATAAAACACAAAGTGCGGTGACATAAGCTTAGGCTAAATCACATGTGTAGGAGTTAAGACCGTAAAACAATCAATTAGTCTAACATTGCATAAATAGAAAGTTTTTCAACAAAGAAATCCCTAGACTAACAATGAGATTAATACTATTAAGGATCCCTCACACAACTCTATAATTTACTAGGCTTTAGTGGAGGACTAACACAATCTTAGTGAATCAATTAAATTCCACAATTGAAAGTAACGAGGAAAATAAAGAGTGAGGGAAAGAGTTCACCGAAAGTAGCTGGCGACGAATGGATTGGTTGACGTCCCACGATCATCCACAATCCGGTTGGAAGGTGTTCCACAATTGACGGTGCCAACGTGAAGATGATGCGTTCAATGGAGCTTTCCACGGAGTCGTCGACGTCCAAATTGAAATCAAAGAATGGAGATCGGAGAATAACGGTCCGGTCCAGAGAATCCTCTACGAACCTATGATCAACATCCAGGTTGGCCATGCATGATTGTCTAAGAGAGAAAGTAGAGAGTGAGAGGGATAAGTGATTGGGTAGATTCGGCCAAGCAAAGGGGAAGAAGAAAAAAGTGTTAAATCTAAAAATAATTTCAGATCTAGTGAGTAATTAGAGAGTAATTTCCTTGAAATTTGAATTTGAAACGAGTGGAAATTAGGAGGGGAAAGTGGGGATGAGATTGAATTAATTAGATCATTAATTTTATGGGGCCTAATTAATTAGAGAGAGGAGGGGGGAAGGGGCCGGCCAAGGAGAGAGGACAGAGAGGGGTTAGGCATGAAGGAGGTGGGCCCAAGCAATTAAGGGGATTGAATACTTAAATCTGAAAATTAATTTCAGATTTAGGTTAATTGGGGGGTTTTTCCTAAATTAAAGGAGGAGAATTTAAGAAGAGTTTTGAAACTCAAATATTTTGAATTTGAATTTAATTCTCATCCTAAATTAGTGGGGCTAAATTAAGAAAGCATTTATGGTGGATTCAAATTCAAAAGTTTGGAGGGAATTATGTGGCCGGCGGCTATGTGTGGGGAGAAGAATGTGGCTAGCGGCTTTAGGTGGTGGAGCAAGGGGGGCGGCAGGTGGAGACTTCAAGCCGGCAGCCAAGGGCTTGGGCTAAATAACTTAGATTCACGAATTGAGCACTTTTCTAATATGGATTATGTCAATTTAGGAAAGAATTCAAAATCAGATTTTGAGTTAGATTTCCCTCCTAAATCTTCATGCTCCACTTTTGGAAAGAGATAAGACAATCAATTTTGGATCCATGGGAGGGGAAGGCCGGCTGTTAGGGTTTGGGGATTGGTGGCGTTTGGCTAAGGAGGAAGGGGTGTGAGTTAAGTGGAAGGGTTCTTATTGAGGTTGACTGATGGCTTGAGGACTTGAAGTGGCTAGTGGGTGTTTGGGGAAGAAAAGGTGGTCGGATGTAGGGGAAGGAAGAGACGAAAAGAAAATACTACGAGTACTAACCGCGAGTCCCGAAATCCACAGGTGACTGACGAGTGATGTGTGACCCTCTTTTAGGATTTTTTCCCTCTCAAGAACTCACAAAGAGATCAAGAACAATAAAGCTGAAATTTTTATTCATATTCATCATTAACCCATAATACAAGAGAAATAGCCTATAAACAGGGCCTCATGAAAAGAAAAGAAACAATGACTAAAATGCCCTTCGGGTTACAATACCACATGACCACCCCTAAGGGTAAAATGAGAAAAATAGAAATATAAAATAAACTAGTACATAAAACATATAAAAAAAAAAAAAAACTCCAGATCGTAGCCGCAAATGAAATGTCCTTATCACAAATTAATTTAAAAAAAAATCAATTTTACTACTACTCACCAACCCAAGTCCTATTTCACTATTATGTTGTAGATCCTAATATTTTACCCAATATATGTAAGCAAAATTAGGCTTCATTTTCAACTTTTGTACTAAAAAGCTGTTTTAAGAAGCAGTAAAAAAGACGTTCCAAACCAAGCCTTAGTCATGAGAATCACCAGCCTAAGTCATGTCATTTGTAGGTCATTTCACTTTTAACCAGTACTTATGTTTTTTTTTTTTTTTATTCAGGTGATTTTTAAAATTTAGCCTTGACTGCCATAATTTTTTTTATGAAGTGTGGGTGGGGTGCACCCGTCTTTAAGTTCGTATGAAAGGAAAATAGGATTGCAATTTTCTATAATCAAATCATAATAAAATCTACAGTATAGCAACATAATGCAACCATCAATTGAGAGAACCTATGTAAAATCTGTGTTTTTTATATTGATCTTTTTTTTTTCTTTTTAGGGAAATAATAATGTCGAAATTAGGTACTGCCAATTACCCGAAATAAAATCATATCATGGGGCAGACCAACCCAAGTTACCTTCAAAGGACTGAAGCTTTTAACGGTATGAAAATGGGAAAAATAAAGGTTATTTTCCCATAAGCTATCATCAGCATTGCAGAATCAAAGAAACATGAATTCCCAAAAAAAGGAAAGGTAACTCAAAGCTTTCAAACTAAATATAGAGAAGTGGACATCAACTTCATATACTACCATAATACCAATCTTTAAAATGTATCATGTATGATAATGCACTTCCCTAAAGATTCTCGTATCTTTCCAGTCAATATTGAAAATGAATTAAGCAAATGCCCTCGAATGCATCACTTCTTCTGTTAAAGGTAAAATGCTTTAAACTAACTGAAGTGGATAGCAGAAGCATGTCTAGCACAAATGCATCACAACATTTAACAACGAAGTCCAGCAATATTTTCTTAGTATATCATGTTGGAAAATGCTATTGTAGTCAGTGGAAATCAAATGAAGGATACAAGAAAATGAAGTAAACATCTTCTTTCAATGGCATTTAATGTCAATATACAAATGTACTACATTCAGAAAGAGAAACTATTTGCATATTGAAATAATCGTTACTAAAGGATTAATATATTAGGTTACTGATGGGACTGGGCCGATTTGAATGAGAGGGAATTATGAAGTTTCCTAACCAAGAGGGAGCGGTATGAAGGTTCTTAATCAAAGGAGATTAATTAGAACATGTTTCCTAATTGAAGAGAGCATATTTGGAGGCTAATTTGGGAGCTGATTTAGAGGGGATTAATTAGAAAAATATTTTTTAATGAAGATGACTGATTTAGGAGCTACTTTGGAAGGGGATTAATTAGGAAAATATTTCTTAATTGAAAAGGGCAGATTTGGAGGCTGATTTGGAGGGGATTAATTAGGAAATGTTTTCTAATTAAAGAGAGTAGATTTTGGGGTTGATTTTAGGGTGGATTTGGGAGGAAAATAATTATGAAAATATGAGGGAATTGGGGGAGGGCTATTTGGGTATTTGTTTTTTATTGTTTGCTTTAAGTAAGTGATTTTCTAGGGTTAGGGGTATGTGACGTTTGCTGAAATTAAATTGTTCCTAGGGTGTTTGGGCTCTAGCCGGTAGCTATAGATTTGAGAAAGCCGAATCTTCCTCTCCAATTGAAGATCCACTTGCATATTGTCTTTTCATTCATAAAACTTTCAATAAAAAAGAATTCCTGATTTTCTAGTCGTTGGTTTTTTGAAATTGTTGAAAATAGATTTCAGTCAAAGCTTTTGCTAAATTTCTGCAAGCATTTCCTTTCAAATTACTATCATAGTAGTTTCCTGGGCTAAAATAGAAGTCTTCTTCGTTGATTTCTACTATGTTTTCTTCTTCGATCTTGTTTTTTGTTTTCGGAGGCCAAATTCGCATCTAAGTTGTTTTTTTGTTGTTAGAGACTAGATCTTGGTACCCATGGCTTAAAATTCTAAAATTTTGGATCTCCAAACTCAATTTTTTTATTTCAAAAGTCAAACTTCAGCCGTCCATGAGAAGATCAATGTAAAATTTTCCATCTTGTAGAAGATATTGAAGAAGTTGCTTGAGCGCCAACCCAAAAGAGAGGATCGGGAGGTGAAAATTTTGGAGGAAAAAGAGTAGATGCCAACTTTGGAGCCACTTCCAAGGAAGGGAAAGGGGGGAAGGAGGGATTTTTTGTGGAGCTGTAGAGTTTGAAGGAGAAGAAGAGGGGGAGAAGATACCATACATGGTTCAACAACTCCTACAGCAATATCGAGAGGTGTTCTAGCCAATTCAAGGGTTGCCTCCTCCGCGGGAACACGAGCATGCCATCATTTTGAAGGAAGGAGTTTCACATATCAGTGTTCGTCCGTACCATTCTCCCCAAATCCAGAATGATGAGATTAAGAGATTGATCAGAAAGATGTTGTAGGTAGAGATCATTCAGACCAATGACAGTCCATTTTTTATTCTAGTGCTATTAGTCCAATGCTTCAGCAACAATTTCCTTGGTTCCACCTTGAGGACAAGTTGACACTTTGGGAGAGGGGTATTGACGGATGGCCAATTTCATTGAGAGGGAATTAGAAAGTTTTCTAGTCATAAGGGAGTTGTTTAGGAAGGTTCTTAATCAAAAGAGATTAATTACAAGTGTTTCCTAATTGAAGAGACCATATTTTGGGGGCTGATTTAGAGGGGAATTAATTAGGAAATATTTCCTAATTGAAGATGGCTGATTTGGAGGGAATTCATTAGGAAATATTTCTTAATTGAAAAGGGCAAATTTGGTGGTTGATTTGGAAGGGATTAATTAGGAGATGTTTTTCCTAATTGAAGAGGGTAGATTTGGGGACTGATTTGAGGGCTGATTTGGGAGGAAAATAATTAAAAAATAGGATGAAATTAAGGGAGAGCTATTTGGGTATTATTGTTTATTGTTTGCTTTAAGTAAGTGATTTTCCTAAGGTTTAGGGGTATGTGATGTTTGCTGAAACTAAATTGTTCTTAGGATATTTGGGACTCTAGCTGGTGGATAGAGAGCTGGGAGAGTTGGGATCTTCCTCTCCAATTGAATATCCACTTGCATCTTATCTTTTCTTTCATCAAACTTTCAATAAAAAAGTATTCATGTGTGTTCAATTCCTGATTTTCTAATTGTTGGCTTTTTGAAATTGCTGAAATCAAATTTCAACCAAAGCTTTTCCTAAATTTCTGCAAGTACTTCCTATCAAATTGGTATCATAGAAGTTTCCTAGGCTAAAATAGAAGTCTTCCTAATTGATTTCTATCGCATTTTCCTCTTTGATCTTTTTTTTTTTTTATGTTTGGAGGCCAAATTTGCATCTAAGTTGTTGTTTTTTGCTGTTAGAGCCTAGATCTTGGTACCCATGGCAAGAAGAAAGGTATAAGTGTTGGAGGGAGAAATCAGACAATTGAAATCTGAAATTTTGGATCTTCAAACTCAATTTTTAGAATTCAAAAGTCAAATTTCAGCCTTCTATGAGAAGATCGATAAAAACTTTTCCGTCCTTGTGACGATGTTGAAGAAGTTGCTCAAGGGTCAACCCAAGAGAGCGGATGGGGAGGTAGAAATTTTGGAGGAAGAAGAGGAGAAGCCACCTTTTGAGCCACTTCCAAGGAGGGAAAAGGGGGAAGGAGTGGAATTTTTGGTGGAACTGCAGAGTTTGGAAGGAGGAGAAGATACCAAACATGGTTCAAGCACTCCTACAGCATATCAAGAGGTGTTTCAACCAGTTCAGGGGTTTCTAGCCCTGCGGGAACACGAGCATGCTATCATTTTGAAGGAAGGGGTTTCATATATCAGTGTTTGTCCGTACCGTTCTCCCCAACTCCAGAAGGATAAGATCGAGAGACTGATTAAAGAGATGTTGGAGGCAGGGATCATTTAAACCAGTGACAGTTTATTCTTTAGTCAAGTGTTATTAGTCAAAAGCTTCAGCAACAGTTTCCTTCATTTTACCTTGAGGACAAGGTGGCACTTTGGGAGGGGAATATTGATGGGCCAGCCAATTTAATTGGGAGGGAATTAAAAAGTTTTTCAATCAAGAGGGAGTTGTTTAGGAAGGTTCTTAATCAAAGGGGATTAATTAAGAGATGTTTCCTCATTGAAGAGAAGATACTGAGGGCTGATTTAGAGGGGATTAATTAGGAAATATTTTCTAATTGAAGAGGGCTAATTTGGGAGCTGATTTAGAGGTGATTAATTAGGAAATATTTCTTAATTAAAGATGGCATATTTGGGGGCTTCGTTGGGTGCAAATTTGGAGGGGATTAATTAGGAAATGTTTCCTAATTGAATAGGACAAATTTGGGAGCTGATTTGAGGGCTGATTTGGGAGGAAATAATTTAGGAAATATAAGGGGAATTGGGGAGGGCTGTTTGGGTATTTGTTGTTTATAGTTTGCTTTAATTAGGTGATTTTCTAATTGGGATAGCCAGATCTTCCTCTCCAATTGAAGATCCACTTGTATCTTGTCTTTTCTTTCATAAAACTTTCAATAAAAAAGTATTATTGTGGGTTTCTACTCCTGATTTTCTTATCATTGGTTTTCTAAAATTGTTGAAATAAAATTTCAGCCAAAGCTTTTTTTAAATTTCTGCAAGCACTTCCTATCAGTTACATTAGCCAATTTTTAGTTTGATTCGGCTTGCATGTCAGAAAAATCAACATAAAGTGAGGGGGAGAGAGAGGGAAGGAGAGAAAAAATCTAACCCAACCTCAACCCAATTGCCGGTGATGAACCGCTAGCTGAAAAATAAATTATGCAGGCCATTGTTTGCACAAAAATCAGCAACATAGGGATAGCATTAACTGGCTGTTGCAGAAGAAGCTGTAAAATACACCAGGATGAGGCATAGATTACTCCAACCACGTAAAGTGAGTCTTGTATTCCCATTAAAACACCATCAGTTTTCAGAGCACTGGAATGAGAATCTGAGTGTTCTTGGAAATTAAGAGGTAATATCCAAGGTGAAAGTACGAATGTTCCAAACACTAAAATACCAAAATTGAAATAAAATATCTGAGCAATTGAAGTGGAACGATTTACTGGCTGATTCTCAATGATATGCAGTAGAACTAGAAATCCCAACACTACAACGCCAAAGAAGCTATAAGAACATATCTAGTCCTTGATTTTAGTTTAAACTAAGGGCAAACAAGCTTAGCATCATGACCAAGAGTAAAGATGTTATCTCAAAGGCCTTCATGCAAAGAAGAACTGGTTTTGCTCAAGCCACTTTGATATATCAGGAAGATGCGCCCAGTTTACACCTCCTTGGTGCCAACCCCGCAGAATCCTTCCACAGATCAGAACAATCAGTAAAGAATATATCCGGAAATAAGTGTGCAATGGTTTCATCAAAATCACACGGGCGGTATATTTGGCAACACTAATATGAGTTATCTGCGACTGATGCAAATCAAGCTTTTTTCCCTCTTTCTTCATTTCAACTGAAACCGTCTGTTGCTCCTTAAGAAAAGATAGCATGGTCATGTAGAAAAAAAAAGGATCAAACACATAGTAGATGACAAGAAGTGCCATGTGTATTGCTCTTCCTCCACCATGGAGCTTGCACCAAGACTGAAAATATGAAGAAAAATGTTCAACAACGGAAACGAAAGTCTCATCCAAATGCCAGACGCAGCTACAGTTTTTCAAGGCTGAACCAAATTTTCTTTCGGTACCATGGTCTTTGAATTTGGAGTAACAGAAGGTAAAACAATAAAACAGATGACAACAGCAAAAGGACAACGCCAGACAAAATCAACTTGATAGGTTTCTGCACAGATTTAAGCCCAATTCATTTCATTCTAATATAGGTCAGTAATAAGAGCATAAAAAGTTTATAGAATCGTAGAAAAACTCAGAAAAAGAGAGACAAAGGAAAATTACATCAGTTGCTCTATGTGGACAAACCACTCGCTCCCATATCTTAAAAATTCATAATATGATGCAACGGCATTATACGAGTTTGGTGCTATTCTCTGATCTGCAAGCAAAAAAAGGGAATTCTAAGATACCAAAAAGGTCGATTACAATGAAAATTTATTTAATGATTATTGAAATGAGAGATGTCTTTTCATACCTCCCACTGGAGTCACGCTCACTAAGTTTCCAAAGAGTATGAGCAGCCTTAGCTTTTGAGTACAAATGATGCAACTTCCTCTTCGATATTATCAAAGTATTCATTAGATTTGCACAACTTGGCCAACCTACTAGCACCTTCTCTCAATCTCGGCAAAGTAAAATGAGGGCAAATGCACTTGCATGCAGTCGTAGCAATTGCCAGGAATTCAGTTCTAAGGCCCGCAGATTTATGCTCGTCCTGTAATCAGAAAAAATAAACTGATGTAAACATCATGTAGTTTAATATAATTAGAAAAAAAATTCAACAAAAGGTATAAAATCAAAAAAGACGAATTCAATTAAACAGTACTGATAAGGTCCATTTGGAGTGGCCGCACTAAAAGTAGTCATAAAATTATGGAGAAAGCAAATTTTTTTTAAAGCTGATGTAGCCATCATAAATATTTTCTTTCTTGACAAAGTCAAAATAACAGCTATCTGAATTCTGAAAGCTACCACACTACCAAACCTGGTTATAGAAAAGTAACTTTCCTGCCACAATTTTTTTTTATGAAAAAACACAATAAGAAAATAATAACCAAACGAAGATGTGAAAGCAGTCTGACAAACATTAGAGGTGAGAAAGCTGCCTCAAATAGACTCTAGATCTCTACATTGGTATCTTTTTTCTATATGTTGTCTCCTAATAGAAGTAATATAATTCTGATTCAACCATACTGAGGTGCATTTATGAACAGTACCTCCTCTATTTTCAATATGCTTACACAGGGCTCATTATACTCACGAGATAAAAAAAAAAAAGGCTTTTTTCAAGAGTATTATGATTCAGTTATTGCTACAGCAGAACAGTTGAAAAATTATTGACTGTCATCATTACCTTATGAACACTAAAAATACATATAGTTGATCTTTTAAATAATCATATATTTATTAACCAATATTCAAGCGTTGGTCTTTTTGTCAACAGTACTTGCATAGAGGATTATGAACCATTATTCTGGCCTTTTCTTTTGAAATTTTACATTATTGTTTATTTGGTGAGTATTTTAAATTACAGAAAGATTGAAGATGATCTTTTTTTTTTTTTTTTGAAGATGATCATTTGATTGCATCCATAAGAGAGCATTTGGGGTGTTGCAATTAGGAAAAAGAAGATGAAGGTTTTTATTATGCTTCTCTTCGTGATTTTTTAATATTTTTCTGTATCCTGTAGATGAATTGTTTATTATTTTGATAAGACCAAAGTTTGATTAATGATTTCCAAAATCTACTAATATGCATGATATTCAGGGTTTTTTTACAGTTCGACTACTTTTCCTAGCCGATTACAAAAGGGTTTAGTATCATCCTAGTTCCATTTACTAATTATTTGAAGAAGGTGATATTTAGATGGACTAAATGAACTTCTTATATATTTTATTGAGTTAAAGAAAAACTTGCAAATGCACATAAGCTTAAGGTTGTCTAATTGTATTTTTAATTAGGTGTTTGATGGATTGTTGTGATGCATTCGATATTGAAATTGGAGTTGTGCTAAGTCAGGTAAGTTAGCCCTTATTAAATTAGAATGAGCGTGTGAAAATGCATACTTTCAGGTGAGTTAACTAAATTGAAGATATTATCATAGAGATGTATTGATTATAAAGTTAATGATTACAAAATGTCTTGGACAATGTTTCTAATTCTCTTATTTGAGAATATTCCTACAATTAATTATTTCTCATTTTATCTTAATTTATTTATTTTTTCATAGGGCACCGATTTTATTATTTTTGAAATACACCAAACCTTTTTTTTTTTTTTTCATTCAAATATGATACTCAGAACGCAAAAGTGGTTCCATATTTATTACAAGCTGGTCTCCACGCGACCCCACTCCTCACTAACAAAACCCTCTCGTCGGCTCGAATCCCCTGACATCTTGGGTACACCACGTAGTCAGCTCCCAAGCTACCTCTCCAAAGATACCAAATATATATGCTTAGATCACATACGCAAAAATCGCTACTTATGAAGGACCCTACTCGTTCCTGGCTTCTGCTCCTTATGTCTTTTCGCCAATTATATTTCTCAGAGAACTTTACCTAAGGTCCCATGATTAATCACGTTTCATTTAAAATACATTTGGCTAAAAAAAATCAATCTAAACTATGAATCTGATTGCTACAGTTTTGGATGTGGTTTCTTAAAATAATGAGATGCTAGATACTATGCAAGCCTAAAACATTAAGCAATTGAATCATGGTATTTTCTTATATATTTTTTCATCAAATTAGATGAGCTTTTAAAAAAATTTTAACTTTCTTTAATTCGCGTATGTGTAATGTCGCATTCAAAACAGGGATCAAGACATAGCTTTCATGCCATTTACTAAAATCAAAAAGTGAATACATTTTAAGGATGTTTGAGGTTGTGGGATTATTAGTGAAGAAAGTTGGGAGAAGAAAAAAAAAAACCATTTCGTAATTCCTTAAATTATCCATCAAATAATTTATCAAAAGTAAGCATGATCAGCTGGCCTATTGAACCAATATAAGAAGGTAAACTATATATATGTTTCTCACCTACCAAAAAAATTTAATGTGCTCTAAATATCAACAACACGTGCATTTAATTTGAAACCTTATTGAAAAGACTAAACAAACTGGAGACGCAAACTATTAACATGACATTGGAACCATTCATCTAGTATTTTTTTTCTGTACGAAAGAAATGATATCTAAATTCATAAAAAAAAAACACATATTCTCTAGTTTTTAATAATGATCTTTGGTGAAAATTTTTGGCTGGTCTGGACTCTTGTTTTTTTAAAAGCCTAACCTTGCACTTTGAAAGGAAGGAGAAATTAATGTGATAAAATAAAAAAACCTGTAAAAGAACTTAAAAGCTTCTATGTTATGAGCAATATTCTCCAACATTGTTCTTTGGAATTGGAACACCAAATAGAAGGGCCAAAGTCGGCGGCAACATCCACCTAACCAAGATCGATAAAGTTCATTGACATAAGAAATTTAGTTGTCACATTTACAATTATGCCTTTGGTCACTTTTGGTTGAAAGATGCTAGTAGAATGATGAAAAGTTTCTTGGACCTCTAAACCAGATGCACGTCCTAAAAAAATAACAGGCACTAATCCCAGCACATAAAATAAAACCATAAACCAAGCAAAAAATCCAAATTCAATTGGCTAAGTTTTGATCAATTTTTCAGCAGTGGATTTCCTTTTTTGCTTTTACTTACTAATAGTTGTCGCTATAAACAACCCGATGAAAAGCACTTGACTGATTTATTTAGATACAAAAAGCATATGTGATGTGCATAGGATGGCCGCATTTAGTTTGCTGTCATTGATGAATATAGCATAAGCGTGAAGTTTTCTATCGACTTTTTTTAGTCATGTAAGTTTAATTGTTGATGTGTCATTCTTCATTTTTCCGTGTAGGTAGGATATTGGACTTTTTAAGATTAAGGATTTTTTTATATTTGTGATAAGGCCTAACAATAATAAATAGTGCCTACAGTCGTTGGTAAAAGTTGTTTGATAATGAAATTATCTAGAATCATGGTTCAATGAGATTTAATCTCCATACGGCTACTTGAGGATTCACACATCCTTTTATAAGAATTCAACAAGCCACAACAACAACAACATCAAGCCTTTATCCCACTACGTGGGGTCGGCTACATGAATCCTTTTTCTCCATTGTGTCCTATTAAAGGTCAAATTCTCGTTTAAATCTAATAAAGAAAGGTCATTCCTAATATTTTCTAACCAAGTCTTTTTAGGACTGCCTTTACCTTTCTTAACATAAGTCAAATCTAATACCTCTACTCTCCTAATCGGGTTATTGGAAGGCCGCCATTTTATGTGACCAAACCATCTAAGGCGACTCTCTCTAATCTTATCTTCTACTGGAGCTACTCCAACCTTTTCATGTATATGCTCATTTCGTATCCTATCTCTAAGGGTAAAGCCACTCATCCACCTGAGCATCCTCATCTCTGCCACACTTAACTTAGTATTATGCTTCTCTTTTAATGGCCAACATTCAGCACCATAAAGCATTGCAGGCCTCACTACCATCTTATAGAATTTTCCCTTAAGTTTGAGGGGTACTTTTCTATCACACAACAAGCCCGATACATTCCTCCACTTCAACCATCCAACTTGAATTCTGCTGATAATATCCCCATCTATTTCACCATCACTCTGAACAATAGATCCAAGATATCTAAAATGTGTACTCTTATTAATGACTTGATCGCCCAAAGTCACAATCCCCTCACTAGGTCTATTACTACTAAAATTACACTCCATATATTCCATTTTAGATCTACTCAAGCGAAAACCTTTAGTCTCTAATGTTGACCTCCATAATTCAAATTTACTTTCAACTCCCTCTCTAGTCTTATCAACAAGAAGAATATCATCAGCAAAAAGCATACACCAAGGTACATCCTCTTGCAAATGTCTAGTGAGAACATCCATGACTAAAGCAAAAAAGATATGGGCTTAAGGTTGATCCTTGATGTAACCCAACCGAAATAGGGTAAATACTTGGTCAAACCACCTTGTGTTTGAACACAAGTAATAGCTCTCTGCATACATATCTTTAATGATTTTGAATATAAGCATTATTAACTCCTTTCTTTTTCAAGAACTCTCCATAGCACTTCTCTTGGAACTTTATCATATGCTTTTTCTAAATCAATAAATATCATATGTAGATCCTCCTTATTTTCTCTATATTTCTCCATCAAACCTCTTAATAAATGTATGGCTTCCATAGTCGACCTACCCGGCATGAATCCAAAATTGATTTTGAGAAAAACATTAGTATCACGCCGCAACCTATGCTCCATAACTCGCTCCCCATAGTTTTAAAAGTTATGACACATTAAATTAATTCCTCTATAATTTGCATAATCTTGTGCATCACCTTTGTTCTTTAAAACAGGAATTAACACACTCATTCTCCACTCATCTGGCTTCTTTTTTGTCTTTAAAATAGCATTAAAAAGTTTAGTAAGCCAAGAAATTCCTTCATCTCCTAAGAATTTCCACACCTCTATTGGAATATCATCAGCTCCAACAACTTTTCCACCTTTTATTTTCTTTAAAGCCTCTCTAACTTCGGTTTTACTAATACACATACAAAAATAGAAATCTTTATTATCATTTAGGATGCTAAGGTCGCTATAGTCAATCTTATTTTCACAATTTTCATTAAAAAGTTTAGCAAAATATCTCATCCACCTTTGTTGAATATCATCTTCCAAGAAAGTATTTTTTGATCTTCATTCTTAATACACTTCACTTGAACTAAATCCTTACTACTCCTATCTCTTTGTTTGGCTAACTTATACATATATCTTTATCCCTCCTTAGTATCTAATCTATTATATAAATCACTAAAAGCTAAGGTCTTTGCATCACATATTGCTTTCTTTAGATTTCTTTACGAGTCTCTTTATATCTTTCCCAATTTATCAGAAATTTTTAAAAATTAAACCAATTTTTATAACAAATCTTCTTATTCTTAATCTTT